>LPNX010528322.1:58692-71916 GCA_001517045.1 Pseudotsuga menziesii
GTGCAATCTCAAGGCATATGGAAAGCCAGGAGTCATACGAGTCGGATCCAAGTCAAGGAATGCTCCAAAAGTATTTGGATTATGTACACATCCCGATGTACACGACTATAGAGGGAATATCCGTGTATGTACACGGTTATCGTGGAAAAGGCCACGTATATCACTTTTCTTATGTTTTTAGGGATGGTCAAGGATACATCAAAAGACAAAAAGTGGTCCATAGTATTAATTCTTGCACATGATCTAGGAACTAAGAATCAAAATCATCAAAGAATTATTAACAAATACTCATGAATTGGAAATAACTGGAATACCAAATAGGTTTCCTCTCTGTATATTATATAAACAATAAAGGATTACAATTTCCATGCATAGCAATAGCTTAACTCCATGAAGAATTCGAATACCTAAGGGACAATTTAAATTCAGTGAGTGAGTCTAGCTTAACTGACTCTTTGCCATGCAATCTCACTCAGTTAACCACTTGACCAAAACCCTAATTGACTCACCAAACCCTAACTGAAGTTGGAGTGCAATAAATGACTGAATCTCAACTGAAGGAGATCAAACACATGTCATAGCAATCCAATCATCAAGTGCTAGTACTGCATGACTCCAATAAACCCTGATGAGTTTAACTGAAGCTGAACTGACCATCAGAAGTTGGTGAAGGCGCCTTTTTAACTCCAGTTCATTAAATAATAATAAAATAATCATTAAATAATATATTTAATGAATGGAGGCACCTTAACTAACTATAATTGATTGGTTTAACTGATTGTAACCACCAATTAATAGTTAGGTGCATTAATGTCACACAGATCACCCCTAGAGTGCTCCAGTTAGCCTCCTTGACTGTAGGAGAAGGCTAAGTTAG
Organism: Pseudotsuga menziesii; assembly: GCA_001517045.1. Classification (NCBI taxonomy): domain Eukaryota; kingdom Viridiplantae; phylum Streptophyta; class Pinopsida; order Pinales; family Pinaceae; genus Pseudotsuga; species Pseudotsuga menziesii. The sequence continues at coordinate 59,570 of LPNX010528322.1, forward strand.
CCTCCTTGACTGTAGGTAGGCGTGGGAGTGACTGGGATGATGGTAATTAATGCTCATTGATGTCAATTAAACTTAGGATAGTGGTTTAACTATGCCAATTTGACTGAAAGAGTGAGTATGATGGTAAATGTCTCCAACACACCCCCTTAAGCTATACTCAGGAAGAGTTAGAAAAAATAAAAATTCTAGGGCCCTGGCAACAAAGGCCATAGGTCACCCTGTACAATAAAGCAACTGAAACAATGCTCAAAACAAACTAAGTGAGGAAAAGAGGGAAAACCCAGTGGGAAAAAACTCCCCCTCAAGCTGAACACTGAAAGTAGTCTGGATCACCCTGATGAACTCACCCCCAACAGTGAACGTAGGTAAGTGAACTTCTTTTCTGAAAATATCTTGGTGAAGATGTCTGGAGGAATCTTCCACTTTGGAAGAATAACAATGCACTCAACTGGATCAGAAATATAAACAGCTGCACGGTGAAAAATGGACCCATGTAGAGCAACTGAAATCATCTGAAGATAGAGCAAAGGTTCTTGAGGATTTGAACCATGTGTGGAACACTCAAGAAACTTATATGTTTCAGCCTTGAACAGCAAACCATGACTGGTAAAATCAGCCCCAAATCTTAGGAGCAAGTGTCCATGCAGATGCAGAATGTCTTCCTCTTTACTAGTTCTGTGAGGAGATGATTTTGTGACCAAAGGTAGAGAATCCCTGGGACTCTGGAGAGTGAATTATTGAGCTCCATAATATGATATAGCTTCATAAATATCTAATGATTCACAAAATAAAATATCAGCAACCTCACAGGAGGAAACTAACACCAAATCCCCAGCAGCAAATTTGAAGAAGAACTGCGGTACTTGATTTTTCACACCGGAATTGGTGAGAGCAGCTACAAGCATGAATGAAAGCTCTTGGATTTTAAAATATGAACAAAATAATATCAGATAAGAATTTAAATCAGATCTAAATAAGTTCATAACAGATCCAAAACTATTAAATGAAATCAAATCCCCAGCAGCAGTTTTGAAGGAGACTTGCGGTACTTGTTTCTTCACACCGTTGATGAGAACAGCTACAAGCAGTACTGAAGGTTTATGAAACTGAAATTTTGAACCAATAAATATTATATCAGATCCAAATAATATCATATCAGATCCAATGAGGTTCATATCAGATCCAAAATTATGGTCAACCGAGACGGTAGATGCACAGTTTTCTTCTTCTTCAAAATTCTGAATTTTTGTGCATGCAATCCTGCAGGAATTTGCTGGAAGATATAGATCATGGGGAGCGAATGAATCACTCTGGTAATATTATGTTTCTTCCAAAATATCCAAGGTATCACATATTTGCACACCATCAGCAACATTAGAGGAAGAAAAATCAAATTTCTCCTCACTTTCGGAAGCAATTACTGGTAAATTTTGCACAGAATTCAAAGGAAAATCACCGGTGAATGTTTGCATGGAAGTGTAGCAGCATTTTTCTTCAATATCAGAGATTCAAATGTCTTCTTCTGTTTCAGCAATATGAGAAGATGAGATATCAGAGATCTCATGAACTTCCGGAGCATCAGGAGAAGGAGTCACTTCATGGAGACTTTCTTCAATTCGAATTGAATGTGTAGAAGATTCTGCTTCATCTTCATCTTGAACAACTTCATCGGAGAGAGTAGTGGCTGATACTTTTGAGTGAAGAACTCTTGTGGTGCTAGATGCAATCTCCAAAGTACTATTATGATCCTCATTGTGATTGCCAAAGGTTCTGTCCAATATTGTCCAGATTTACTTTGGGTATTCAGCAGAACAAATAAGGTAGCACAAGCTATCATCAAGGGCCAGAGCTATTGATCCAAAAGCTCTATCAGTGCCATTTATCTAGTCATTCTCATTCGCATAAGACTCTTTTCCAATTCCAATAGACACCTCATAGATACCTCGTCTCTTCAGAGATGCAATCATCTTCAGCTTCCATTCCGAATAGCTTGTGAATGGGGTGAGAAGAGGGATTGATGAGTCCATTTGAAGTTGTACATGTTAAGACCTGCAAATCAAAACAAAAGGGTCACCGTAAGGTCGGACAGACTGCACGTTCTAGGCTTTCATCACACCCAGCATAGTCAATCAAGCAAGCTTGATCAACAAGTTCTTTACTTGGGATATTGAGTGGTAAGCCTTGGCTTCTGGTGCAGTGCTGGAATCTTGAGCTATTGCTCAAATTTCATGGAGAAATCTATCAAAAAGCTTGTTCTTGAGAGATTGATCTTCGTCCCACCATGAGTTCTGATACCATATTAATTCTTGCACATGATCTAGGAACTAAGAATCAAAATCATCAAAGAATTATTAACAAATACTCATGAATTGGAAATAACTGGAATACCAAATAGGTTTCCTCTCTGTATATTATATAAACAATAAAGGATTACAATTTCCATGCATAGAAATAGCTTAACTCCATGAAGAATTCGAATACCTAAGGGACAATTTGAATTCAGTGAGTGAGTCTAGCTTAACTGACTCTTTGCCATGCAATCTCACTCAGTTAACCACTTGACCAAAACCCTAATTGACTCACCAAACCCTAACTGAAGTTGGAGTGCAATAAATGACTGAATCTCAACTGAAGGAGATCAAACACATGTCATAGCAATCCAATCATCAAGTGCTAGTACTGCATGACTCCAATAAACCCTGATGAGTTTAACTGAAGCTGAACTGACCATCAGAAGTTGTTGAAGGCGCCTTGTTAACTCCAGTTCATTAAATAATAATAAAATAATCATTAAATAATATATTTAATGAATGGAGGCGCCTTAACTGACTGTAACTGATTGGTTTAACTGATTGTAACCACCAGTTAACAGTTAGGTGCATTAATGTCACACAGATCACCTCTGGAGTGCTCCAGTTAGCCTCCTTGACTGTAGGAGAAGGATAAGTTAGCCTCCTTGACTGTAGGTAGGTGTGGGAGTGATTGGGATGATGGTAATTAATGCTCCTTGATGTCAATTAAACTTAGGATAGTGGTTTAACTAGGCCAATTTGACTGAAAGAGTGAGTATGATGGTAAATGTCTCCAACACATAGGGGCTAATGAGTCTAAAGTGGGACAGGGGAAGGCCATACAATGTGTGATTCACCTAGTGTGGTGAAATCCACTATAACAATGCAAAGCCTTTATTTATATCCTTCGCAGCTTGATTCCCTTTTTACCGAGAGGGGATTTTTCCCCCGAGTGTCGATATCCTACACATGTATCCTTGCATTGAGCATAGGTATGTTCCACTGCTTGGAACTAGTTTGTTTGCCCTTATGACACTCGTCTCCTCCTAATCTGTAACTATAAAGCTAGTTTATTCTTTTTTCAAGCTTTTCAAATAACTGAAAAAGACCAAAAAAATAAAAAAACCAAAAAGCCGGACAAGAAAAGATATTATCTTTGGCAGCTATCGAGTCGTGTCGCCTTCGAACAGAGCACTGTATATCACATCCATTGGTTGGGTTATAGTTTGACTTAGGAGCTGTACTCGTTTATCTGAGTTTATCTCCACCGACTGGTTAAGCTTCCAGTTCCTATGGAGCCTTTGTTGATGCCTCATGTGTCACAGAGATGTCCCAGTTTGTATATCGAGTCTATGCTGCATTCATTCAGTCACCATACGCCATTATGCTCTTGTTCGAAGGAAGTTGAAACCTGAGTCGGCCATTCCTCAGTTATCTTGACTTTGCATGTCAGCCATTCCCAGTACAGTTACTGGTTCGTGCACTTATTGATCGAGTCCTTCCACATTATACAGCCTTGCTGAGTACCTCGTGTTGGATGATGGGGGATGCCCTAATTCCCTCCTTCCAGTGGATTTCATCCCATCGACTTCAGATCATTTATTCTGGGATTGGAGTCTAGAGTCATTTTGAGTGCCTTGAGACTTGCAGTCATTAGTGGCAGGTTCTCTCGCCATTGATAGTTTTGGGAATACATCAATGTCCCCTGATCGATGGATTCTCTCAAGTCTTCAACCTCAACACATTTATTCACACTTGTTAGTTTGCACTCTAGTACCTTGATTCCCATTTTCATTATCGGTGGGTGATCTCGCGTCTGTTAACGGTATACATCAATGACCGGTAATCAGACGATGGACTACTGTGTTTGACCTCGACACCTCTATTCGCATAGTAGGACATGTACTCATAGTGGTGTGTGTAGAATACTTTCCAGATTGGTGGCATCCATTATATGCTACCTCCTTGATCGTGCCAGTGTTCATGAGATTTCAGCTCTCATGACTTGTTCCAGTATATGTCAGACATTTCCAGCCACTATGGAGATCTTGATCTATTGTATATCTTCAGCCTTTGTGGAGAACATGGTCCTTTGTATATCTTCATCATGGAGATTCTGATCTATGTATATTGTACGTGGCAATGACCACATATGTGTTATCATGTTTCGCGCCTATTCATGGCCATTGTACTCTTATGTATCCGGGACTGATATATGTATTTGCAGTTATATGCAGAGTTGTATTATTGTACTATGCTGAGTGGGTGGCTGGTCTTCCATTTGGGTACCTTCATCACTTCACTTCTAGGATGGAGTTGTAATGTATTTCAGCCATCGTATAACCCCTCTGATCTCATACATTAGGGGGCATCTGTTATAGCGGATTTCACCACACTAGGTGAATCACACATTGTATGGCCTTCCCCTGTCCCGCTGCAGACTCATTAGCCCCTATGGACCACTTTTTGTCTTTTGATGTATCCTTGACCATCCCTAAAAACATAAGAAAATTGATATATTCTGCTTTTACCTCGATAACCGCGTACATACATGGATATTCCCCCTATAGTCGCGTACATCGGGATGTGTGCATAATCCAAATCCTTTTGGAGCGTTCCTTGACTTGGATCCAACTCATATGACTCCTGGCCTTCCATATGCCTTGAGATCGCACGGATTCGACCATTCAGTATCCCTTTGAAAATCTATATAAGGAACCCCTTGATACATTGAAAGCAGGGGAGATAAGAGAGAATTGAGAGTAACGAAACTATAGTCCATTGTTGCCAGAACTTATGCTTGAGTCTGCATCCCTTTGTCCCTTGGAGCACTGTTGTGTTCTTCCCAAGCTTTCCTTTTGCTAGTAAGCTTGCTATCGAAGTGATGGAGGGTTGAGGTGGTGGAGGCCCAAGTGGGGGATTCAGTTTCTCCGGTTCGCAGACGTGCCGTTAGAGGTTGTCACTTGTAATCTATGATTCATATTAATAGAAATATATTTTCCTGTCCAGTAATGTGTATTTGAATGAATACTGTATCCATTGGAATATGTCAAATTCTTTTACATTATTGATTATATATGCTAGAATAGATCTAACACCATGAAATACAGTATGCTTGTACTGTTTACTTGTTGTTAAGGACGTCCTATAACAATTCAAGCTGAAGATTGGAAAGCTCAACGGGGATCTACTTCAACCATCTGGAATAAGGTACAAGGTTCAATCCTTTAGTGTTAGATGTTTTTATTTCTATTGCATATTGGGAAAGATTGATTTCTGGAGTCTAGCTGTCTGTTGTGGTACCCCAAGCCATAGGAATTTCTCTCCGTAACAGAAATGGAGACTCCGCTGGGGATGTTCCTTGTTTTTCTTTGGGGTTGGGGGCACAATGGGCTTGATACTATTGATTTGCTCTTGGTTTCTCTCTGTTTCTATGTTGCATGTTATAGTATGTTTGTCCATTGACACTCCCCTTTATTGGTTTGTCCTTGACCTGATTTTTACCACTGCCTTCTCTGTATACACGGGTTTTTGGCCAATAGTCACGTGTATACGCAGGTTTTTGGCCAAAAGTCGCATACATACGTAGTTGTTATTTATACAGTTGCGTACATCCTCCCTTTTGGTGAGTCTGATGTTGTGGGAAGTTGCTGGGTGGGTTGTGAGTGTGGTTGGGTCTTCCTTGGGTCTGAAGTTGTCTGTTGGATGATTCTTTTGTGACCAGAGACTGTTCGTGCCTATCATAGGTATCGCGTCTACACTGGCATATAGGTTAGGTTCACTACCATTTGCATTTTGCATGACCTTATGACCGTGTCACTATATCCTTAGGTACGAACCCAGTCTATTATGTCACGGAACCTTCTTGCTGCTATAGAAGTGGCATGATATGAGTGGTAGAGCCTCACCTTACATGGGTACCCTAGTTAACGCCTTATTTGCATTTGGTTCCCATGCTGATGTTTCTCCCTTTAGGGTGTGGGAGTCCATTCTATAGTATTGCCATGACATTTTGCAAGAGCCTCATACTCCTCTTGATCTTATGCTGGCCTGTTTCCCTCCGGACTTCCCTTGTATCTAGTTGTGGATGCATTATCATGAGCTTTGCCTGTCTTATTGAGCTTTATGCCGGCTTCCCTAACATTTCGTTTCAGCCATATAGCTCGAGCTTGTCTCATGTCTAGCCATGCAGAGCCTTTCTTTATATCCTTCGCAGCTTGATTCCCTTTTTACCGGGAGGGGATTTTTCCCCCGAGTGTCGATATCCTACACATGTATCCTTGCATTGAGCATAGGTATGTTCCACTGCTTGGAACTAGTTTCTTTGCCCTTATGACACTCGTCTCCTCCTAGTTTGTAACTATAAAGCTAGTTTATTCTTTTTTCAAGCTTTTCAAATTGTTGAAAAAGACCAAAAAAATCAAAAAACCAAAAAGCTGGACAAGAAAAGATATTATCTTTGGCAGCTGTCGAGTCGTGTCGCCTTCGAACAGAGCACTGTATATCACATCCATTGGTTGGGTTATAGTTTGACTTAGGAGCTGTACTCATTTATCTGAGTTTATCTCCACCGACTGGTTAAGCTTCCAGTCCCTATGGAGCCTCTGTTGATGCCTCCTGTGTCACAGAGATGTCCTAGTTTGTATATTGAGTCTATGCTGCCTTCATTCAGTCACCATACGCCGTTATGCTCTTGTTCGAAGGAAGTTGAAACCTAAGTCGGCCATTCCTCAGTTATCTTGACTTTGCATGTCAGCCATTACCGGTACAGTTACTGGTTCGTGCACCTTATGATCGAGTCCTTCCACATTATACAGCCTTGCTGAGTACCTCGTGTTGGATGATGGGGGATGCCCTAATTCCCTCCTTCCAGTGGATTTCATCCCATCGACTTCAGATCATTTATTCTGGGATTGGAGTCTAGAGTCATTTTGAGTGGCTTGAGACTTGCAGTCATCAGTGGCAGGTTCTCTCGCCATCGACAGTTTTGGGAATACATCAATGTCCCCTGATCGATGGATTCTCTCAAGTCTTCAACCTCAACACATTTATTCACACTTGTTAGTTTGCACTCTAGTACCTTGATTCCTATTTTCATTATCGGTGGGTGATCTCGCGTTTGTTAACAGTATACATCAATGACCAGTAATCAGACGATGGACTACTGTGTTCGACCTCGACACCTCTATTCACATAGTAGGACATGTACTCGTAGTGGTGTGTGTAGAAGACCTTCTAGATTGGTGGCATCCATTATATGCTACCTCCTTGATCGTGCCGGTGTTCATGAGATTTCAGCTCTCGTGACTTGTTCCAGTATATGTCAGACATTTCCAGCCACTATGGAGATCTTGATCTATTGTATATCTTCAGCCTTTGTGGAGATCATGGTCCTTTGTATATCTTCATCATGGAGATTCTGATCTATGTATATTGTACGTGGCGATGACCACATATGTGTTATCATGTTTCATGCCTATTCATGGCCATTGTACTCTTATGTATCTAGGACTGCTATATGTATTTGCAGTTATATGCAGAGTTGTATTATTGTACTATGCTGATTGGGTGGCTGGTCTTCCATTTGGGTACCTTCATCACTTCACTTCTGGGATGGACTTATAATGTATTTCGGCCATCGTATAACCCCTCTGATCTCATACATTAGGGGGCATCTGTTATAGCGGATTTCACCACACTAGGTGAATCACACATTGTATGGCCTTCCCCTGTCCCGCTGCAAACTCATTAGCCCCTATGGACCACTTTTTGTCTTTTTGTGTATCCTTGACCATCCCTAAAAACATAAGAAAAGTGATATACATGGATTTTACCCCGATAACCGCGTACATACACGGATATTCCCCCTATAGTCGTGTACATCGGGATGTGTGCATAATCCAGACCCTTTTGGAGCGTTCCTTGACTTGGATCCGACTCATATGACTCCTGGCCTTCCATATGCCTTGGGATCACACAGATTCGACCTTTCAGTATCCCTTTGAAAATCTATATAAGGGACCCCTTAATACATTGAAAGCAGGGGAGATAAGAGAGAATTGAGAGTAACGAAACTATAGTCCATTGTTTCCAGAACTTATTCTTGAGTTTGCATCCCTTTGTCCCTTGGAGCACTGTTGTGTTCTTCGCAAGCTTTCCTTTTGCTAGTAAGCTTGCTATCGAAGTGATGGAGGATTGAGGTGGTGGAGGCCCAAGTGGGGGATTCAGTTTCTCCGGTTCGCAGACGTGCCGTCAGAGGTTGTCACTTGTAATCTCTGATTCATATTAATAGAAATATATTTTCCTGTCCAGTAATGTGTATTTGAATGAATATTGTATCCATTGGAATATGTCAAATGCTTTTACATTATTGATTATATATGCTAGAATAGATCTAACACCATGAAATATAGTATGCTTGTATTGTTTACTTGTTGTTGAGGACGTGCTATAACAATTCAAGCTGAAGATTGGAAAGCTCAACGGGGATCTACTTCAACCGTCTGGAATAAGGTACAAGGTTCGATCCTTTAGTGTTAGATGTTTTTATTTCTATTGCATATTGGGAAAGATTGATTTCTAGAGTCTAGCTGTCTGTTGTGGTACCCCAAGCCATAGGAATTTCTCTCCGTAACACCCGCATAAAATTAGTCTTCATTCAACATCAAGTAAAACCCAAAAACCGAGCAAAACGAATTAAAGGAGGGTCCCAAAAAATTTTGAATTTTGGGAAATTGTTGTAGCTGCAACAATTGGCGACTACCTGGTGAACCCCAGATTTCTGACTTAACTTCTTCCCAGTAAAATACTGTTTAATCATTCAGCTCATAAGTTGAATACTTCCAACTGCTTGTATTCCTAAGATGGCAAACAAATGCATTTAAATCATTGAGAACAGTCCATTCTTTGGGAAATGGGAACACCCAAAATATTTGAAAGTCCGGATAACTCTTTTGAGGCTTAACAGGTGATATTTATTTTACCTCTTTCTGCGAGTAGTTTCTAGCTTGGACACCACAGGATCGTAACATATGGCAAATAGAACTATTCATTTGTTCCTCATTCCCATGCCACTTGCACTTTTGTGCTCTTTTGAACTTTTGCTCTTATGAGTCCTCCATCTGCTTTTCTTTCTTAATTTTTTTTTATTCAGGCTCTTCCATCCATAGTGTCCTTTTGTGTGAGAGATGTATTTACTTTTCAGCTCACGGTCGGAGAAGAACTTTTAGCAAATTGATATTCATATTTCTGATACTTTGCTTTGATATGTATTGCCTCTTCTAGGAGTTTTGACTCTTAACAGCCTTTAGGCTTTTGAAATCATGGCATGAGATCATTTATATATAATAAACTATTTACCTTTCTTCCTTTTCGTGGGTCCTTTTCCATCACTCCCTAAGACATCTTAGATGTGAAATGGACGGAGCCTCAAAATAGTATTCCAGACCTCTTAATTCAGAGTTCTTTTCAGGGGTTAAGCAAGATTTCAATGAGTGCATGGCCATTTAGGAAAACTACCGACTAGAAGACATTTTATCATTTCAAAATAAAACGCACAGTCTTTTCCCAAAGATTTCAATTAATCAAGAACCTTGATGTTTTCCATGCAACCAAAAGTTTTCCTCTTTTATTCAAAAACAAAAATAACTAGAAACAAAGCAGTAAATCAAAGCAAAACGGCATCAAATTATTTATGTACAAAATCATTAAATCAAAAGAAAATAAAATTGTGGCCACCCCTGAAAATCCTTCAATCTAATGAGTCAAGGGGCTAGGATGGATTGCAGACATGAGATACCTAACCATGGTCTAATTGTGCTATTTTTGAAACCGAAACCATGTCTACTGATTTACAATCAATCTCATCAACCTGAGAAAGTTGAAGGAGATCAGGTTGAATGTCAATCTTATTGTTGGATTTTTCTGAGGCATGATATCTTAGTTCAAGATCTGTTAGATAATTTCCCAAAACAGAATTAGCAGATTCATTGCCTTCTTCCAACTTGGTGATATTGTGTTTCATGGAAGGTTCTCTCAAAAAATTTATCCGATTTGTGATCCCCTTATGAGGCAACCACAAATGAGACCAATCTGAAGCGAAATACCATTTTAACCTTGTGGACCAGTCACGGCTCAGAATAAGCCCATATCCATCTGGTATGTCAGCCACCACAATTTCAATAAATTGACATATCTTGTTATTTGCAGATAAACGAATGAGAACATTCTCCATTTCTCCCACTACTTTGACATTAGTTTTGTCTAGTTGAGTGACTTCCCAAGTAGTAGGTTTTGGTTGTCCATTAATTTGTTTGCAAACTGTAGGTGGCATAACATTCACCGATGATCTAGAATCTACCAAACAATTATGCACCTTATGATTTAACATTTCCAGAGTCAAAAGGGAAGGTGGGGTTCTAGCTTTCTCTTCCCCAATTGATTCGACCTCTTCTTCTACAGGTTGGTTTTCAATGGGCACCTCTTTTTCTGGCTCTTTAAGATTTTCAGTGTTCTCTTTGTTAACACCTACTTGTTCTTCCATAAGTCTAGCAAGCTTGTTTATTTGCTCTGTCTCCTGGCTGAAAACGTTAATTTCGAGCACCTTATCTTCAACATTGCCCTTTAGTTGTCTCTTGACATTCTCTTGCAACTTTTTTACTTTTGAAATTATGGAATTGTCTTTATTTCCTAAGCTCATGTTTTTCATTTTCATTTGCATATTCTCAAATTTAAAAATATTTTTTCCTGTCTCAAAGAGCGAGACACAATCCCATAAAAACATGCTATCATTTTCCTGCTTTTCTATGGTCTGGTTTCCTTTTTTCTCTTCCTCACTGTCCTCAGTTAATTTAGAGTCCAAAAGCTGATTCATTACCAATGTCATTGAATTTAACCATTGAGGACAATTCTTTTCAGAATGGGGTTGTTGGTGAAAAGTGCAGAAATTGTCCATTCCTACCTCTGTCATATTCATTGATGTTGAATCATGTGGCGGGGTCTTGAATTGGTTGTTATCTTCCTTTTTTTTTGTAGTAAGGCTTATAAGTTTTCTGAGCTTCTTTTTCTTTCTCCAAATCTATTATTCTGTTGGAGAGTTTCTGCATCATCTTTAACATTCCCTCAAGATCATGTGATTGTTCCTCTCTAGGTTCGGACAATGTTAAGGTCCATTTATTGACAGTTTTTTCTCCAGGTTGCTCGGGATAATCCTCTCTACTTTATTTTTCAGCCTCTACTCTTTCTGCTTCTTCATAAGTCTCAGCTAATGTAGGATTAACTTGAGCTTTTGCGAACATTTCCAAGTCAAGACCTAAAGCTGAAGTGTGATACTCAATCAGATCTTTATCGAAAGGATTATCAGTTGCAGAGAAGTTCTTGAGGTAGGTAGGCTGAAAATATTTGAGTAAAATGGTGTACCTTCTCGTTCCTTTCCTTTTTTAAAGCACCCAGACCTTTCATTGGTGCTGTGTGCATCTTTTGAGTTGCATATTTGCTTCTGAAAATCCTTTCAAAGGTATCCCAATCTGGGATAGAGTTTGTAGGCAAAACAAAGTACCAGGATGTTGCTGCTCATTTGAGGGTATGTGGGAAAAGTCTACAAAACAACATCCTCATATTCCCCATCCCTTAATCCTTCTATTTCCAAATAGAAACTTTGCAAGTGGTCATCTACTGCAAACTTCTCATTAGGATCAAACTTAGGGAGCAACTTCTCAAAAGCTTGAGTTAAGTTATGCAACGGAGGTGTTAGGTTCAAGAGTGATCTGGATTTCCAAGTGTGGCTAGGGTTTTATCTCTAGCTTGTGTGAATGAGCACCTACTAAGGAGAGTGACTCCTTAGTAGCAGTTCAGTAAAATGAAAATAAAAATGCTAAACAGGAATAAAAACTAATCTAAAACTCATGCATGAAATAAAACAGTAAAATATAAAGAATGGTTTTTATTGATATTACCTCCGATGTGGAGGTTGGTGAAGCTCTTTGCGCTGATTCGTGAGGTTGCTCCGAGCTCCAGCTGCTCCTTCTCTTTCTCCGGTGGTGGAAATGGGCCAAAAGG
>LPNX010528348.1:1716-18096 GCA_001517045.1 Pseudotsuga menziesii
TTGCAACAAGTAACATAAAGGTCTTCTATTGTATTCATAAAACAAATGGTGTACCTCTTCTTATGCTTTTGAATCCACATGCATCAAGAAAATACCAAGATAACATTTGTCCCCATACATCTGTAACAATCACAATTGTATTGCCAAAACTTGCTTCAATGTGGATAACTCCTTTCCTACGTGAACCAACTCTTCTTATATTTTTTGACATATTAATCATTACGAGTTCAGTTCAAAAAAATCATATCGAAATCTATTTTATCGTTAGATCCGTTCATTGAAATAGAAGAGATTTGAGATCCAACGGCCCACAGTGCTGTTGCGACAACATTTATTACTCCACTGCATGTTGAATATTGTTCGCCATAAACCATGAAGTAGAAAGTCCTTATATTTTATGTTTAATGTGCTAGTCTTATATTATATTTTAATACAATACATTGTAATAGTTATATTGGGCAGTAAAACAATGACTCAGATTATTTATTTTAGGTTTCTAAAATATTATGTCTATTTATAAAATTTTAACGTAGTTTTAGAGTTATCTTGGGTAGTAAAACAATGATTTAAATAGTTAATTTTAGATTTCTCAAATATTATTTGTCTATTTATGACATAGTTTTAGAGTTCATAAATATGGAAGTTACTTACTTTTCAAGTCACATCAATTGACAATATGCTATACTTTCGCATTATGAACAATTTATTGATCCTAGTGGTGAAATAAGATCTGGTCAACAAAAAGATGTAACAACTCAATCGAGAAGGATACTTCACTATAAAGGGAAAATAGATTCACGTGGGATTGTGAGATACTAATATTAGATAATATAATATTATTATATGTCTTTAACTTCAAATTAAATAATTATACATTACGTTATATATACTTTCTGTGTTTCTAATTTGCACTGTGACGTTTCATGTTGGCATTTGTGTCTGAAAGTGGATTGCCAACATTGTTGAAGTCGAAACCCTTAATGTTGGTGCCCCTCATGAAGTGAAGTGGCAACATTGTCGATTTGTATGCCCCTCATGAAGTGAAGTGGCAACATTGTCGATTTGTATGGATTTCATAATAAAATGTAGTCAATATTTGTCCAATCCACGAAAGTGCCAATGACATAGAGAAGAAGACTCATAGGATGATTTGGAAATAAATAATCCACTAAAGTGCCAATGACATAGAGAAGAAGACTCATAGGATGATTTGGAAATAAATAAATCGAGTAGTCGAAAATGTATTAAGATTTCGATTTTTTATTTTAATTATAAAATTTGAAATTATAAATACAAGTTAATTTTGATTTTTTTTCATAATTTTAATTTAAAAATTTAAACAAAAGTGATCAAGATTGCACAATATCCAAAGAAAAACTTGGGAGTGGTACACCCTCTAATCCTCGCTCTGTCCGCGTGAGATCTCTCTATCATGTGCATGGCAGATAGGGGTTCTCCCATAGGGGACAAGTGTAAGAGAAAATGAGCTTTTGCTAAACGTCACAAAGCTCTAGGCGGGATAATCATCCTTTGAAGGCGATAACTTGCAAGTGTAAGAGCATACCAAGATTGTTTGCAGTAATGTCGAGCATTGTAAGTCTAGCTCTGCAAGACTTTTTGTTACAGAGGATTGCAAGACCGTTTGCAGTACTATTGAGCATTCTTTTAATGTTTGTGTATGGGCATGTAGGTTGTTTTTTAGTCCTATTATCCTCTCCAGACTTTCCACGTGGAAATTACAGATTGAAAAAAGTGTAGAAGCTTTTCCTCACCATTCGTCTCGAAATCCATTGACAGACGAGATCTCTGTGGGTCCAAAAGGGTCACAATTTATGTTGCGCAGGTCAATTTATGTTGCGCAGGTTTATAAACTTGGTTGTTGATCTCATAATCTCACTATGGGTCATAAGACCTCCTCCGTATTGGTGCACATGTATAAAACCTCTATCACCAAGAGTGTGCCATGTATCTCTTTCATCACCGCCACAATAAGCTAATCTCTACATTTAAAATCCAAGCCGCATTTGCAAGAATTTGGATCTTGTTGCTTTGAACAATGTGTGTAAAAGAGGATCTGCCTTACATGACAAGAGGGTAGATGGATTTGAGGAGCACAAGTAACGAGAAAGTATTTGTTGTGGAGCACAAGTAACAAGAAAGAAATGACGACGATGATGTCTAATGGTAGGTTGAACGACCCATGCTCATGAAGCCACCACCGTCACGTTCCTCCTACTCCCAATGCCAACGCTGGTGCACGAGCTCCCCTGTCTTTTCTCCGTCAGCCGATGTTGCCAGTTCCGACAACTTTCTCGGATTCCTAACAGGGAATGAGATCGATCTCTGTGGAGGCCTTGAATCCCAACGATTCATTCCCCAGGCGACACAATGGATCAACACCGCAGGAAAAAGTCTTCATGGCAAAGTCCTGTGGTTTCCCTAGCCTAGATGCGCTCATCGACGCGACTGTTCCCGAGGCCATCCGGACTGGTTTGCAATACTCTACATGCAGTAGAGTATTTAATGCGACAGCGCGCCGTCGAATCTGTTTCAAAGAGCGATCCAAAGAGCGATCCGACGGCGGACAATGCGACCGCCGTCGCATTAAATGCTCTACTACATGTAGAGTATTGTTCGCCATCCGGACTGGACCCCTGAAGCTCGCCAAATTCGTCGAGGGCCTGACAGAGAACCAGATGATAGTCCATATGCAGTACCTGGGGGCTGGGCCTGATAGAGCAGGATGGGCGGAGACTAGTGGAAACTGTCCGAAAACCAGCAACAAGAGGGAATAGCTAATGAAAACACCATGAAGACCAATAGATAATTCACGGCATACAGAAGACATGTGATAAAAGGTCATTGATGGGAGGGACGACGAATATAAATAGCGTTTTCAAAATGCACCTCGGGAAAGAACGCTAGACCCTATGCACATGTGCTTGATGTTGTGTTTATGCCATTGAAAATTAAATAACATCAATATTATATTAAGGGTAGCTAATATTAGGTATTAATAAATAGTGGTTAAAACTTTTTATTATTATTAAATAATGGTTAAATTTTTTTTTTATTTGTCTAGTTTTTCCTTTTCATAAATAACGCTACAAGTTTAATAAAAAAATGCAATTTCGTTAATTTGGAACATATAAATATTTTAATATTTGATGGTGACATGTGAGTGTAGGACCAATGGTATTCCTTGCCAACCCTATGACGTGCATGATGGTACTACCGTAGATAAGCATACAACTTGTACTGAATCTAAATGTCGAAACAATGGAAACCTTTTCAGTAGAGGTATTGGCTCCCATTCATAAGAGTTAGCCTTGAGCATTTAACACCTTCCACCGGAGGAGTCCAGGGTTGTTTTGGATGAAACAATTTAAATAAATGTACACAATCTTTCAAACTACCTGTCATTATATCGTTTTTAATAATTTTTATTTTTATTTTTTAATTATTATTATTTTTGTGACAGATATATTGCGAACCAGATGTAATTTATCAATTCACATATACTCATCACTAAAAAAATATAAATTTTATAATTTGAAAAATTTTAATTTTAATTTTTTTAAAAAATTCCATTTAATACCTAATTATTTTCTAATTTCAAAAATTTCAAAATTATTATTATTATTTTTTAAATTTTTAAAAATTCAATATAATACCTAATTTACATAAAACATTAGAAAACATTGAAAATTTGTTATAAAAACATTTATATTAATATAAAGTAAATTGAATTTGAACAAAACTGATTACAATACACCTTCACCTTCCAAAGGAAGGTATAATGATTACAATACACCTGCCTTGCATGATAGTAGCTGGAGGAATGTCATTCATATTGTTTGTTGAAATGGGCTTGTCAGAACTTACAGACTATAATATAGCAATTCTTCGAGAATATAAAGTAGCAGGAGGTGTCTATATGTGGTCGAAGTTGTCTTGAGGGTACTTGCTCAATTTACCACACGAAATCAAGACCAGGTCGTTTATGACAAATCGATTTCATAGAGTAAGCATATAAAGGGATAAAGAGCAGAGTTGGTAGCCTTATGTTTTCTCAGACAAAATGATTTCATAGAGTAAGCATATAAAGGGATAAAGAATAGAGTTGGTAGCTTTATGTTTTCTTCGATCAGAGTTGGTAGCTTTACGAAGTTATCAAAAGAGATAAAAAATGCTATGAGTGTTCGAAGATTCAAAAGTTATCAAATATTGGTTGATAGTAAATCAAACCTCAATATATTAAACTTGTAATGGTAAATCAAGCTCAATGTACTAAACTTGCAATGGTGGCATAGGAGAGTTAGAGATCTTCAAGGCTCTTTTGATGACATTCGTTTTATGCATGTCTATCCAGACAACTATAATTGCACTACAAGCAGATAAGTTTTCCAAGAAGGCAATTGTTATTAACTTGCAATGGTGCCATAGGCGAGTTAGAGATCTTCAAACATAATATAATTCATAAGCAGGATAGGTTTTCCAAGGAGGCAATTGTTCTTGAAGAAGGCTCCCTTTCCTTTGTCAAATATGCAAATCGTGTGGAGGTCTCTAGAGGTAGCTTGTCAATGTTATGAGGATGGTCATTTTTCTTTCTTGGGCATTATTGGGCTTTTCTGTTTTGGTATTTTTTGTGGTGTTTTGGTATTTTTTGTGGTTCAATGTATCCTGTTTTGATGTATAAGGGATGGAGATATACTGTTTGGGTTATGTTATTCTGGGGTAGAATTTTGAGGTAAGCGATGGGCTCAATGGGCATTTAAGGGCTAGATTGTCGAGAAATGTTTCAAGGCTTTATATGATCTTGTATATTTATATATTGGTTTAAGATATAAGTTTTTTTTCTATGTGAAAAAAAATAGTAAGCATATAAAAATGAAAATGTCACCTTATAATTTCTAGCCCACCAAGGTTGGTTCGTTCAAATAATGTCAACATAGTTCCTGGATTAGCCTGTTCATACATCGCATTTGGAGGGTTCTCAACTTGATAGAGTTGATAAACGAATCATCAGTATCAGAGGTTCTGATCAAGCAAATATACAGCTCCCTGTCTAAACTAACCAAGTTTCCCTCATAATAATCTTGATTTTGAACTAAGAACTTCATGTTTTTATATTGCAAAATATCGGATGTCTCAATAGAGAAACAAAAGCTAGAGTTACATTGTATTACACTGTAATTTCCATGAAAAACCATAGTCTTAAGAGATAAAGTATATTAGGGACCACAGGGACATGATAGCAAGACTTTGGAGAGGCTTTGGGAAGAAGCGTATACTTTGCCTGAAAGAAACGTTGGTTTGTTTAGAGGCGTCCTCTGTGTATGCTCTCTGGCCAACGTCTATGTAATTATCTATCATTGACCCATGTTATATTGTTGTCGACAATGTAATTTGTTGTACCTCCACAATAGTTACCTAGAAAATATGCTACGCGACCAAATATTGATTAATAAAACGATAAGCTGTTTGTCAAATTGAGTGTGTTCAGTTGCAAAAAAGACAAAAGGGATACACTGGATACATTAACAATGAGCCATTTGTGAAATTGAGAATGATGAATCACCTGGTTGAGCAGTAACAAGAGCAGATAAATATGCCTGGAAGAGAATATGCCTTGTCTGGCTTGCAACAAGAGGCCCTTAAACATGAACACACATAAATAACAATCTATAATGATTTTTAGGATTTGTCTCTATCTAGCATTCATTGGTGTCATGGGATTGTGCTATGGTTTGAAATAGGTTTTACAAGCATGTTTTGCAAGGATATACCTAATGTGTTCTCAACATATTCAACTAGCTTCGTGCAGGTAAGAGGTAAAGATTCCTCACCTGCTTCATGTATAAAAGGTCGTATTAGTATTGCCCGAAGCTTCAGACATCATAGTATTTCCATTTCAGTTGACTATGGAAATTGGTGTTTGAGATCATGTTAGGGTATGGCTCGTGCATATATTTAATATATAGACATGTTCGAGCTCCCTGTAATTTTCTATGTACAGATGATGCTCAATCCCCTATGCTTTAATTGATGATTGAATACTATTAATTTCTTCTCANCGTGCATATATTTTATATATAGACATGTTCGAGCTCCCTGTAATTTTCTATGTACAGATGATGCTCAATCCCCTATGCTTTAATTGATGATTGAATACTATTAATTTCTTCTCATACCGTGGCATCATCGTCATAGTGGTGAACACCATTGTTAGCGGATTCGTAGTTTTTATAAAATCGAAGCTTCCTCTGGATCTGGGTTACAACTTCATGGTATACGTTGTCCATGGCTCTAACGATTTCTCGGGTGGAAGTGTAAGGAGAGAAAATATGAAGAATGACTTTGTCATTGTCTCTAGTGGCAGCCATGGCTTTGTCCGCGACTCTCCTCACACGCTCTAGAAGAAGACTCAAGTCTCCAAGTATCTGCAGTCGAGCTCCAGATGTTCTGACTATAGTTCCCTTGATCAAGATCTGAGTGAGAATGAATACAACACAATCAGGATTGAACTCCCTAGTGGAATGCTTAAGCAAGGACAAGGGCAGGTAACATGCCAGAGAGAACAATGTAGAGTCATGGAACTTCCTGAACATGCAACCACGGTAAACATTAGAGGAAATTTCAACTCAAACTGGGCCTTTTAACTCTAATTCAAATTCCATGTCATCATGTGTTAGCCAATGAAATTGCTTTAAATTTGAAATACCGTATAGGTATTAAACATTTTTTTAATATAATTTTGGGGATAGGCATCATAAAAAAACTACTTTTTTTGTTTGTATTTTCGACATATCTCCCCGTGTTTTTACTCAAATTCTTAATTGCTTATTGAGATCAGAAGGATACCTTGCCATAAGAACAATATCATCACCATAAAGTAGGAGGGTGATAACTATCCCATCTAAGATTGTACCAATGCAACCTGCTTCTTCTAAACACTTTTCTAGCTTATCAATGTAAATGCCAAAAAAGGTAGGGGAGAGGGGACAACCTTGTTTAAGTCCAATATTACAATTTATATATGTTGTCCACCCCTCATTATTCTTAAACTTGGCAATGATATTTTTGTATAATCTTATCGCGACAGCTCTCAGCTCAAAAGGAACCTTAAGGTCATCTAGCCTATTCCACGGGTTATTTCTAGGCACTGTATCGAAAGCTTTTCTAAAATTCACAAAGCAACAAAATAGGGCAGACTTATTATTGCGACATTCCTCTGCAATGATCCTAAGTGTAAGGAGGTGGTTCGCGGTTGAATGATTCATTCTAAAACCTGCTTGGCCTTTACCTCGCTTACCTTCCATTTCTATCCATCCACTGATATTCTTTTCTAAGATAATACCATATAACTTAGCTAAGAGAGGGCTAATCATAATAGTCCGATAATTAGAGGGGTCATTTTTATCGCCACTTTTGAAAATAGGAATAATGAGGCATTGGGTCCAAGGTGTAGGAAACCCTTGCTTGACCACTAGATTAAAGAGTTTGTGGATGTGCAGGATGAGGACAGGCCCTCCAAGTTTTACAATTTCCGCTTGGTAGCCTTCAATGTATTTGGCTTTTCTATTTGCTACGGACATGGCTGGTAGTGGTACTCGCCTCACATGGGGTCCAGGGATCCAATCCACTACCACTATACCTTTAGTAAAGCACACTCTGCCCCCACGAAATTCAACTTAAATAATATCAACAATAAAGTTAATATCCTGCCCCCACAAGGTTGAGCTTAAATAATATCAACAATAAAGTTAATATCATGCCCCCACGAGGTTGAGCTTAAATAATATCAACAATAAAGTTAATATCCTTTAAAATTTAATTTAATTATTCAAATTTTAACTCACCTTTGATATTTATGTTCTCTCTTTTAATTTTAATATTTCATTTTTTGTTTTCTTTAAATGATAAAATTTATCATAGTTTAATTCCTAGCTTATGACAATTATATTATTTCATCAATAATATCAACAATAAAACCAATATCAATTAAAATTTCATTCCATTTTTTATTTAAATGCTTATATTTTATATTTTAATTGTAATTATTTATAATATTTCTTTTTTATTAATATTTATTTTTTTAATTTTTAAAATAATAAAATTTATCAATTATCAACAACTACACATCTAAGAGGCTCCCACCAACATTAAGGGATTACAATAAAAGGCACTCAAGCCCTTAATCAGCAAAATTATATAATGTATGCTAAAATTTTTAAAGCATAACATGAAATGAAAAAAAACTTTAAAGCATAAACCATTTTAAAACTTACTTTCACCAAAAATAATAATAAATAAATAAATAACCTATAATAATCATAATAATAATAAAAAAGCTCATGTCCATTCAGATTTCATTTTTTAAACTCTCAAAGTACTCACTTGTGTTTTATTGGTTAAACTAATTTTTATTGGTTGAACTATTTTTTAAATTATTTTTATTTATATTTTACCTTTTAACTCTCATTAAGTAGTCATCTAATAATTTAGTGTTTTTAATTAATTGATAAAATAATTAGTTTAGTTTTTCAAATTAATTCATGAAATAAATTATTTTTATTTATACTTTACCTTTTAAGTCTCATTAAGCAGTCATCTAGTAATTTTAACGGCATGCTGACAATTTTTATTATTATTTACCTTATAAAACTTATTGAAAAATTGCATTTATTTTCATTTATGCCTTTACATTTTACATTTTAATGGCATGCAGAAATTATGCTTTACCCTTTAACGCTATGCTACATGAGATTATGCTTTACCTGTTAGCATTTGGTTCATGGGAGCTGCCGGCTACTTGCACATAGTATTTAGCTTACAAAATGCAAAAATCTTGCACGGCTTACAGTATATCAGTGCTACTGCATAATTTATGCTTATGTTGAGTAAGAGCTAACACGACAGTAAGTTTACATAATTTATATACATAGCAAACTAAATTCCGTGAAACTTACAAGGAAATGAAGATGATTATACAACATGCAGATGGAACTTGATACACCGTACAAAAAAAAGTTGTGGATAGGGACGATATTACGAGTTTTTTTTTTGAAAATATTAGATACAAGCCCAACCAATCAACTATGCCAAAACCCTGTCAAGCACTATATATAAAAGTTTCAGTCTTTCAGACAACACAACCATCTTACCAAAAACTCTCAATTAATGTGAAACATGAGGCTCAAGCCTCAATTGATGTTCAGAGCTTCAATGCAAAGAACTTCAAAATTTCAAAATTGGACATTATTCTAAACAATGTCGTTATGAGGCAGTAAGCTCCCTCAAAAACCTTTATTTGACATTTCCAATGGACTATTTACTACCATGTGCCAAATTTAGCCCACCTACGAAGGGGCTTTCAGTGGATGGCTACTATACAACAAACATGATGTACACAACAAATTCCAAATAGTATGATATTAGTAATACTATATTGCATTCTACCTTTCAAGTAGTAGAGTAAATGGCTTTCAATTGCATATATAACCATTCCAATTTGCTTTTAAAATCTCCCAAATATCTATGTATTGGAATTTGCAACATGATAACAATAGATGGAGAACTGTCTATTCCATATGCTTCAATAGTGAGAATATCTCGCTGAAAAAATCTCTTCAAAACAAATGGCAGATAAATTCATCAAGGGGCATATTTAGAAAGTTGAGTTGGACTTCCTGGCCCGCATGTATTCATCGAGATTGTCCCAAATCTCCATTGCTGCAGCTTTATCTTGATGCCCCTTATGTTTGCTAATCTGCAGGTAAATTACATGAGTGAAACAACAAGCATACAAAATTACATGACAACAAATGAGCAAATATGATACCATAAGTTCAGACATTTATGCCAGCATATGCAACAAGACAAATCCAACAGAACTGTGATAGTGTGGTATAGAAGCAGAGCTAAGAAACTTGACAATAGTTGAAAACAGTAACAGAAAAGTCTAAATTTCATACCGAAATTATCTTCACATTGTTACTTTATACCGAAACGCTGGCACATTTGGGGTGGGAATCTCATGAAACATCATCAGTTGTTTAATTTAAGTGTTTAAACCGTGCTATGTGTAGTTGATTAATCTCTCTAACGAATAACATTAAAATTATTTTCTCAGGCTGTTGCAGACGTGTATGCTACGGGAAAAGGGTTAGGTAACAACGAGATTCCCACCCCCAATCTGTCAGCGTTTCAGTATAAAGTAAGGGAAAGAGCTATTTATTGAGTTACAGAGCATTTAATGCGGCTGCAACAATTTTGATGATAGTTGAATCTTGAGCTGATTGAGATCCAATGGTCTGCAGCTGCATTAAATGCTCTGCAACTCAATGGATAGCTCTTATCATACGTCGTAACAGTTTCTTATCACAAAACGTGGCATATTTTTATCGCAGTTTCTTATCACAAGACCACTCATGAATAGTGTTTACAAACCGAACCTCGGATAGAAAAACGCCTATAGCATAAAATTATTTATTTTTGAATTTTTCATTTATAATGGGAAAGGAAATTAGAAATATATAAAAATGGTTCCTTCCCATCGTATGTACATTTTATTTTTCATTTTAGATTATTATGTATGTACATTTTATTTTCTATGTTACATTATTATGTATGCACATTTTATTTTAAATTTTAGATTATTATGTATATATATTTTATTTTCTATTTTAGATTATTATTAAAGACAAATACATGTGACATATGTTCTATATTACAATGTTAATCATTATTTTTTATTTATATTTTTTTGAAAAAAAATAGATTTCTTATTTCAAGAAAAAAAAAATATCATTGAGCTTCTTTGTAAAATCTAAAAATGCCTTTAAATCTGCCATGTAGCTACATGTTATAGTTTTCTAAGTGTGAAAGCAATTTTGGCCAAAATTGTCTCCAAAACTAACATTAAACATTTTTTAAAGCAAAGAAAACAAGCCCCTAAGAGCATCAACTCAAGTCATAGATTATAAAATGGATAAGGATAATTATGGTGAGGTGAAATCAACCATTAATTCTTACTAGACCAATTTACTTCCTGCAACTTATGGGCATTATTCGAGATAATTTGCTTTTTGATTGAAATTTCGTAAGAAAGAGAGAGAATCAAGCCAAGAATTTCCTCTAATACCTTGTTCATTAGAGGGACTTGAGCCAAAATGATGATTTAGCACTTTTAGTTACACTACTCCATTTGTAGCTTGGAGTCACCTAACATGTGCAAGTCCCTTAAAGCTTGATCTGTAACAAATTTCAACATAATCCAAACTACAAAGAACTTTGTTCATTAGAGGGGCTCGAGCCAAATTGGTGATTTAGCACTTTTCATTACACACTACCCCATTTGTAGCTTAAGAGTCACCTAACACGTGCAAGTTCATTAAACCTTGATCAACAACAAATTTCAACATAATCCAAAGTGCAAAATTTTTTGCTTTGTTATTTTTATCATGCCCAACACCATATATGTTTGTGAAAAACTGATGTTTATCTAGAAACAAAAGTTCATTGCCAAGCATCTCCAAAGAATTCGAATTTTTTGTGAACTCAATCATTGGCTATTTAAGAGTCGTCATTGTCTTCAATGTAGGGACTATCCACCCTTCACTGTAGCAGAGCTTGATTTTGTGAGACACCATACCTGTGCCCATGATACTCCCTTTAAAAATAAATTTGTTTCTACAAAGCCATAATTCCCACAGGGATTTGCCATCTAGGGATAATAAGCTTTGTGTCTTAACAAAGGGACTTGCCATTTAGGACTCGAAAACATTTTAGAAGAGAGTTCTTATTCCTTATATTGGGATCACCCGCTATCTATTGAATTTTTTAATTTGGAGAAAGAACAATACAAAAGATATGGCAAATGGATTATATTTCTACCTTGCACATAATACATAGATCGAGGGGCCATTTCAATTTCATTTTTAACCATTGTTCATGAATCTTGTTGGATAGAGCGAGCCACGTAAATTTTTTGACATTGAATGGACTTAATAGCTTCCAAATCATCTTCCACCATCGAAGCCTATCATCAATTAGGTCTTGAGCTGTGATGACTTTGTATCCTAATCTAGTAGAAAGAGTACACTTGGAATTGTTCCAAGTTTGTTTTAATTCATCATCACGATCTTGTAGAATAATTGCTCTATGATTAAGAAGTGAATATAATTTGACCATTCTATTGCTAAGTTCCCATGCAAATCCAGATCTTCATCTCACATATAGGATTGAAACCAACCCCTTGGCAACCCAAGTATGGATACATCTGCTAGTTTTGTGTTACATTGCATATGTAGTTTTGCCTTTAGTTCTCTTAACAATTGGCAATTACCATTTCAATGAACCCAAGGGTCATCCCCTAATATGACCATATCATCTCTTAATATTTTCTAGGCATCCCATCTCTCTATAATTGGAAAGGATTTCACCAACCCCTTCCAAATAATGGAAACACCTTTGACAAATTCTCTCTGATCTTATCCACTCCTCCAAATAACAACCTTTGAAGTATTTAGATCTCATAACTTTCCTCTGTAATCCTTTGTTGGAAAAGAATCTCCACATGCTTTTGGCGACCAAAGCTTGTTTGAAAATATAAATGTTCTTCAATCCCCAACCTCCTATCTCTCTTTGGCTTGTAAATTTTTTATCATTTGACAAGTGGGATTCCTTCTGATTATGACTTAACCATATTATGAAGCCATAGTCATAAACCATTCTACATGATGTGTGGCATTATCATGATCACCCTTGAAGGTATGCCATAATGCCTCTAGTAACTCATCTGAATAACTTGGGAAAGCCGATATATCAAGAGGAGCGAAACCAATTTCCATTTCTGTAGCAGTCAGATTATCAAGATCTTCAAACTTGAATGGAATATCATCTGCGGTTCCTTCTCTCGCATCATATTGAGCTTGGATTTTTCCTAGGGTTTCTTCCCATATCCTATCGATAATGGCCTTTCTTTTGTGTTATTCTACACCGTAATCCCAGTCCGTGTTGAATGCATCAATAAATTGCTCGAGAGAAGAAAAGCTTTTGCAAGGAAACCCTTCATACCAATCTCTGACATATAAGTTGACTTCAAGGTGAAGAGACAACAGGAATAGCCTCATCCCGATGTCTTCAAGCACGATGTTACTTGCTTGGATGAATTGAATGAATGCCTGCACATTGGATGTTGCATAGTTATGATACTGCTAGAACAATGGGAGCAATGCCTTCCCACCGTCTTTAATAATGTACTTGTGTGGGAAACCTAGAACGCATGAGAAGTCAAATATGTACATCCACAATTCATAGCCAGATGCCATCTCGTCGGGCTTCCCCTACTCTTTATAGAGTACTTGTTTTATTTTTCTTCGATTGGAGTCGACCAGGAGAAACCTGCCAGGTTAGTGAAGCAAATCTCGCCAAAGTACTAAATAAAACAAGGGCGTACCTGATAGATGGGACAGACTGAGCTCAGAGTGTTAAGCCTTGTTGAGCTTCTTCTTTGTGAGTCGCCAGGTAAGATTTGCAAGATTAGTCCTCAATAATATTTTCAAAATACCCAGAAAGACTTACCTCAAATTTTCTTACCGAATGTCGTTCTTGCCAGGGTGTGAATGACTCGGGATCAACTGCTTCAAATTTGAAATGGTCCTCGGCAACGACGCCAAAATGTTACGGGTTGAAATGGCAAGCCTCCTTGCCACCGGTAGGCATATTCAGGACAAGTGACGACTTTCACCTTAGTCACTTACCCTTAATTGCTTTGGAAGTTGTATCTTCCTAGGGGAGAGCCCTATGTGACTCTTCAAAAGACACTAAACACAAAAATATTTCTCTCGAATATGTTCTTGATCAATGCCTAATGGAGTCTAATGAAATCTAATTCAAGAGTGAATAATTAAGGATTGTTATGCTAAGTATAACCATGCAATCAACAAATAATTAACTCAAATAATCAAATAAATAACAAAACAAAACAAACAATAATTAAATAAATAACAACGATTAAATAAATAATATGCAAATAAAATAATAAAATAGTAATTAATATGTAAATAATAATTTAAAGATGCAAACAACAATATTATAATAGATTTACACATGCAAAATATTAATTAATAACCAAATAATAGTTAACGTGGATATCTAAAAACAATAAATGTAAAATATAAATGCCTTCAATAATTACGAATTTCACACATTCAACTATAATAACTATTACATATTTATCAGTTTGAAAACGTAAACAAGTCCCCAACGCTAGTTGATTGGTGGCACGAGGCAATGGTAGCAGTAGCGTGTTGTTAGGTGGTAAGGATGGGTGAGCGCAGCCACCAGGGATGGAGAGGTCCGTTGAGAGGTAGCTGGATGAGGGTGCAAGAGGATGAGGCCGCGGCTAAGGGAGGTATGAGCCAATGGAGGAAGCAACCGCTACAACAACGAGGATAAAGAAAAGGGGGGCGCTACTGTGGAAAGTGGAACGGGAAGGGTCAACGCAGAGTAGCAGCCGGCTTCGAGGCTCACAGGTGAAGAGTGGGAGATGGTATACGCCACAGGAAAGACCGCGGAGGGAGGTTGGAGCAGGCTAGCACAACTTAACTTGGATGAAGGGGTAAGGTTGCGTATGCAGCTAGCGCGGGTGGTGGATGTGTGGCGTAGAAGAGAGCACGGAGATGTGAAGGAGGCTGCGCACATAGAGGTTGGCGTAGAAGGGAGGTCGAAGAGTTATGACGATTCGTCTGTTAGCAGCGTGGGAATGAGGGTACTAGGAGAGCTGGGGGTAAGGCAGCGACCAGTGTAAAGGGATTGGGTGCGGGCCGTATAGAGAGGTAGCTAGGCGCTAGGGTAGAAGCCGACGAGGATGCGTAGCTTAGAAGGCCAGCGAAGGTATTGGCAGGGCCTCAAAGGGCTGCAATGGTGGAGGAGAGAGAGGCTCTAACCCTAACATAAAATCTAACTAAAAGAATAACCTAAAAACTGAACTAAACTAACCAAAAGACTACTCTAAAACTAAAGCAAACTAAGAACTAACCGTAGATCAGATTTTGTAAGAAGAAAGGGTGAAAACCCAAGCACAAGCCCTACTTAGCCTAGGGTTTCTTGAGGAGGAGCATTAACCTAGTGAAGAATAGATCTGAGGTTAAACAATTAGCCTAGAGAGACCAAGGCAAAACCCCATGGCACTCTCACAAGGAGACGTGCCGTCGTTTGCTAAGCCGACAAGAGGAAAGCAAGGCCCTATCCTAGGGCAAAGTGCAGCTCTAAGGCCACCAGTGAAGACTTCAGACATGCACATCCACCAACATCCAACAAAAGGTAAGAAGCCTGACCTCCTTGTGCTTGTGTTCATCCAACAAATCCAAGCATCACCAAAAGCAAAGATTCACCAAAGAATTACCAGAAAAACAACTTGCATTAACCAGTAAAATTTCTCACCAGAAGCACATCCATCTAGAGAAAACCCTAAGTAGAGTAACACAAGTGCATAGTGTATTATCCCATAAGTTCTAATTTAAAAGTAAAAGTGAGGAAATCTATTTATATGATCTCACACTCACTTATCCAGGCTTACATGCCTTAAAACAGGTAAATTCATAATTATTAAATGTCAACTTAAAATTAGAATAAAAAAATAAAATAGAATATAAGCGATTCGGGTATTTGCATCCCTAGGTGCCAAAACATGCTTAAATAAGCGATTCGCTCCAAACGAAAGGCCGGAGCGAGCTGGAGGGAGGGCGCTATGCCCCATCTAACCCTAGAATACTGTAAAATCCCTCAACGCCCTCCTCAAAGCATGAAAATGACCTGGCATGGAGGATGCCTTTCTCTGAGGAAAGAAGGCCAAGGAGAGCAAGGACCCACTGACTAAAGGGCCACGAAGGTATATGCAGTGGTCACGACCAAAGACTAGTGTCTCAAAGCTGAAGTAGAGGACACCAGAGCGCACAAGAAAGGAATGGAGCCATGAGACCCAGTGGTCAATCGTTAGGGGCCCCAAACACCAACCCTGAGGTTAAAACCTCTTTAATGGGCAATCGACAGTGCCATTAAGCCATAGTACCCTTACACGAGGACCAAAGGGTCCAACCATGACCGCCATCGCAAGACAACACCCCTCTTGGTCAAAAGAATTGGCCCTCTCTCCCTGGGGTACACTTGAAGGTGCGCTTGGTACAAGTGCAACGTAACAATTAACAAGGTTGAGTCCACATGTTTGGCTAGAAGAATTGTTGTTATTAATATGTTGGTGGATTATGTCTATATGAGACTCAACACCCTCCTCACTTACTAATTAAATTATATTTCCAATTTGGAGTTTTGGAGTTTACTTTCCTCTAACATAACAATACATGGTTGTTCCTA
>LPNX010528348.1:18803-35591 GCA_001517045.1 Pseudotsuga menziesii
AGAAATATTAATAAAGTAAAGTTAATACTAATAAAACAAATTAACAACTAAACTAGGTTAAACTAATTAAACTTGATTGAAGAAAATAGGGTGCATGAAGGCCATGTGGCCCTCATGAAAAATTCACTATAACGAAACTAAAATTGGAAAATTCTGCATAAATAGTGGAATTGGGAGCTGATTTTGGGGGGGTCATTTTTGGTTTTTTATGCTCTTTGTTTTGGAGAGGTTTTGGGTCGTAGAGGGCTCTATGAGATAGATGGAGATGGATGTTTGAAGTTTGAGAGTAGAATATGATTATGATTATGATGTCCAACTCGCTTGGTATTGCTTAGTGAGGGCTTGAGAACTCTCAGTCTATGCATGAGGGGTTCCCACAGGTCTTGACCGGTTCAATATCTTTGTAAGTCTCAATTCTATCTTAGGTTACATGTATGTCTTCTTTTTCATCTTATTGAGTATATTTTAATAATATTTATATTTTGTGTTACAAATAATGTGAAAATTTAGTTGTGTTATCTTGGTAAATATTTGAGATAGAAAGTTTCTAGTAATTATTCTTTTTATGGGTTTTAAATCAATTTTACTCAATTTAATACTAATATTTTACCATGAATATGAGATCATTAATTAATGTAATTGTTTATTATTTTACACCTTAATTAGAATGTAGTGTTGTAATTAGAGATTAACATATTAAGCCATGATGCATTGTTAAAAGGGTTTATAGGCCAAAAAAAATAAAAAATTAACATTTCATTTTTTTATGGAAGAACTTATAGTATCTTATTCAATGTTAATATAATAATCAATTTTACAGGGAGCAATAACAATAATATCTTAAAACAAAATTTCCATCACATAAAAGTATACTTTCTTTCAATAATTGATGGCAATATTTGAAAAATACATGACTTTAGATATTGTTATGGTAGTTTAAAACTTTCAAAATCAGTAAGTGGTGAGTTATCCTTTTTTATAAATAATTTTAATATAAAATAATACCCACTTCCATTATTATTGTAAACAATTTTAAAAATATTAAACTAATTTCAGATTAAACATAATTAAAATCCAAATTAACATATGAGATCCCCTTATTTATTGGACAAAGAACCTCTGAGAATAATCTGCTCCAAATTTATTGGCATCCTATTAATTTTTTTGTCTATTATCTTTGTTATCATTCTTTTTACAAACCAAATCTTTTTTCATATTTACAAATCTATATTACAAATCTAATGGTATAGAGTATACAAACTTTAATTGTTGTTTCCCAAGTTTAGAATTAAAAAATTCCATTTGTAAACATGAAACAACTCTAATGCATCTTCATGAAATACTTATCAGAAAACATGCACATGGAACTCAATGTACAAAATAACTATAACATGCCAAAAATAAGTGAAAGGTAACAGAGCAGTATAGATGCAATGTTTTTCAGATTATGATAAGTATGGTATCAGGAGTTAATAGAAAGCAAAAATCATAACAGCATACATATTCAAAATGATCATAAAATATATGAGAACGTGTAGAGCATGAAAATTTGATCAAAACTTGTCATATCTATATTGCTGAAGTTGTAAGTAGAAATTCATACAGCGATCTATGCATTAATATGCCATGGAAAGGGCATAAAAACTATTTCCATTTGGACATCCAAATAAAAGAAAATACTCAGATAAATATTTAACATGCAATGATCACAGACATAAGAACATGTCAATGGCTTGTTTGAGAACCCATCTCTCACAGCAAATACAAAACCATGAAGGAATAGCAGGACAAACCTGCACAGATATTGCACAATGCTGAAGTTTGTGATTTTGGCTACCAGAACTACAATGCCCAACTTGACAATCGACAACTTCAATGGATTTAAATTGGAGAAATACACCGAAGAATGTGCAAAGCTTTGAGGAAGTATATTCACTGATGCATTCAACTATTCCACATAAGGTAGAAGAGCAGCACCGTTATTAGAGAACTAAAGCTTTTTATAGACACTAATGACAACTGCATCATAATTTCCACTAAATGAGGCCAACCTCTAGTGAGAAAGGAGAAAATGTATTGGTAACTAGTTGCAAAATTAGATAATGTCAAAAATAGCGGCTGCATGTCAATTTGGACCAAAAATTACAAAATACATTTATACAATGCAAGTGCCTGTTTTCTTCTCAATTTCGGTCGATTACAATGACTTGTCAAAATAGGGGATGTGACTCACACACGTTGTACATGATGAGGGTTAAAGATGTAGCTGTTGACTGAGCAGAAGAGACGTGGTTGATGAGGATTAGCTCTTGCCAACCCACTAACCACTGAACTTAACCCGAATTCTCAATGCATTAACGATAAAAATACGAAAGCATTTGACTAGTCCAGTGTAAGTGGGCACTAGACAATCTTGGTGAGATAATATTCAAATAGGATTGGTAAAGAAGCTCGATAATAGACTCAAATTAGAGAAAAAACGTTCTGAACAAAAAATAATAGACTAGAATGAGAAATCCCTCTCTTTTGATGCTTATCTCAGTATTGAAGATCTAACCCTAAGGGTTAGATCAAGTGGTCATGAGCCAGACGTGAGACTGTCCCCCCCAAAGTTGGGGAGGTCAAGGTTCAATTCTCTTGATCCCCTCAGGGTTAGGCTCCGTCATTAGGGCCGGCAGTTTACCCCATTTACCATCCATGAATCATGGGGAAATACTTGGAGGGTTTTCTGTGAGGTTGTTCCATGGAATAAATCTCAGTGCAGACCAAATAATAACAAAAAAATGTTGATAAAGAACTCCTAGGAGGCTCAAGATTTCCCATGGGCATTAATTATATGGATTATCTTCAAGAGAATGAAGCATATCAGTGTGTACAGAAATTTAGCTATTTCTATTGATATTTTGGGCAAATTGATAATTTTTTTCCCATTGCCAACTATCAATGGGATGTTTGTATCTCCCTTGGGAATTCATTTGGCTTGAGAAAACTGGAATTTGATGTGCATTGTGCATTGGATGGGGGTGGGGAGAGAAATAGGAGAAATCTTAATAGGCCGCCTCTTGTATTCCTCTTCATCTGTGCCTACAGTGCCTTCAAAAAAGGAACTGAGACAATAATCCAGAGAAGTTGGAGGAGGAGGTCGCCTTGATATGTAGCAGCATGCAGACCCAATCTGATTACTACCACCGCTTCTTTAAGTTCCAGCTTGAAGGAGGACAGTTCGCAGCCTATAGGAGGCCAATTTGCTGAACTTAGAAGAAATCCAAAGGAATATGGTCTATAATTTATAACAAAGTTCAAACAAATACTTATCTTTGGTTATGTACAGTACCTTTGATATTATGTAATTACTCAAGCAGGTGGCTTTCATGTTTATCCATGCAAGATGAGGTTAATCACCTAGAGAGAAAGGGTGCATTGTAGCTAATGAGGAATTACCATGTCATGGTTCAACCTTCTGGAAGTTGGGATGACTTTTTAAGCTGCACATCAATTAATCCGGATGGGTGAAGCCTCTCTGTTGAATCAAAATGGATCTACATAGGTATAATATGAATCTATTGATGCTTTAGATGAGTGATATTAGAATTTGGGGTATCTCAGAGAGTGTTTTTTTTCAAATTCATGTCATCAACTTCTAAATTTCTAATGATTTTTTTGGCCCATTTTTTGGGCATAAACAATGTTTTTTGGTCCTGTGACAGCTTAGGGTTGCCATAGGCATGCCTAAGCTTTGATAACATTTATTATTTTCGTGACAACCTTTCCAACGAGTTATCGTGTACCTAAAAAAGTGTTTATATGAGTAAGTTTGGGCCTCGACTACGCAACTGTCCAAAAATTCCCCACATGTCCAAGTGGCAACCATGTTAGCTAACCATAACTTGAAAATGGGAAGTTATAACATGAGGAAATCCACTAGAGACTTCTAGCATCATGGAGCTTCCAAGAGGGTTTGAAACCCTAAACTTAACGCTGACCCTAATTCTAGCTATAAAAAGCCAAGGAGGGAAGAGGGTTTGTTTTGGCACTAGCCGCCAGCAGTTCCATTGTATGAGCAAGAGTGTAGAGGAGGTTTTAATAGTAAAGAGAGACAGAAGCATATTGTAGAAGACTATAGAAGATCCTGTTGTCTCATACCTTCACAGTGAGCTTGGAAGGCTTTGTATTCTGTACTGTAGTCTCCATAATATAAGAAGACAAAAGGCACAACTCTTCATTAAATGTTGGTTTACCCATATGAAATTCCAAGGTAAATATTGGTGTTCTATTGTGTGTCTTGCTATTCTACTCTATTTCGTATGTTGCAGTAGATAAAGAATTTGAACTGTGTGTTTTTATTTCTGCTGAACTGTTAAAAATTCAAAAAGATAATTGCATAGTTGACCATAACTTCACTGTAGTTTTTTACGTTTAGATCTATTTTAATGAGCTGACCATTGGAGTATCCAAGTGAGCACATGATATGCTTGCTCGACTCAGGATATCGAAATTCGTGAAAGAGTTGTACCCTATTTATCAGATCGGCATAGGAAGGGTTAAGATGCGACCACAATTAGCAGAAATGGGCAAAAATCACCAAGAAAGGCCCATTGATGAAGATGAAAGGATATTTGCAAGATTGGAAGCTCATGAAGCTGATATTGTCAGTAGCATGGCCATACTTATGGCCGCTTTTGAAGCAAAGGCTGAGATCAAACTCTATGAGGGTGAAGTCAATGCGCTTGAATTGAACCACTGGTTGCAGCAATTAGAAGTCTATTTGAGTGTGCATAGTGTACATGAGAAGCATAAAATAACTTTTTCAGGACTAAAGCTAGAAGGCCATGCCCAGACTTGGCGAGAGAACCACATTGAGGCCCTTAGGTCCCACCAATAACTGAGTGGGAGGTATTCAGAAACCTTATCGAGTCCCAGTTTTAATCTATTGAGTATGAAAAGGACCAAAGGATTTGGCGGCACTATTACCAACAAAGACAAGGATGGAGTTTACAAGAATACACTACAGGGTTCTAGAAGCAAGCCATTTAGCTAGGAATAAATCACAGAGACCTAGATGTGGTCATCAAGTACCTTGGTGGTCTTCATAGTCACATAAGAAAGCATGTTATGTTATTTAAGCCCAAGACCACATATGAGGCCAGTATCCATGCCCAGTGAATTCAATTTAACAAGAAAAAGGGGTAGCCAAATGTCTCAAAGAAGACAAACCAAGATCTTCTAATAAGGCCAAGAAGAAGAAGGAAAAAGGAAAAAATAAGAAGACTAACGCTACTACACATGTTTGCAAGGACCCTCATAACTGTTGGAAATATTTGTTGTCATTGATGTCAAAGACAAGGGAGACTGCAAATGTCCAAGATGAAGATTGTTGGAAATATTGTGTCATTGATGCCCAATTTGAATACCATATATGAAGGCCTTTTTCCTTTGAAGCACCTAGCTCAGATGGGAGCATATGATATATGGTTGAAAAAATTGGTTGAAAAGATTATTCGAAGACCTTTCCAATGGTATATGGCACTCCCTCCAACTCCAACTCCATAGGACTGGAGAGATACAAAGTGTTAAAATAGCCCTACCAGGGTGTTAGGTTGACCCTACCAAGATATTGAACAATGTTAGGTCGGCGCAGAAAGGTGACTTAAAAATAGTATAAATAGAAGGACACACTCCTCATTATCTTCATCCATTCATCACTTGGGGATCTCCTCTTAGGAAGTGCGCACTTGTGTCTCTTGAAGGGTTTCTAAGGTTATTTGAAGATATGTCTCTTGAAGGGTTTCTAAGGATATTTGAAGGTGTTCTCTTGAAAGTTTTTCTAAGGGTTTTCTAGAGTTCTCTAAGGAGGAGGGGGCACAATTATGGAAGAAGAAAGCTTGCTTTGAGATGTGATCTTGGAAGATTTTTCTAAGAGTTCTTCTTTGGATGAGGCCAAAGTAGAAGGTTAAGATTATGGAGATGATTTCAAGGTGACCTTATAGCAGATTTGAAGCGGAATATGGAACATATATGAGTTGTGAGTTGATATAGGGATGATTATGGCACAGATTTTGAGGTAATCATAGGAAAATTCTACACAGCTTTGTTTCATCAATTATACTCACATAGAGTTACATAGAACTATATGTATCTAAAACCTATTCTATGCTTCACACAGTCATATAATCATTCAGAATTCCTCTGTCTCTTCCTCAAGATTAGGTATGCACGCACACAAAACATATCTTACAATCATTCATTCATTTAGCCGGTTTCCTCGTTAGGGTTATGCACGATAAAAACTCTTCTTCATTAACTAACATTCATCAAAACATTCAAATACATTACACACAGACTATATAAAAGAAAAGCACACAGCAATTGATGAATCTTCCCTTTCTCATCAATAATAAAACTGTACATACAACAACAAAAAAACACTGACTAACTTCTCCTATGGCCTCATATTCTTTGTTTGGCCCTCTCTCCCCTTTTCCACGCCCGTAGGCTTACATTTATACCCACAAAGCTGAGCTTCCAGCTCATTGAAATTGATTCCTACAATCACTGAACCGTTTCCTAGACTTAAGCAACTAATTCTAAAAATAGAATTCGAACCTATCTCAATTCATGACTCCTCAAAACTAGTCTCTACATTCATGCAACTCTTCCCAGATATTTCTATAACTCCCTCAAGTCATTCCATTGTTTAAGGAGTTAGTTTTCCTTGACTCATACTTACAATAACAGCTATCAAATTGGAATCTTCTACTAATTATTAGAAACTCTGACACTTTACAAAAGATTTACAATGAACCCCATGCTGGGCTAGTATTAAGACCTTAGGTTTTGTCACAACTTTTGGAGTTTTAATTGAGAGCAAATGCTCCTGCATCAATTGTTGGAGCAAGGAGCTATAGGCCAATTACATCAATGCGTGGTACCCTGGTCATATTGG
This sequence comes from Pseudotsuga menziesii, assembly GCA_001517045.1. Lineage (NCBI taxonomy): Eukaryota > Viridiplantae > Streptophyta > Pinopsida > Pinales > Pinaceae > Pseudotsuga > Pseudotsuga menziesii. The sequence goes on from LPNX010528348.1 coordinate 25,747, forward strand.
TTCCCAAGAAGAATGGGACTCTCAAGAATCAATACCTTTAGCCCCAAATTGATGATTTGTTAGATCAATTACAACATGTAATGTACTTCACCAAGCTAGATTTGAAATATGGATATTACCAAGTCTAGGTCAAGGAAGAAGACGCTTGGAAGACCACCTTTAAGATGAAGCAAGGTCTTTATGAGTGGTTAGTTATGCCTTTTGGTTTAAGTAAATGAACGAACCACTTTTATATGTTTAATGAATGGTTTGTTTCCTCCATTCCTAAATTCGTTTGTCATAATCTATTTGGACAACATTTTGACCTTTAGTTCTACTTGGGAGGAACATGTGTTACATCTGAAACAAGTTTTAGAAACAATGAGGAAACATCAGTTGCTTGCAAACATAAAGAGTGAGTTTTCTAAGCAGTCCTTAGAGCGCTTCTGACATTTGATTGGTGGAGGTGAGTTGAAGATTGATCCTATAAAGATAGAGGCCATTCTCAAAAGGTGCACTCCTACTAATGCCATAGAAGTTATGACCTTTGTGGGAGCTGCCCAATATTTAGAAAGTTCATAACATAATTTTTAGCTATGGCAACACCACTTAATGCTATAATAGCCAGTGGTAAGAGTTTCCAGTGGGGTAAGAAGTAAGAATCAACAAACATCCTTTCAAGAACTGAAGAAGATTAGTCAAGCCCTGGTTTCTAGTTGGTGTTTGATTTATCTTGAATTTTCAGTCATTGACTTAGTTTTCTTCCTTGCAGGTCGAGGAAACCAAAAGCTTCAAGTGCGCCCTTTCTTGTGGAGAAAAGATTCTGGACCAGATTTCAAACCCCACTGCTAAGGAGGGTGGGGCGACTTCATCTCAATCTACAGAACACAAGTGCCTCAACTCTCTCTGTTGCATTGCTGATCCACTAGTCACTCAAATCTATACTGCTTGTTATCTGTTTGGTGTTGCATGGATGTGGTTTTTCTTGTTCCCTTATGGTTGTAGCTTTCTTTGTCTTTCCTAGCTATCTTTTCCATTGAAAATATCAAACAAGTGACCCCAAATCTCCTAGGAGTAGGCACTGGTTTCTTAGATGTTAAATTCAGCCATTTAAGAGTTTTTTCAAGCCATTTGCATGTGTGTTTTGCTTGTTGTTCTGTCACATACCAGATCTGATATTTTATAACAGCAGGCCCTTTTTGTGTTAGCCTACCTTTTAAACTCAGACCAGCGGCTATATTTTCCAATAAATTCTCAATTGTGAACTTGTTGAATGTTAAATCCTTTTAAAATTAACTCACTTAGGAGCTGAAATCTTTTTCCTAGTACAATTTTTAAGCTTTACTCTCTAGAATTATTTCATAAGTTGTCCCAATTTTCTGTTTAATTAAACCCTTAGGGCAACCATCTAAAACCCAAGTCTAGTGATCATTTGTGGGCCTAGCACCGTAACCTGTGATTTGATAAATCAAGAACGACACCCGGCCTAAGACCTTAAATGTGTCAAGCAGTTATTTCAACAGGAAGCGAAAGGCATTGTGATTGGTTAGCAGTGATTAATTGGAAAATCTTATCCTATAGATGTCCGTGTTTAAGTTCATTCAGTTTTGACATCTTTTCAATCTTGGACCTTAGTTTCATTCAAGTGACCTGTGTGTTCATTCCTATCTGTTTTTACTTGTTTGACTCTTCTAGGGGTTTTATTTCCTGTGTTTAAATCATAAGTTTTCCCTTAGAGTGAATTCCCCCAGGTACCACATTTCCCAACTTGTTAAATCTCAAGGTTCTTTGTTTCATCTATAAATCAGTTCGACAACTACTGTGCGAAAGTTGGTTTCATCGGCAAGTATCTGAGAATGTTGGACTGGGGAAACCTCCTGTGGTTAGTTTGGATTTGCTTTTGGTGGATTCAAGAGACCTGAAGAGAGGGGACCCTACCCGGCATGACACTTAGGGGCAAAATCTCAAGGTTCCACAAATCTGGCTATCGTCATTCTCTCTCGATATAGAGATCGCCACATCGTGGACAACAAGCTCTAGGAGCCATTCTGCACATGGAGCAATTCACCCATAAAGCATATAGAGAGGAGTATGTGGAAGATGGGGAATTCAAGGGGGTGTATCAGCAGTTACAAGGACAAAAAGAACAAGGAAATGTTGATTACCATCTCTAAGATGATTACTCTACAAAATGGGGAAGCTTTGTGTACCAAAAGAAGAAAGAGTACCATTGATGAGGAAGGCTCACACCTCCAAGGTAGATGATCATTTTGGTGTGGGGCGACTATGGCTAACTTTCAGAGGAAAAGGACCTATGTTTATTGGCCCAAGATGCAAGAATAAATAGCTAAATTGACCAAAGGTTGTATTTTATGTTATACAAGCAAGCCTAGTAACAACAAACAATGACTATACAATCCATTGCTCGTCTCTACAAGACCATTGGAAAGCATGCCCATGGACTTTGTTGGTAGTTTTCCAAGGCCAAGAAGAGGCACAACTACCTTATTTTGCTAGTAGACAAGTTCAACAAGATGTGTGTTTGGATGGCTGAAAGAAAACTATCAAAGAACAAGAAGTTGCAACCATTAGAGGAAATTTGAGGTCTAAAATGGGACCAAGGAAAATAATAAAATAATAAACTAATATTATAAATTTAGAAAGAAAAGACATAAACACTACTTTTTGTTTTTGTATTTTCAACTTATCTCCCTATGATTTTACTCAAATTTCGAGCGGGAGCACTCGTTGGATGTTGGATTCAATTCTGCATTTAAAGAGTACCCACATTGCATACTTTTGATGTACCCCACCCCACGAAAAATGAGAAATACATTAAAGAAGGTGTTACTAAATAATAGTTAAAATACTAAAATAATATTATAAATTTTGAAGGAAAAAACACAAAAATTACTTTTGCTTTCGTATTTTCAACTTATCTCCCTGTGGTTTTACTCAAATTTCGAGCGGGAGCACTCATTGGATGTGGAATGCAATTCTACATCCAACTAGTACCCATACTGCATACTTTTGATGGATCCCACCCCATGAAAAATGAGAAATACATTAAAAAATGTCATTTCTTAGAGACAATTGTCAAATTCAACATTAGACTAGACTTTGTCTAATATACAAGGAGATAAGATCTCCTTGCAACATAGACAAGTCATTTCACTCTATAAGAATATATCACTCCCGCTACGGAGCACTCCCACATAGAGAGTACGCAATGTGATCTCTAGCCTACTACCACTCTAGTCAACACATGACTAGATGAGACTAATCATCCGAGCCCTCCATACATATAGTCAACGCATGACTAATTAGCAGTGTTCCACGAGGACGCGTCCCGTAGGGTCGAGGACGCGTTTCCACGTTTCCTGTGTCCCGGGGACTTGGGGACTCCTGGGCGAAACTTTCCCTCCCCAACCATGCCCCTGGGATTTTTATTTTAATGTTTTCCCATTATTTTCACATTTTACAATTCCTACTTGGTAATACTTAGAAAATAAACTGATATATTTAGTATTTACATTGCACAATCATTAATATACATCAAATGAATTATTATTTTTGATATTTTATTTTATTTTTATAATTTTAGAGACGTCCCCACGTCCCCCTTGAATATCCCTAAATTTGAGGGTGGTCTCCACGGGTCCCGAATGTGTGTTTCTCCGCTCCCGCGTCCCCCCGTCTCGGAAACTTGGGGGAACATTGCTAATTAGGGCTACGGCGAGGCCATTCTCTCTCCCAGTTGAGAACCCCTCTAAGAGAATGATTTGCATAATGTTTGCCTGATGCTGGAACCATGGACAACATCAACACTAGGTGCACTTTGGGGTTCGAAGGAGCATCATTTTTTATAAAGATAAGAAATTCGTCAGTGTATTTTGGGCTTCACTATGGAAAAAGTTGGACACCAAATTAAAGAGCTCCACTTCCTTTCTCCCATAGACTGATAGACAAACAAAGGTAGTGAATCAAACTTTGGTTCAACGTTTTAGAGGTTACAATCAGAAGCATCCAAGGACTTGGGATGAAACTTTGGTTTACATCCAACATTCTTATAATAGAGTTTTCCACACTTCGACCAATAAGTTTCCTTTTGAATTTTCTTTTGGATATTTTCCACCATCACCATTAGATATTGTATATGGATAGTCTAAAGCAAGGAAACAACTTTGAGTGATGCATTAAAGGCAAAAAAATTCATAAATGAGATAAGGCAAATACACAAACAGGCTCAAGAGAAACCGAAGAAGTCTTAGGAGAAATACAAGACAAGGCATAATAAACATTGGATTGAAAAGACTTTCCAAGTAGAAGACAAAGTTTGGTTACACCTTAATAAGGAAAGGTTACAAGGACCGGAGAAGAAAATCAAAGCCCTAAGATATGGACCTTTCGAAATATATGGAAAGGTAGGAAACAATGCTTACACACTTGGTCTTCCACCTTATATGTGCATTTATTTAGTTGGAAATGTGGAGAACCTAAGACTCTACGAGCCATTATGCTCGATGAGGATGAAGAGGGTCAAATCTTACCTTCCATTGAAGATTTGGCACCAAATGCATAAGCAGAATTACCAAAGGACACAATTCTGCAAAAGAAGATAAGAATGACCCAAAAGAGTCAACAAGAAATTTGGCAAGTTAGATTGAATGGTCAACTACCATCCAAATCCAAATAGTACTCCAAGAAGAAAGCGGAGGAATTTTTTCCTCATCTCCTTTAAAACTAAAGCTTTTAGATACCAAAAACCTTCCAAAATGGGGAGGGATGATCCAAATGGATATACATAGGTACCATATGAGTATACTGATGCTCTAGATGGTTGATAGTAAAATTTGGGATATCTCAGAGATGGTGTCTATTTTGTCAAATTTGGGAAATCAACTTCTAATGCATTTTGAGGCCCTTCACGAATCACAGTGTTATTTTTTCTTGAAACAGCTTAGGGTTTCCGTAAGTGGAATGCCTACTTCTAGACAGCATTTATTCATCTCATCAAGACCTTTCCAATGAGCTATCAAGTGCCTAAAACGGAGTTTATATGAGAAAGTTCAGATCCCAACAGGGTAACGATCCAGATATTCACCACATGTCCTAGTGGGGACCATCTCAGCTCACTATAGATCGAATATGGGGAGTTACTAACGTGGAAGACTAGAGTCTTCCAAAAGAACCATGGAGGTTCCAATAAGGTTTTGAAACCCTACATCTGACCCTAACCCTACGTCTAGCTATCAAAAACCTAGAAAGAGGGAATATGGAAGGCACAGTCCTTCATTCATTGCTGGTTTTCCCATATGAGTTTCCAAGGTAAAAATGCGTTCTATTTTATGTGCCTTGCTATTGTACTCTGTTTCAAATGTTTCGGTAGTTAAAGAATCTGAATGGTGTTCTTATTTCTGTTAGTGTTAAAAAATTCAAAAAGATAATCACACGGTCAAGCATACGCTCACTGTAGCGTTTTAATTTTAGATTTGTTTTGATGAGCCAACCATTGGAACACCCAAGGTGGTTTCCAGCAGCCCATAGGAGTTCACTATGCTGAACAAAGAAGAAATCTAAAGGAAAATGGTCTATAGTTTATAGCAGCGTTCAAACAAATACTTCTCTGGTTATGAACAGTACCTTGATATTATGTAATTACTAATTACTCAAGCAGAGGGAATTATGAATTCCAAGGTGAATTTCATGTTTATCAATGCAAGATGAGGCTAATCACCTAGAGAGAAAGGGTGCATTGCAGCTGATGTGAAGTGAGGAATTAACCAGTCACGGTTCAACCCTCTTGAAGATGGGAAGATTTTTTAAGCTGCATGTCAATTAATCTGGACGGGTGAAGCCTCTCTGTAATCATATCCAGTCCCAAACAAAACAAATCAGTCGGAATAATAGTCCAGTGCAGTTTATGCCACTGCCTCAACTTCCATTAAGGGATTGTCCTACAGAACAACAATGAGTACAGTCCTATGTAGCAAGTGCTTCTGCAGGTTGTACTGATGCATCCTCACAGAACCAAAAAATAAATAATTTCCAATATCTAAGAAAAATAATCCTACTCACATGAAAAGAAGAATGAATTTATAACAATCTTTTGAACTTCTTTCCTTTTGTTTAATGTCATGAATATCGAGATAAAAAAAACGTGCATCTAAGAAACAGAAGCAAGTCATAATATTGATTGACTGCAAGCATCTAAACTAACAATTACACAGTCAAATATAACAAGGCAAGCTTCAGCTTGGAAGACCTCTTAAACAGTCACCAGAGCCCCCATTGGATGCATAGCAACAAAACAAAGTTTACTCTATGCAGAAAAGCCAAAATTTTGCTTTATTTAAATTAAGCAATGTTTACTACATGCAAAAATGCCAATTTTGTTGCCACTTTTAAATTAAAAGTTCATAAAACTAGAAAATATAACATATCGCTCCCAGGAATCAGGCTAAAGTTGTCGCTCCATGCATATCTACAATTCTTGAGACATAGCACTAGAAAGGTATTGAACACTGGCATTGTGTTAAGCTGTGGTGAAAGCTATGGTGAAGAAGGAAATTGTGATTTTCAAATGGGGATGCCATTCTAATGTCTTCGTGCAAGAGACTTCTTAGTTCCATAAATATGAAAAACAAGTTAAGAAACAAGAGCATTCTAACCTGACTCTGCATTTGTGTGTGATATTGAGATCAAGGCATGCCTTGGCACACCCTACCTACATGAAAGCACAATGAGACAATGTGAACAGATATAAAACAGCTTTCAAAGACAAATAAACATTCAAAGTCTAATGCATAAATTACAATTTACAGCTTGACAATTGCAAAACTAAGCATCACAATGATGTTTCTCTTATATAAAGCATAATAGCAAGATTCAAATGTGAATACAATTTGATAAAAAAAATGATTAAAAAACATGCTTCTCATCAAATGAAATCCTTGGTTGTTTTGAGAGAGAATGTTGCTTAAATCTTGATTGCTGAAGTGTTTTTTTTAGATCTGGCTACTAACCTGCCAATATTTTTGTTTTAAATACCATTGACTTATACCTTAAATACCATTTAATGTAACTTATACCTGCCATAAGCATACAATCAAGGCACGCCCACAATTGAAGTAAATGTAACTAAAGCAGTCAAGAACAACAAACGAGTTCATGTTCTATTTTTCATATTAATCTCTGATTACCTCTCTTTGAAACGCTTTTGTTGTCAAGCCGCCAAAATTATTCCATCTCATGTGAGGTAGGTGCATCGGGCAGCCTCCTCGCAGTGATCATACCAGTTTCTCCAGGGTGCACAAAGCAGCCTGTTGCGAAGCCCGGGTCTCCATTGTCTAAGTTTTTCCCCACCAATTTTTGGGTGATGTCGTTTATGTGGTCATACATTATCCGGTAACCATATGTTGACCGTACCATATCCATATGGTGCAGAAAATATGCTCAATTTCATAATGCTCCACAGCAAAGACCAATACAGCCTTATCTTCTTGCTACTATGATATAAAGAAAAGCACGCAATCCAAAGCCCCTGGCCCCCATATTACCCACCTGCCCGGAAAGAAAACTGAAACCGATATAATATTGGAGAAAATTCCAAGTTCCAACAATAAATAAATGGAGGATATTAAATTCATCAAAGTTAATTTTGTAGCAAACTGACATTCATTCCATCGAGTAAACATCATGTAAAGATTTTAAGCATGAGCAGAGTTAACAGAGTTGTATAATGATAAGGTCCATGCATCGAGTAAAATATCATGTACAGATTTTAAGCATGAGCAGAGTTAACGGAGATGTAAGCATAGTTAACAGAGTTGTATAATGATAAGGTGGAACAATGTTTTAAGGGATTCTTCTCAATTTTGAATTAGTCCATATCGTCAAAAAAATTTGAATTAATCCATAGTACGAAATTTTCTTTCTTATTTGTCTTTCTCTATTAATAATTGAATATGTGAAAAATTGCCCAGTGAAATTTGTGAAAAATTGCTGAGTGAAATTTGCTACAACTTTAAGATAGAGCTGTACGACTTTAAGATAGAGTTGTGAGTTCATATATAATTTCTTATATATATAATTTTTTATTCAGAGTTTTGAATTAGTATAATCACTTTACTTGTGGTCAGTGAACATAAATACATAAATAGGCCACAAGTTAAATGCCATAAATAATCAATTATCTATGCTTCAACTACCAGTTATCACATGTAAAATAAATTATAACAGTAAACTTGTCTCATCTTCATACAATCTGGCGTTCATACAATCTAGCAAGAAGACCCTTCTTCTTGCAACAATCTAGAAAATCTTGCAACAATCTAGAAAAAGGACCCTTCCTCCTCCACCCAAATTGTAAAATATAGATACATATAGATACAAGTACAAATACAAAGCCATAGAACTACAAATACAAAGCCAGAAGCTTAATCTAACCCCAGTCTTAATATGAACTAGTACTTGTGGACAAATACAAAGCCAGAAGCTTAATCTAACCCTAGTCTTAATATGAACTAGTACTTGTGGAGTTTGGAATTAACACAGTTTCATAAAAGTAAATCCCCATAACAGAATGGAGTAAGCTATATAACTACAAATACAAAGCCATACAACTACAAATACAAAGCCAAGCCAGAAGCCTAATCGAACCCTAGTCTTAATATGAACTAACGGAATGGAGTAAGCTATACAACTACAAATACAAAGCCATACAACTACAAATACAAAGCCAAGCCAGAAGCCTAATCGAACCCTAGTCTTAATATGAACTAGTACTTGTAGAGTTTGGAATTAAAACAGTTTCATAAAAATAAATCCCAAATACAAAGCCAAGCCAGAAGCCTAATCGAACCCTAGTCTTAATATGAACTAACAGAATGGAGTAAGCTATACAACTACAAATACAAAGCCATACAACTACAAATACAAAGCCAAGCCAGAAGCCTAATCGAACCCTAGTCTTAATATGAACTAGTACTTGTAGAGTTTGGAATTAAAACAGTTTCATAAAAATAAATCCCCATAACAGAATGGAGTAAGCTAAAGTCTAGAAATGTGCAAGTTTTGCCAGAATCCAGGGACATGATTTATTGACAAGTTTTGCCAGAATCCAGTGACATAATTTATTGCTGAAATTGTGATTTCCATTATTGAAATTACAATTTTGAATCAGAAATGAATTTAGCGTGCTTGAATACCTTTAAAAAATACCCCTAGAACACTACAATTATGCACTTCCAATAACTTAATACTGTCATTCAACCCCACTGGATTTTGACTAGAACATTTCCACTGGTTTTGACTAGAAAATTCCCAGTGGATGCAAATCCCCTATACTTTAGCTTAAACCTAATCGGATTTGCCCCGAATTATTAGTGCCAACAGCTATAACTCTGTTCAAACCCTACGGATGGGCTTTCACAAACTGAATAATACATTCCATGAGCCGTCCAGAGGCCGGAGAATTGGGGGTAAGCGTGAAGAAGCCATGCTCTTCGTCCTCAAACACCGCCAACTCCACATTTTTGCCGTAACTCTTCAACACCTCCGCGTACTCGATCTCCCTGTCGCGCAGCAGATCGCGGCCCCCGGCAACGACGAGCACAGGGGGGAGGGCAACGTTGCCCAGGCACGGCGACCCGGGTGCCAACGGATTGCAGATGGGATGGTCCCTGTTGGCGCCCACGGGCAACGATAGTCTCCAAAACCTGTCGTTGAGCTCCAAATTCAGACGCGCATCCGGAGGGCACGTGGCTTACAATTGGTTTCGTGTAAAAGATTCAATCTGTTATCTTGGGGACATCATGGTCAAGTCAATTCCTGTTTTAGGTTCGCTACTAGTAGTTTCTTGTTGA
>LPNX010528348.1:49966-63457 GCA_001517045.1 Pseudotsuga menziesii
CCGTCACTTCCTTCATAAGATCCCTATTACCCGCCTCATCCACATAACGGGGAAACATCTGAGCCAATTTGATAACCTCTTCGATAGTGGCCTGTTGGGGAGCTTTGAACAGTTGTTGGAAGTGATTCACCCCACATCTTGCCTTGTCTTCAAAAGTAACATGAGTGGATCCCTCCTCATCCTGCAATCTCCAGATGGTATTTACTGCCTTCCTTCCTCTGGTGTAAGCATGAAATTTTTTTGTATTATCATCCCCACATTCTAGCCAGATGGCTCTACTTTTGAGCCTCCATGCTTCCTCTCTTTCCAATAAAAGAGTGTTGCGTCTGCCCTCCAATTTAATCAAGGCCTCCTTCGATTCTTGTGACGTGTACCCTCCTCCTTCCCCTTCATAAATCTCCATAAGATCTATCTCCAACTGATTCAGCTCCGCATCTTCTCTCCTTCTTTTATCGGCTGCCCACCCTTTGATCACAACTTTTAACCTTTTGATGTTGTCTGCAAACTGATAAGCTGTTGATCGATCATTTTCCTCCACTATAGGCCTCCAATGAGTGAGGAAAAGAGTTTTGAAAGTCTCGTCCTGAAGCCAAGTTTTATTAAGTTTTAAAGGGCTTGGAGGATTTATAGGACCCTTTTTTATTTCGAAAAAAATAGGAAAGTGGTCAGAGTGTCCCCCACTTCCCACCCATTGTCTAACTAAGAAGAATCTGTCCACCAGCTGCCCTGCCACCAGAAAACGATCTATTCTTTTTTCCACCCTAGCATCCCCACTTCGATTGTTTCTCCATGTTGGCCTGAGTTTAACAGGCTCGATATCCAGCAGACCTTTCTCCACCAATTTCTGAGTAAAAAAACCTGTCAAAGAGTCCACATGGGCACGGGGCCCCCAGACCTCAGAATGTCCCAGAGAGAAATTGAAATCACCTCCCATAACAAGCGAATCTCCTGTCACCATGGGATTTTGTAGCAGAGAGTCCCAAAACAGGGGCTTGTTCAAATACGGCCCATAAACATTTATCACCGGTAATAATAGTCCCAACTCATCGGAGAAAATCTCCACTCCCAACACAGAATCCAGCCCCCAAGCATTAACCAACTTCACACAACAATTCCTCCAACCAACCGCTAGTCCTCCTGAACGACCCCTTGCATCAAGAGTCACAAAAGACCATCCCGGTAACCAGCTCTCCAGCCTTTCCTTGACCACATCTCCTACACCTAAGGTCTCTTGTAACATAATCACATCCGGGTGTTCAAGAGTAAGCACCCTGATGAAGGCTGATTTCTTAACGGGCCCAGCCAGACCTCGACAATTGAAGGACATGAACTTCATTATCGACCTTTTTTCGTGGCCTTCTTCGCTCTAAGGGCCATAGCAATGGTTTGTTGAAATGTTTTGGCTTTATATGATCTTGTATATTTATATATTGGTTTAAGATATAAGTTTTTTTTTCTATGTGAAAAAAAATAGTAAGCATATAAAAATGAAAATGTCACCTTATAATTTCTAGCCCACCAAGATTGGTTCGTTCAAATAATGTCAACATGGTTCCTAGATTAGCCCGTTCATACATTGTATTTTGGAGGGTTCTCAACTTGATAGAGTTGATAAATGAATCATCGACATCAGAGGTTCTGATCAAGCAAATATACAACTCCCTGTCTAAACTAACCAAGATTCCCTCATAATAATCTTGATTTTGAACTAAGAATTTCATGTTTTTATATTGCAACATATTGGCTGTCTCAATAGAGAAACATAAGCTGGAGTTACATTGTATTACACTGTAATTTCCATGACAAACCATAGTCTTAAGAGATAGCGTATATTAGGGACCACAAGGACATGATAGCAAGACTTTGGAAAGGCTTTGGGAAGAAGCGTATACTTTGCCTGAAAGAAATGTTGGTTTGTTTAGAGGCGTCCTCTGTGTATGCTCTCTAACCAACGTCGATGTAATTATCTATCATTGACCCATGCTTTATTGTTGTCGACAGTGTAATTTGTTGTACCTCCGCAATAGATACTCAGAAAATATGCTACGCGACTAGAGATTGATTAATAAAATGATAAGTTGTTTGTCAAATTGAGTGTGTTTGGTTGCAAAAAAGACAAAAGGGATACACTGGATACATTAACAATGAGCCGTTTGTGAAATTGAGAATGATGAATCACCTGGTTGAGCAGTAACAAGAGCAGATAAATATGCCCGGAAGAGAATATGCCTTGTTTGGCTTGCAACAAGAGGCCCTTAAACATGAACGCACATAAATAACAATCTGCAATGATTTTTAGGATTTGTCTCTATCTAGAATTCATTGGTGTCATGGGCCTGTGCTATGGTTTGAAATAGGTTTTACAAGCATGTTTTGCAAGGAGATACCTAATGTGTTATCAACATATTCAACTAGCTTCGTGTAGGTAAGAGGTAAAGATTCCTCACCTGCTTCATGTATAAAAGGTCGTATTAGTATTGCACGAAGCTTCAGACATCACAATATTTCCATTTCAGTTGACTATGGAAATTGGTGCTTGAGATCATGTTAGGGTATGGCCCGTGCATATATGTAATATATAGACATGTTCGGGCTCCCTGCAATTTTCTATGTACATATGATGCTCAATCCCCTATGCTTTAATTGATGATTGAATACTATTAATTTCTTCTCATACCGTGGCATCATCGTCATAGTGGTGAACACCATTGTTAGCAGATTCGTAGTTTTTATAAACTCGAAGCTTCCTCTGGATCTGGGTTACAACTTCATGGTATACGTTGTCCATGGATCTAACGATTTCTTGGGTGGAAGTGTAAGGAGAGAAAATATGAAGAATGACTTTGTCATTGTCTCTGGTGGCAGCCATGGCTTTGTCCACGAGTCTCCTCGCACGCTCTAGAAGAAGACTCAAGTCTCAAAGTATTTGCAGTCGAGATCCATATGTTCTGACTACAGTTCCCTTGATCAAGATCCGAGCGAGAATGAATACAACACAATCAAGATCGAACTCCCTAGTGGAATGCTTAACCAAGGACAAGGGTAGGTTACATGCCATAGAGAACAATGCAGAGTCATGGAACTTCCTGAACATGCAACCACGGTAAATGTAAACTTCTTCCACACACATAGTTACATACATGGACTCTATGGGACGAGTACATACGCGACAAGCGAGTTACAAAAGGAACTTTCTAAATACGAAACCATGACAAAAACATAGACGCATGGGAAACGTTGGTTGGATATCTTTACAGAAACACCGCTTGAGGCGTAGTTGGTTTTGACTTGAGTTTAAATCAATTTTAGGAAGTTTCTCGTTTCCCATGTTATTTATCTTATGATTGTAGATCAGGTACCTAGTCATAGCAATGCTCTCGATGGGGGAAATACCCACTTCTATGAGGAAAATAGGATAAGGCGTATTGCTTTTAATTTTGAGGTTATAAGTTATAAACCGATTCTGGATTTGCTCAATCTTCCTCTAAGATTCTCTAGATATGTTGCATCCCCATACTTCGTAACCATACAAGATAACATGTATGACAAGAGTTTCAAAGAGGAACTTCTTTTTATCCCACGTGACCAGATTGGCTGATTTACAGTTATTTTCAAGACCAAAATAAACTTTCCACCCTCCATTAATCCTTTTTTCAATGCTATAGTTCCAATTGAGCTTGTGAAGAATATCAATTCTGAGATACTTGTACGAAGTCACTTCCTCTATATTTCTATTATCATAAATCAAATTTGCATAGGTGTCTTTCTTATATTTTTTAATCATGATTTTTGTTTTGTCGGTGTTAACAGTCATACCTATGTTAGAGCAAAAATATTTAAGAATTCTTAATTGCTTATTGAGATCAGAAGGATACCTTGCCATAAGAATAATATCATCACCATAAAGTAAGAGGATGATAACTATCCCATCTAAGATTGTACCAGTACAACCTGCTTCTTCTAAACACTTTTCTAGCTTATCAATGTAAATGCCAAAAAAGGTAGGGGAGAGGGGACAACCTTGTTTAAGTCCAATATTACAATTTATATATGTTGTCCACCTTTAATTATTCTTAAACTTGGCAATGATCTTTTTGTATAATCTCATCGCGACAGCTCTCAGCTCAAAAGGAACCTTAAGGTCCTCTAGCCTATTCCACGAGTTATTTCTAGGCACTGTATCAAAAGCTTTTCTAAAGTCCACAAAGCAACAAAATAGGTCAGACTTATTATTGTGACATTCCTCTGTAATGATCCTAAGTGTAAGGAGGTGGTTCGTGGTTGAATGATTCATTCTAAAACCTTGCTTGGCCTTTACCCTGCTTACCTTCCATTTCTATCCATCCATTGATATTCTTTTCTACGATAATACCATATAACTTAGCTAAGAGAGGGCTAATCATAATAGTCCGATAATTAGAGGGGTCATTTTTATCGCCACTTTTGAAAATAGGAATAATGAGGCATTGGGTCCAAGGTGTAGGAAACCCTTGCTTGACCGCTAGATTAAAGAGTTTGTGGAGAGTTTGTGGATGTGGAGGATGAGGACAGGCCCTCCAAGTTTTAATATTTCTGCTTGGTAGCCTTCAATATATTTGGCTTTTCCATTTGCTACGGACATGGCTGGTAGTGGTACTCGCCTCACATGGGGTCCAGGGATCCAATCCGCTACCACTATACCTCTAGTAAAGCACACTCTGCCCCCACGAAATTCAACTTAAATAATATCAACAATAAAGTTAATACCCTGTCCCAAGAGGTTGAGCTTAAATAATATCAACAATAAAGTTAATATCCTTTAAATTTTAATTTAATTTTTCAAATTTTAACTCACCTTTGATATTTATGTTCTCTCTTTTAATTTTGATATTTATGTTCTCTTTTAATTTTAATATTTCATTTTTTGTTTTCTTAAAATGATAAACTTTATCGTAGTTTAATTGCCAACTTATGACAATTATATTATTTTATTAAAAATAATTATATTATTTCATTAAGAATATCAACAATAAAACCAATATTTATTAAAATTTCATTCCATTTTTTATTTAAATGTTTATGTTTTATATTTTAATTTTAATTATTTATAATATTTCCCTTTTATTAATATTTTTTAATTTTTAAAATAATAAAATTTATCAATTATCAACAACTACACATCTAAGAGGCTCCCACCAACATTAAGGGAGTACGATAAAGGGCACTCAAGCCCTTAATCAGCAAAATTATATACTATATGCTAAAAATTTTAAAGCATAACATGAGAAAAACTTCAAAGTATAAACCATTTTAAAACTTACTTTCACCAAAAATAATAATAAATAAATAAATAACCCATAATAATCAAAATAATAAAAAAGAGCTCATCCCCATTCAGATTTCATTTTTTAAACTCTCAAAGTAATCACTTGTGTTTTATTGGTTGAACTATTTTTTAAATTATTTTCATTTATATTTTACCTTTTAACTCTCATTAAGTAGTCATCTAATAATTTAGTATTTTTAATTAATTGATAAAATAATTAGTTTAGTTTTTCTAATTAATTCATGAAATAAATTATTTTTATTTACACTTTACCTTTTAAATCTCATTAAGCAGTCATTTAATAACTTTATTAAGCAGTCATCTAGTAATTTTAACGACATGCTTACAAAAAAAATTATCCTTTATCTTATAAATCTTATTGAAAAATTGCATTTATTTTCATTTATGCCTTTACATTTTACATTTTAATGGCATGCAACAATTATGCTTTACCCTTTAACACTATGCTTACATGAGATTATGCTTTACCTGTTAACATTTGGTTCATGGGAGTTGCTGGCTACTTGCACATAGTATTTAGCTTACAAAATGCAAAAATCTTGCATGGCTTACAGTATATCAGTGCTACTGCATAATTTATGCTTATGTTGAGTAAGAGCTAACACGACAGTAAGTTTACGTAATTTATATACATAGCAAACTAAATTCCGTGAAACTTACAAGGAAATGAAGATGGTTATGCAACTTGCAGATGGAACTTGATACACCGTACAAAAAAATTGTGGACAGGGACGATATTACGAGTTTTTTTTTGTTGTTGAAAATATTGGATACAAGCCCAACCAATCAACTATGCCAAAACCCTGTCAAGCAATGTATATAAAAGTTTCAGTCTTTCAGACAACACAACCATCTTACCAAAAACTCTCAATTAATGTGAAACATGAGGCTCAAGCCTCAATTGATGTTCAGAGCTTCAATGCAGAGAACTTCAAAATTTCAAAATTGGACATTATTCTAAACAATGTCGTTATGAGGCAGTAAGCTCCCTCAAAAACCTTTATTTGACATTTCCAATGGACTATTTACTACCATGTGCCAAATTTAGCCCACCTACGAAGGGGCTTTCAGTGGATGGCTACTATACAACAAATTCCAAATAGTATGATATCAATAATACTACATTGCATTCTACCTTTCAAGTAGTAGAGTAAATGGCTTTCAATTGCATATTTAACCATTCCGATCTGGTTTTAAAATCTCCCAAATATCTATGTATTGGAATTTGCAACATGATAACAATAGATGGAAGACTGCCTATTCCATATGCTTTAATAGTGAGAATCTCTCGCTGAAAAAAGCTCTTCAAAACACATGGCAGATAAATTCATTAAGGGGCATATTTAGAAAGCTGAGTTGGACTTCCTGGCCCGCATGTATTCATCCAGCTTGTCCCAAATCTCCATTGCTGCAGCTTTATCTTGATGCCCCTTGTGTTTGCTAATCTGCAGGTAAATTACATGAGCAAAACAATAAGCATACAAAATTACATGACAACAAATGAACAAACAAATGAGCAAATATGATACCATAAGTTCAGAAATTTATGTCAGCATATGGAACAAGACAAATCCAAAAGAACTATGATAGTGTGGTATAGAAGCATAGCTAAGAAACTTGACAATAGTTGAAAACAGTAACATAAAAGTCTAAATCTCATACCGAAATTATCTTCACATTCTTACTTTATACCGAAACACTGGCACATTGGGGGTGGGAATCTCATGAAACATCATCAGCTGTTTAATTTAAGTGTTTAAACCATGCTATGCGTAGTTGATTAATCTCTCTAACGAATAACATTAAAATTATTTTCTCAGGCTGTTGCAGATGTGTATGCGATGGGAAAAGGGTTAGGTAACAACGAGATTCCCACCCCCAATGTGTTAGTGTTTCAGTGTAAAGTAAGGGAAAGAGCTATTTATTGAGTTGCAGAGCATTTAATGCAGCTGTAGCAAGTTTGATGATAGTTGAATCTTGAGCTGATTGAGATCCAATGGTCTGCAGCCGCATTAAATGCTCTGCAGCTCAATGGATAACTCTTACCGTACGTCGTTAACGTGACAGTTTCTTATCACAAAAGTGGGATATTTTATCATAGTTTCTTATCAACCACTCATGAATAGTGTTTACAAACCGAACCTCGAATAGAAATTTTCATTTATAATGGGAAAGGAAATTAGTATGTACATTTTATTTTTCATTTTAGATTATTATGTATGTACATTTTATTTTCTATTTTACATTTTTTTTTTCGCAAGACATGGGACACATGTAAATTTGGGTGGGATTTGAACTCGTGACCTCCAATTTACAACAAGTGACTTCATAACAACTGAACCGCCAATGAGCCACACCAGTGTGGGCTATTTTCTATTTTACATTATTATGTATGCACATTTTATTTTAAATTTTAGATTATTATGTATATATATTTTATTTTCTATTTTAGATTATTATTAAAGAAAAATACATGTGACATATGTTCTATATTACAATGTTAATCATTATTTTTTACTTATATTTTTTTTGAAAAAAAATAGATTTCTTATTTCAAGAAAAAATATATATATATCATTGAGATTCTTTGTAAAATCTAAAAATGCCTTTAAATCTACCATGTAGCTACATATTATAGTTTTCTAATTGTGAAAGCAATTTTGGCCAAAATTGTCTCCAAAACTAACATTAAACATTTTTTAAAGCAAAGAAAACAAGCCCCTAAGAGCATCAACTCAAGTCATAGATTATAAAATGGACAAGGATAATTATGGTGAGGTGAAATCAACCATTAATTCTTACTAAACCAATTTACTTCCCGCAACTTATGGGCATTATTTGAGATAATTTGCTTTTTGATTGAAATTTCCTAAGAAAGAGAGAGAATCAAACCAAGAATTTCCTCTAATACCTTGTTCATTAGAGGGACTTGAGCCAAATTGATGATTTAGCACTTTTAGTTACACTACTCCATTTGTAGCTTGGAGTCACCTAACATGTGCAAGTCCCTTAAAGACTGACTTGTAACAAATTTCAGCATAATCCAAACTACAAAGAACTTTGTTCATTAGAGGGGCTTGAGCCAAATTGGTATTTTAGCACTTTTCATTACACACTACTCCATTTGTAGCTTAAGAGTCACCTAACACGTGCAAGTTCATTAAACTTTGATCTGCAACAAATTTCAACATAATCTAAAGTGCAAATTTTTTTGCTTTATTATTTGTATCGTGCCCAACACCATATATGTTTAAAAAACTGACGTTTATCTAGAAACAAAAGTTCATTGCCAAGCATCTCCAAAGAATTCAAAGTTTTTGTGAAGTCAATCATTGGCTCTTTAAGAGTCGTCACTGTCTTCAATGTAGGGACTATCCACCCTTCACTGTAGCAGAGCTTGATTTTGTGAGACACCATACCTGTGCCCATGATACTCCCTTAAAAAATAATTTTGTTTCTACAAAGTCATAATTCCCACAGGGATTTTCCATCTAGGGATAATAAGCTTTCAGTCTTAACAAAGGGACTTGCCATTTAGGACTCGAAAACATTTTAGAAGAGAGTTCTTATTCCTTATATTAGGCTCACCCGCTATTTATTGAATTTTTTAATTTGGAGAAAGAACAATACAAAAAGATATGGCAAATGGATTATATTTCTACCTTGCACATAATACATAGATCGGGGGGCCATTTCAATTTCATTTTTAACCATTGTTCATGAATCTTGTTGGATAGAGCGAGCCACGTAAATTTTTTGACATTGAATGGACATACTAGCTTCCAAATCATCTTCCACCATCGAATCCTATCATCAATTAGGTCTTGAGCTGTGATGTCTTTGTATCCTAATCTAGTAGAAAGAGTACACTTGGAATTGTTCCAAGTTTGTTTTAATTCATCATCACGATCTTGGAGAAAAATTGCACTATGATTAAGAAGAGAATATAATTTGACCATTCTATTGCTAAGTTCCCATGCAAATCCAGATCTTCATCTCACATATATGATTGAAACCAACCCCTTGGCAACCCAAGTATGGATACATCTGCTAGTTTTGTGTTACATTGCATATGTAGTTTTTCCTTTAGTTCTCTTAACAATTTGCAATTACCATTTCAATGAACCCAAGGGTCATCCCCTAATATGACCATATCACCTCTTCATATTTTCTAGGCATCCCATCTCTCTATAATTGGAAAGGCTTTCACCAACCCCTTCCAAATAATGGAAGCACCTTTGACAAATTCTCTCTGATCTTATCCACTCCTCCAAATAACAACCTTTGAAGTATTTAGATCTCATCACTTTCCCTGGTAATCCTTTGTTGGAAAAGAATCTCCACATGCTTTTTGTAGCCAAAGCTTGTTTGAAAATATAAATGTTCTTCAATCCTCAACCTCCTATCTCTCTTTGGCTTGTAAACTTTTTATCATCTGACAAGTGGGATTCCTTTTGATTATGACTTAACCATATTATGAAGCCATAGTCATAAATTATTCTACATGATGTGTGGCATTATCATGATCACCCTTGAAGGTATGCCAGAATGCCTCTGGTAACTCATCTGAATAACTTGGGAAAGCCAATAGATCAAGAGGAGCGAAACCAATTTCCATTTCTGTAGCAGTCAGATTATCAGGATCTTCAAACTTGAATGGAATATCATCTGTGGTTCCTTCTCTCGCATCATATTGAGCCTGGATTTTTCCCAAGGTTTCTTCCCATATCCTATCGATAATGGCCTTTCTTTTGTGTTATTCTACACCATAATCCCAGTTCGTGTTGAATGCATCACTAAAATTGCTCGAGAGAAGAAAAGCTTTTGCAAGGAAACCCTTCATACCAATCTCTGACATATAAGTTGACTTCAAGGTGAAGAGACAACAGGAATAGCCTCATCTTGATGTCTTCAAGCACAATGTTACTTGCCTGGATGAATTGAATGAATGCCTGCACATGGGATGTTGCATGGTTCTAATACTGTTGGAACAATGGGAGCAATGCCTTCCCACCGTCTTTAATAACGTACTTGTGTGGGAAACCTAGAACGCATGAGAAATCAAATATGTACATCCACAATTCATAACCGGATGCCATCTCGTCGAGCTTCCCCTACTCTTTATAGAGTACTTGTTTTATTTTTCTTCGATTGGAGTCGCCAGGAGAAACCTGCCAGGTTAGTTAAGCAAATCTCGGCAAAGTACTAAATAAAACAAGGGCATACCTGATAGATGGGATACACTGAGCTCAGAGTGTTAAGCCTTGCTGAGCTTCTTCTTTGTGAGTCGTCAGGTAAGATCTACAAGATTAGTCCTCAATAATATTTTCAAAATACCCAGAAAGACTTACCTCAAATTTTCTTCTTGAATGTCGTTCTTGCTAGGGTGTGAATGACTTGGGATCAACTGCTTCAAATTTGAAATGGTCATCGGCAACGACAACAAAATGTTATGGGTTGAAATGGCAAGCCTTGCCACTGGTAAGCATATTCAGGACAAGTGATAGCTGTCACCTTAGTCACTTACCCATAATTGCTTTGGAAGTCGTATCTTCCTAGGAGAGAGCCCTATGTGACTCTTCAAAAGACACTAAACACAAAAATATTTCTCTCGAATATGTTCTTGATGAGTGCCTAATGGAGTCTAATTCAAAAGTGAATAATTAAGGATTGTTATGCTAAGTATAACCTTGTAATCAACAAATAATTAACTCAAATAATCACATAAATAACAAAACAAAACAAACAATAACTAAATAAATAACAACGATTAAATAAATAATATGCAAATAAAATAATAAAATAGTAATTAATATGTAAATAATAATTTAAAGATGCAAACAACAATATTATAATAGATTTACACATGCAAAATATTATTTTTTTTTCTTTTTTTTTTCAATGTGGTTCACGCGCCGGCTTGACCGACGGGTTACATCCACGGAATAATTTCTGGCGGAACCACCCGAAGGGGCCTCACACCCGCGGCCTCTGCGTGCCTAACCCCAAGAGAGTCGATGAGAATGGATCCCGCAACCTCACATGCTGGGAGGCCTAACTACGAGTACTCGACCGATTGAGCTAACTCTTGGGGCTCAAAATATTAATTTACACATGCAAAATATTAATTAATAACCAAATAATAGTTAACGTGTATATCTAAAAACAACAAATTACGCCGTAAGGCGTTACCAAATGGAGTCTACTCCCCCAAATAAATGCGATTTTTCTCCCCAACCGTCGGATGAAAACGTTTGACAATTGGGAAAATCTACTGCGTTGATGCGTTGATCCTGATCTGCTGGCTGCCTGGCATTTCTCTGTCAATTCAACTGCCCCTTGAATGCACCTGACACCTGCGACTCCTTGCTGTCCGTCCGCCATGCTGCGCACCTGCCCCTTGAATGCACATCAATGCACGTCAATCTCTGCCGCTGCCTTCAATGAGATATCGGCCCGGGGAGCGCAAGGGTGTTTACTGCAAAATCTATGGAGCGGGCTTCACAGTGCCATAGCTTCGGTTGGATTACATTTTTGTGACGGGGTTAAGCAGGCGATATGGCACGCTCTTCTGAAGGTCCTCGGCCTCAGCTTTGCAGCTCCCAAATCTTCAATGGACAGTTCAATTCCTACCGTGCATCCTTCAATTCAATCCATGGAGGACGCAGAGAGACTGCTTATCAACATTGTTGCGCCGGAGCATCTGAGAGACAGCTGCGTCGGCCTCTACGACTTGAAGTTCTCCGATGCAGGTCTTTCTGCCGATCAGCGCATTGCTCTGGAGCGTTTGGCCAAAGCTAGGTCGGTTTTAGTGTAAATTAAATTTTCTTATTTGCTCTGTTTTGCCTCGTAGCATTTTAATTGTAGACCAATACCATAGTGCACACTTGTGGCAGAAGAAATTTTAGCCTCACCCTGCTCTCTCAAAGTCGTTGTTCGGGCCCGTGCACCTCTGAAACCCGCCTCGCTCTCTCAAAGCAAGCTTCAATGAGCGGCACCGCCTGACCTGATAAACTTCATCACTGGTCTGATAAACTTCATGAAAAGACTCAAAACTTCTAGCCTATTAACATTACTGTAAACTACCATACTACTCCACTATTAACTAAGCATCAACCATGAGACCCCAAAAGGACTGGTTAAAACAAAAAAAAAAACAGAAAACTGGGCTCAAATGCCAGGAACCTGGTATCCGCCAGCCGCTCCATCTTTCCGTGTTTGCATAGGATCCACGGGGACACCGTCTTCTTCCACTGACGGAGGCATGAAACATATGCCCTATTTCTTTGTAATTAAGCCAATTTTCTTATGCATCAAATGGGAATCAACCTAATGGTCCTTCCAAAACTGCACTGGCTTCCTTCTCTCCCCGGTCTAGCAAAACGTGCGCCACAATCCCCTTCATCACCCAAAACAGAGCCACGAATCATTCATATAACGCCATGCAAGCCCTATTCGTGCCCAAGTCCTGAATCCATTCCTCTAACGCTTTCCATGTCATTCAATGCAAGCCCTATTCGTGCCCAAGTCCTGAATCCATTCCTCTAATGCTTCCATGTCATTCAAGACGAACTCGGTACCCGAACATAGGAAGAGCAACAGAGCGACAAACGTGGAAACTAAAAGAGAACGAACCCTCGGCACCGGCTGAATAATCAATTTACCAGATTCCATTGCACTGGAATCATTTTTTGTTCTTTGACAATCTGGATTGTTTTCATAAGTGCAAAAACATATCCATGGCTATTTCATTTCTCAATATAAAAAGTGAGATCCATGTCAAAAGTATGAATACCTAAAAGTTGTAGCCATCGCAAATGTGACAACAGGAACGAGGTTTGACATTGCAGAAGCAAATGTGGCCGAGGTATAATCCAGGCCTGCAAAGTACAAATTCTGAAATAGAGTTGTCCTGAAATTGTATTTTTGGCAATGGTTAGTTATCCCATGATTAGTCAAATAATCAAACAACAAAGTTTGCAGCAGTTGTAGAGAATTTCACTACCTACTTACCCACAAAGTGCAAGCCCAAAAATCTGCCAGAAGACGGCACAGGTCATTGCTGGGCGTTGGTTTCTGCAAAACACAAAAGACTCGTACATTAGGAGCTTCATATCTATAATCAAACCCTTTCATATATATAATGGCATACCTTTCAAGAAAAT
>LPNX010528348.1:65316-154897 GCA_001517045.1 Pseudotsuga menziesii
ACGGAGGAACGATAGAGTAATATTTTGTAAAAATTTATTACTATTAAAATTATAAAAAATTAATGCTTTTATATTTAGAAATGTAATGGATTTAAAAAAAAACAAAGTAATGCAACAAAATTAAAACTATGAATTATAAGGAAAAATTTACAAATTAGTAATTTATAGAAAACCATTCAAATTGAAATTTGTGGACAGTTCCAAGAGAACACAGCATACTCTTTGTAGTTATTTTATTAATATTCTTTGTTGTTTATCTTTATATGTTTGTATTGGGATCAATATGTATAATAAGAGAATATTGTAATTAATAGCTTTGATTATTATGCAAGCTGATGACTATTCACTCTAAAAGATTTCTTTCATTATTATGCAATTTTATTAATCAAGTGAGTTATTCCATTCCGTGCAATATTAATATTATATGCTCTATTCAAGCAAGGAATAACCTCCATATTATATATGGAAATTTGATTAATTGCATTCCTCATCCTCCCCACCAAGATGATTGAATGATGTATTGTATGTTTATGATTAGTGGATCTTCGATTCCCTAGAAATTGGTGTGGACGTGTTCAAATGCAATTATTCAAATTAAAATGTAAGTTGAAGGGAAGTAATCAAATTAGGTTTCAAATATTGTTTCCAGCATGCTCAAATGGCCATAGACTTACTTTCTCCTGGCATCCCCGACTAACCTTATATTCTTACTGCCTATACGCTTTTTGGTCTGCCTATTTGCATTGAGCAACCACCACTCCAAACTATCGATGAAAGAAATGGGTGGAAAAATTGAATGCCAAAGGTAGGTTGTCTCTTGAATGCCAGAGGTAGGTTGTCTCTTGTATTGTATCTTTACCTCCCACAGGTGCTCGTGGATGGATGCCACGTGAACTGCATGCATGCTGGGAGGGAGTCATGCAAGAGGAGAGGAATATACTTTTGAAATGTGGATATGTAATGGTCAATTATGTGAGAAATATAATGTCTTTAAAATATTGTATCTAAACTTCAAATTGTCTTCCTTGTTGTATATGTCTACATCTCCTTGCTTAACTTTCAACACGGCGTTCTTTTATTGCACCCCTAGGTACAATTGCTAGTTAATAAACAAATGTAAAATATAAATGCCTTCAATAGTTACGAATTTCACACATTGAACTATTATAACTATTACATATTTATCAGTTTGAAAACGTAAGCAAATCCCCAACTCTAGTTGCGAGATTAGCAGTGAGGAGGCACGAGGCAATGGTAGCAGTAGCGTGTTGCTAGGTGGTAAGGATGGGTGAGCGCAGTCGCCAGGGATGGAGAGGTCCGTTGAGAGGTAGCTGGATGAGGGTGCAAGAGGACGAGGCCGCGGCTAAGGGAGGTATGAGCGAAAGGAGGAAGCAACCGCTACAACGAGGAGAAAGAAAAGGTGGGCGCTACTGTGGAAAGTAGAACGGGAAGGATCAACGCAGAGTAGCAGCCGTCTTGGAGGCTCACAGGTGAAGAGTGGGAGATGGTATACGCCACAGGAAAGACCGCGGAGGGAGGTTGGAGCAGGCTAGCAGAACTTAACTTGGATGAAGGGGTAAGGTTGCGTATGCAGCTAGCGCGGGTGGTGGATGGGTGGCGTAGAAGGGAGCACGGAGATGTGAAGGAGGCTGCGCAGATAGAGGTTGGCGTAGAAGGGAGGTCGAAGAGTTATGACGATTCGTCTGTTAGCAGCGTGGGAATGAGGGTACTAGGAGAGCTGGGGGAAAGGCAGCGTCCAGTGTAAAGGGATTGGGTGCGGGCCGTATAGAGAGGTAGCTAGGCGCTATGGTAGAAGCCGACGAGGATGGGTAGCTTAGAAGGCCAGCGAAGGTATTGGCAGGGCCTCAAAGGGCTGCAATGGTGGAGGAGAGAGGCTCTAACCCTGACATAAAATCTAACTAAAAGAATAACCTAAAAACTGAACTAAACTAACCAAAAGACTAGTCTAAAACTAAATCAAATTTAAGAACTAACAGTAGGTCAGATTTTGTAAGAAGAAAGGGTGAAAACCTAGGGAAAACCCTAGCACAAGCCCTAGCTAGCCTAGGGTTTCTTGAGGAGGAGCACTAACCTAG
Source organism: Pseudotsuga menziesii (assembly GCA_001517045.1). Lineage (NCBI taxonomy): Eukaryota > Viridiplantae > Streptophyta > Pinopsida > Pinales > Pinaceae > Pseudotsuga > Pseudotsuga menziesii. The sequence goes on from LPNX010528348.1 coordinate 67,413, forward strand.
TGAGGAATGCACTCTCACAAGGAGACGTGCCCTCGTTTGCTAAGCTGACAAGAGGAAAGTAAAGCCCTATCCTAGGGCAAAGTGCAGCTCTAAGGCCACCAGATGCACATCCATCAATATCCAACAAAAATGTAAGAAGCCTAACCTCCTTGTGCTTGTGTTCATCCAACAAATCCAAGCATCACCAAAAGCAAAGATTCACCAAAGAATTATCAGAAAAACAACTTGCATTAACCAGTGAAATTCCTCACTAGGAGCATATCCATCGAGAGAAAACCCTAAGTAGGGTAAAACAAGTGCATACTGTATTATTCCATAAGTTCTAATTTAAAAGTAAAAGTGAGAAAATTTATTTATATGATCTCACACTCGCTTATCCAAGCTTACATGCCTTAAAACAGGGAAATTCATAATTATTAAATGTTAACTTAAAATTAGAAGAAATTAATAATAAAATATAAATTATAGTAGGCTACATGGGGTATTTGCATTCCTAGGTGGAAAACATGGTCAAATACATGAATCGCTCGGAACGAAAGGCCAGAGCGGGATTGAGGGAGAGCGGTATGCCCCATCTAACCCCTAGAATACTGTAAAATCCGTCAATGCCCTCGTCAAAGCACAAAAATGACCTGGCATGGAGGATGCCTTCCTCTGAGGAAAGAAGGCCAAGGAGAGCAAGGATCCACTAACTAAAGGGCCAGGAGGGTGTATGCAGTGGTCACGACCAAAGACTAGTGTCTCAAAGCTGAAGTGGAGGACACCAGAGCGCACAAGAAAGGAATGGAGCCATGAGACCCAGTGGTCAACCGTTAGGGGCCCCGAAAACCAACCCTGAGGTTAAAACCTCTTTAATGGGCAATCGACAGTGCCATTAAGCAATAGTACCCTTACACGAGGACCAAAGGGTCCAACCATGACCGCCATCGCAAGACAACACCCCTCCTGGTCAAAAGAATTGGCCCTCTCTCCCTAGGGTACACCTGAAGGTGCGCTTGGTACAAGTGCAACGTAACAATTAACAAAGTTGAGTCCACATGTTTGGCTAGAAGAATTGTTGTTATTAATATGTTGGTGGATTATGTTTATATGAGACTCAACACCCTCCTCACTTACTAATTAAATTATATTTCCAATTTGGAGTTTTGGAGTTTACTTTCCTCTAACATAACAATACATGGTTGTTCCTATTACTCGTATGACCATAGGATGCACTTAGTATAGCAAGTGTGTTTGCGTGGATTTATTCCAAATAACATATGGTTTCACATACAAATAATTAGTTTTTGTGATTAATTAAATGGTATTAGCCAATGTTTTGAGATTTTATTCATAATGATAATGGCATATTTCTTATGATGTGAGATGGTTTATGGTACAGATGAGGTGAGGCAATAATTACACTTGCTTTATTGATATTATATGGTCATGAGTTATTGTATAGGGACTCCTTTTTTATGATGATTAAAGATTGACGAGATGATAGTGAGTGGAAGTGTTACAAGAATTCTACTATGGGGCCTTCGAGGCCAGGTCATTCTAGAAACCACGCTTTCATGGGAGCCCATAACCATGAGGGAGTATGGACCGTGGATCGATTCACTCAATAATATCTTGCCAGAACTATGGTCTGGTTGGAAGTCCATGGCTTGAGTTATGTTCGTTGTAGAGGGAGGTATATGGAAGTTGATTTTCGATGCTTGCAGTTGGTTCCCTTGGAGGAATATGGAGGAAGTTAGGGACAACCTTTCAAGATGCTTAGTTGAGCAAAGTCTGGTGCAACTGATGAGGTGACTAGATGTGACCAAATTTCGTTGTGGTCGATGAGGTCAAAATAGATACGAAAAGTCAACAAAAATATGGTGCGGCCAATGAGGTCCATCGGATTGGTTTAGCCATTAGGATAATTGTGAAGCTTTCGATGCCTTTCGAAATGCCTAGTTGGCCAAAATCCGGTTTAGTTGATGAGGTCCATAGATTGGTTTAACAATTTTGTTAACCATGAAGCTTACAATGCCTATTGTACTGTTTGCGGACATGTTATAGTAGAGGGCCCGTGCCATGTTCAGTAGGACCACCTGGAGTGTTGGCGTAGAGGGTTATGGAGGTTGCTCAGGTGGTATGATTCTTAGGGAGAGGGTAAGGAATGAGGGGTTTTGCGGGGGATGTGCTATGTCTTTCTATTTTATTGAGTCAATTTTGATTTATTATATATTTATTCTTACTGTTTATATCATGGTTACAAAGTGTTTGATGAAGTTAATGCATAATTTGTATGAATAGTTGCATATTAGACCCTTGTTAATTAAACAAGAGCATGTTTTACTTGGGGCTTTGAATGCATTAGTGAAGGAGGAAAATTCTTCCATGTTGGCCACACACAAGAGTTTTCATATCCATAACATATATATATATATATATATATATATATATATATATATATAATGGATATTATATTATGTTGTGATACCATTCGGTGTTGACAACCTATCTCTGTGGGGAATATAATTTCGGGGCAAAGTTTTTTGAATGAGTATGTAACACCTCTAAAGTTAATAAAAAAATAGAATTATTAATCCTATATTAACTACTAAGGAAGTATTAATAATGTAGAAATTATTTAAAAAAAGAAATATTAATAAAGTAAAATTAATACTAATAAAACAAATTAACAACTAAACTAGGTTAAGCTAATTAAACTTGATTAAAGAAAGTAGGGTGCATGAAGGCCATGTGGTCCTCATGAAAAATTCACTATAATGAAACTAAAATTGGAAAATTCTGCATAAATAGCGGAATTGGGAGCTGATTTTAGGGGGGTCATTTTTGGTTTTTTATGCTCTTTGTTTTGGAGAGGTTTTGGGTTGCAGAGGGCTCTCTGAGATAGATGGAGATGGATGTTTGAAGTTTGAGAGTAGAATATGATTATGATTATGATGTCCAACTCCCTTGGTATTGCTTAGTGAGGGCTTGAGAACTCTCAGTGTATGCATGAGGGGTTCCCACAAGTGGTTTCTAGTAGTTGCCACCATGGTCTTGACCGGTTCAATATCTTTGCAAGTCTCAATTCTATCTTAGGTTACATGTATGTCTTCTTTTTCATCTTATTGGGTATATTTTAATTATATTTATATTTTGTGTTACAAATAATGTGAAAATTTAGTTGTGTCATCTTGGTAAATATTTGAGTTAGAAAGTTTCTAGTAATTATTCTTTTTATGGGTTTTAAATCAATTTTACTCAATTTAATACTAATATTTTACCATGAATATGAGATCATTAATTAATGTAATTGTTTATTATTTTACACCTTAATTAGAATGTAGTGTTGTAATTAGAGATTAACATATTAGCAATACAGGCTCTACACATGATAAGCCATGATGCATTGTTAAAAGGGTTTATAGGCAAAAAAAATAAAAATAAAAAAATTAACATTTCATTTTTTTTTATGGAAGAACTTATAGTATCTTGTTCAATGTTAATATAATTATCAATTTTACAGGGAGCAATAACAATAATTGATGGTGATATTTGAAAAATACATAACTTTAGATATTGTTATGGTAGTTTGAAACTTTCAAAATCTGTAAGTGGTGAGTTATCCTTTTTTATAAATAATTTTAATATAAAATAGTACTCACTTCCATTATTATTGTAAACAATTTTAAACTTTTAAAAATATTAAACTAATTTCAGATTAAACATAATTAAAATCCAAATCAACATATGAGATCCCCTTATTTATTGGACACAGAACCCGTGAGAATAATCTGTTCCAAATTTATTGGCATCCTATTAATTTTTTGTCTATTTCTTTGTTATCATTCTTTTTACAAACCAAATCTTTTTTCATGTTTACAAATCTAATGGTCTAGAGTATACAAACTTTAATTGTTGTTTCCCAAGTTTAGAATTAAAAAATTCCATTTGTAAACATGAAACAACTCTAATGCATATTCATGAAATACTTATCAGAAAACATGCACATGGAACTCAATGTACAAAATAACTATAACATGCCAAAAATAAGTGAAAGGTAACAGAGCAGTATAGATGCAATGTTTTTCAGACTATGATAAGTATGGTAAGTTAATAGAAAGCAAAAATCATAGCAGCATACATATTCAAAATTATCATAAAATATATGAGAACGTGTAGAGCATGAAAATTTGATCAAAACTTGTCATATCTATATTGCTGAAGTTGTAAGTAGAAATTCATACAGCGATCTATGCATTAATATGCCATGGAAAGGGCATAAAAACTATTTCCATTTGGACATCCAAATAAAAGAAAATACTCAGATAAATATTTAACATGCAATGATCACAGACATAAGAACATGTCAATGGCTTGTTTGAGAACCCATCTCTCACAGCAAATACAAAACCATTAAGGAATAGCAGGACAAACCTGCACAGAAATTGCACAATGCTGAAGTTTGTGATTTTGGCTACCAGAACTACAATGCCCAACTTGACAATCGACAACTTCAATGGATTTAAATTGGAGAAATACACTGAAGAATGTGCAAAGCTTTGAGGAAGTATATTCACTGATGCATTCAACTATTCCACATAAGGTAGAAGAGCAGCACCGTTATTAGAGAACTAAAGCTTTTTATAGACACTAATGACAACTGCATCATAATTTCCACTAAATGAGGCCAACCTCTAGTGAGAAAGGAGAAAATGTACTGGTAACTAGTTGCAAAATTAGATAATGTCAAAAATAGCGGCTGCATGTCAATTTGGACCAAAAATTACAAAATACATTTATACAATGCAAGTGCCTGTTTTTTTCTCAATTTCGGTCGATTACAATGACTTGTCAAAATAGGGGATGTGACTCACACAAGTTGTACATGATGAGGGTTAAAGATGTAGCTGTTGACTGAGCAGATGAGACGCGGTTGATGAGGATTAGCTCTTGCCAACCCACTAACCAGTGAACTTAACCCGAATTCTCAATGCATTAACGATAAAAATACGAAAGCATTTGACTAGTCCAGTGTAAGTGGGCACTAGACAATCTTGGTGAGATAATATTCAAATAGGATTGGTAAAGAAGCTCGATAATAGACTCAAATTAGAGAAAAAACGTTCTGAACAAAAAATAATAGACTAGAATGAGAAATCCCTCTCTTTTGATGCTTATCTCAGTATTGAAGATCTAACCCTAAGGGTTAGATCAAGTGGTCATGAGCCAGACGTGAGACTGTCCCCCCCAAAGTTGGGGAGGTCAAGGTTCAATTCTCTTGATCCCCTCAGGGTTAGGCTCCGTCATTAGGGCCGGCAGTTTACCCCATTTACCATCCATGAATCATGGGGAAATACTTGGAGGGTTTTCTGTGAGGTTGTTCCATGGAATAAATCTCAGTGCAGACCAAATAATAACAAAAAAATGTTGATAAAGAACTCCTAGGAGGCTCAAGATTTCCCATGGGCATTAATTATATGGATTATCTTCAAGAGAATGAAGCATATCAGTGTGTACAGAAATTTAGCTATTTCTATTGATATTTTGGGCAAATTGATAATTTTTTTACCATTGCCAACTATCAATGGGATGTTTGTATCTCCCTTGGGAATTCATTTGGCTTGAGAAAACTGGAATTTGATGTGCATTGTGCATTGGATGGGAGTGGGGAGAGAAATAGGAGAAATCTTAATAGGCCGCCTCTTGTATTCCTCTTCATCTGTGCCTACAGTGCCTTCAAAAAGAAACTGAGACAATAATCCAGAGAAGTTGGAGGAGGAGGTCGCCTTATATGTAGCAGCATGCAGACCCAATCTGATTACTACCACCGCTTCTTTAAGTTCCAGCTTGAAGGAGGAAAGTTTGCAGCCTATAGGAGGCCAATTTGCTGAACTTAGAAGAAATCCAAAGGAATATGGTCTATAATTTATAACAAAGTTCAAACAAATACTTATCTTTGGTTATGTACAGTACCTTTGATATTATGTAATTACTCAAGCAGGTGGCTTTCATGTTTATCCATGCAAGATGAGGTCAATCACCTAGAGAGAAAGGGTGCATTGTAGCTAATGAGGAATTACCATGTCATGGTTCAACCTTCTGGAAGTTGGGATGACTTTTTAAGCTGCACATCAATTAATCCGGATGGGTGAAGCCTCTCTGTTGAATCAAAATGGATCTACATAGGTATAATATGAATCTATTGATGCTTTAGATGGGTGATATTAGAATTTGGGATATCTCAGAGAGTTTTTTTTTCAAATTCACGTCATCAACTCTAAATTTCTAATGATTTTTTTGCCCATTTTTTGGGCCATAAACAATGTTTTTTGGTCCTGTGACAGCTTAGGGTTGCCATAGGCATGCCTAAGCTTTGATAACATTTATTATTTTCATGACAACCTTTCCAACGAGTTATCGTGTACCTAAAAAAGTGTTTATATGAGTGAGTTCGGGCCTCGACTACGTAACTGTCCAAAAATTCCCCACATGTCCAAGTGGCAACCATGTTAGCTAACCATAACTTGAAAATGGGAAGTTGTAACATGAGGAAATCCACTAGATACTTCTAGAAGCATCATGGAGCTTCCAAGAGGGTTTGAAACCCTAAACTTAACGCTAACCCTAATTCTAGCTATAAAAAACCAAGGAGGGAAGAGGGTTTGTTTTGGCGCTAGCCGCCAGCAGTTCCATTGTATGAGCAAGAGTGTAGAGGAGGTTCTAATAGTGAAGAGAGACAGAAGCATATTGTAGAAGACTATAGAAGATCCTGTTGTCTCATACCTTCACAGTGAGCTTGGAAGGCTTTGTATTCTGTACTGTAATCTCCATAATATAAGAAGACAAAAGGCACAACTCTTCATTAAATGTTGGTTTACCCATATGAAATTCCAAGGTAAATATTGGTGTTCTATTGTGTGTCTTGCTATTTTAGTCTATTTCGTATGTTGCAGTAGATAAAGAATTTGAACTGTGTGTTTTTATTTCTGCTGAACTGTTAAAAATTCAAAAAGATAGTTGCATAGTTGACCATAACTTCACTGTAGTTTTTTACGTTTAGATCTATTTTAATGAGCTGACCATTGGAGTATCCAAGTGAGCACATGACATGCTTACTCAACTCAGGATATCGAAATTCGTGAAAGAGTTGTACCCTATTTATCAGATCGGCATAGGAAGGGTTAAGATGCAACCACAATTAGCAGAAATGGACAAAAATCACCAAGAAAGGCCCATTGATGAAGATGAAAGGATATTTGCAAGATTGGAAGCTCATGAAGCTGATATTGTCAGTAGCATGGCCATACTTATGGCCGCTTTTGAAGCAAAGGCTGAGATCAAGCTCTATGAGGGTGAATTCAATGCGCTTGAATTGAACCACTGGTTGCAGCAATTAGAAGTCTATTTGAGTGTGCATAGTGTACATGAGAAGCATAAAATAACTTTTTCAGAACTAAAGCTAGAAGGCCATGGCCAGACTTGGCGAGAGAACCACATTGAGGCCCTTAGGATGGGAGGAGACCCACCAATAACTGAGTGGGAGGTATTCAGAAACCTTATCGAGTCCCAGTTTTAATCTATTGAGTATGAAAAGGACCAAAGGATTTGGCGGCACTATTACCAACAAAGACAAGGATGGAGTGTACAAGAATACACTACAGGGTTCTAGAAGCAAGCCATTTAGCTAGGAATAAATCACAGAGACCTAGATGTGGTCATCAAGTACCTTGGTGGTCTTCATAGTCGCATAAGAAAGCAAGTTATGTTATTTAAGCCTAAGACCACATATGAGGCCAGTATCCATGCCCAGTGAATTCAATTTAACAAGAAAAAGGGGTAGCCAAATGTCTCAAAGAAGACAAACCAAGATCTTCTAATAAGGCCAAGAAGAAGAAGGAAAAAGGAAAAAATAAGAAGACTAACGCAACTACACATGTTTGCAAGGACCCTCATAACTGTTGGAAATATTGTTGTCATTGATGTCAAAGACAAGGGAGACTGCAAATGTCCAAGATGAAGATTGTTGGAAATATTGTGTCATTGATGCCCAATTTGAATACCCATATATGAAGGCCTTTTTCCTTTGAAGCACCTAGCTCAGATGGGAGCATATGATATATGGTTGAAAAGATTATTCCAAGACCTTTCCAATGGTATATGGCACTCCCTCTAACTCCATAGGACTGGAGAGATACAAAGTGTTAAAATAGCCCTACCAAGGTGTTAGGTCGACCCTACCAAGATATTGAACAATGTTAGGTCGGCCCAGAAAGGTGACTTAAAAATAGTATAAATAGAAGGACACACTCCTCATTATCTTCATCCATTCATCACTTGGGGATCTCCTCTTAGGAAGTGCGCACTTGTGTCTCTTGAAGGGTTTCTAAGGTTATTTGAAGATGTGTCTCTTGAAGGGTTTCTAAGGATATTTGAAGGTGTTCTCTTGAAAGTTTTTCTAAGGGTTTTCTAGAGTTCTCTAAGGAGGAGGGGGCACAATTATGGAAGAAGAAAGCTTGCTTTGAGATGTGATTTTGGAATGTTTTTCTAAGAGTTCTTTGGACGAGGCCAAAGTAGAAGGTTAAGATTATGGAGATGATTTCAAGGTGACCTTATAGCAGATTTGAAGCGGAATATGGAACATATATGAGTTGATATAGGGATGATAATGGCACAGATTTTGAGGTAATCATAGGAAAATTCTACACAGCTTTGTTTCATCAATTATACTCACATAGAGTTACATAGAACTATATGTATCTAAAACCTATTCGATGCTTCACACAGTCATATAATCATTCAGAATTCCTCCGTCTCTTCCTCAAGATTAAGTATGCACGCACACAAAACATATCTTACAATCATTCATTCATTTAGACAGGTTCCTCGTTAGGGTCTTGCACGGTAAAAACTCTTCTTCATTAACTAACATTCATCAAAACATTCAAATACATTACACAGACTATATAAAAGAAAAGCACACAGCAATTGATGAATCTTCCCTTTCTCATCAATAATAAAACTGTACATACAACAACAAAAAAACACTGACTAACTTCTCCTATGGCCTCATATTCTTTGTTTGGCCCTCTCTCCCCTTTTCCACGCCTGTAGGCTTACATTTATATACCCACAAAGCTGAGCTTCCAGCTCATTGAAATTGATTCCTACAATCACTGAACCATTTCCTAGACTTAAGAAACTAATTCTAAAAATAGAATTCGAACCTATCTCAATTCATGACTCCTCAAAACTAGTCTCTACATTCATGCAACTCTTCCCAGATATTTCTATAACTCCCTCAAGTCATTCCATTGTTTAAGGAGTTAGTTTTCCTTGACTCATACTTACAATAACATCTATCAAATTGGAATCTTCTACAACTATGCTTTACTAATTATTAGAAACTCTGATACTTTACAAAAGATTTACAATGAACCCCATGCTGGGCTAGTATTAAGACCTTAGGTTTTGTCATAACTTTTGGAGTTTTAATTGAGATCAAATGCTCCTGCATCAATTGTTGGAGCAAGGAGCTATAGGCCAATTACATCAATGCGTGGTACCCTGGTCATATTGGTTCCCAAGAAGAATGGGACTCTCAAGAATCAATACCTTTAGCCCCAAATTGATGATTTGTTAGATCAATAACAACATGTAATGTACTTCACCAAGCTAGATTTGAAATATGGATATTACCAAGTCTAGGTCAAGGAAGAAGACACTTGGAAGACCACCTTTAAGATGAAGCAAGGTCTTTATGAGTGGTTAGTTATGCCTTTTGGTTTAAGTAATGAACCAACTACTTTATATGTTTAATGAATGGTTTGTTTCCTCCATTCCTAAATTCGTTTGTCATAATCTATTTGGACAACATTTTGACCTTTAGTTCTACTAGGGAGGAACATGTGTTACATCTGAAACAAGTTTTAGAAACAATGAGGAAACATCGGTTGCTTGCAAACATAAAGAGTGTGAGTTTTCTAAGCAGTCCTTAGAGTGCTTCTGACATTTGATTGGTGGAGGTGAGTTGAAGATTGATCCTGTAAAGATAGAGGCCATTCTCAAAAGGTGCACTCCTACTAATGCCATAGAAGTTATGACCTTTGTGGGAGCTGCCCAATATTTAGAAAGTTCATAACATAATTTTTAGCTATGGCAACACCACTTAATGCTATAATAGCCAGTGGTAAGAGTTTCTAGTGGGGTAAGAAGTAAGAATCAACAAACATCCTTTCAAGAACTGAAGAAGAGTAGTCAAGCCCTGGTTTCTAGTTGGTGTTTGATTTATCTTGAATTTTCAGTCATTGACTTAGTTTTCTTGCTTGCAGGTTGAGGAAACCAAAAGCTTCAAGTGCGCCCTTTCTTGTGGAGAAAAGATTCTGGACCAGATTTCAAACCCCACTGCTAAGGAGGGTGGGGCGACTTCATCTCAATCTACAGAACACAAGGTAAGTGCCTCAACTCTCTCTGTAACATTGCTGATCCACTAGTCACTCAAATCTATACTGCTTGTTATCTGTTTTGTGTTGCATGCATGTGGTTTTTCTTGTTTCCTTATGGTTGTAGCTTTCTTTATCTTTCCTAGCTATCTTTTCCATTGAAAATATCAAACAAGTGACCCCAAATCTCCTAGGAGTAGGCACTGGTTTCTTAGATGTTAAATTCAGCCATTTAAGAGTTTTTTCAAGCCATTTGCATGTGTGTTTTGCTTGTTGTTCTGTCACATACCAGATCTGATATTTTATAACAGCAGGCCCTTTTTGTGTTAGCATACCTTTTAAACTCAGACCAGCGGCTATATTTTCCAATAAATTCTCAATTGTGAACTTGTTGAATGTTAAATCCTTTTAAAATTAACTCACTTAGGAGCTGAAATCTTTTTCCTAGTACAATTTCTAAGGCACTTTTTTCTTAACTCTCTAGAATTATTTCATAAGTTGTCCCAATTTTCTGTTTAATTAAACCCTTAGGGCAACCATCTAAAACCCAAGTCTAGTGATCATTTGTGGGCCTAGCACCGTAACCTGTGATTTGATAAATCAAGAACGACACCCGGCCTAAGACCTTAAATGTGTCAAGCAGTTATTCAACAGGAAGCGAAAGGCATTGTGATTGGTTAGCAGTGATTAATTGGAAAATCTTATCCTATAGATGTCCCTGTGTTTAAGTTCATTCAGTTTTGACATCTTTTCAATTTTGGACCTTAGTTTCATTCAAGTGACCTGTGTGTTCATTCCTATCTGTTTTTACTTGTTTGACTCTTCTAGGGGTTTTATTTCCTGTGTTTAAATCATAAGTTTTCCCCTAGAGTGAATTCCCCCAGATACCACATTTCCCAACTTGTTAAATCTCAAGGTTCTTTGTTTCATCTATAAATCAGTTCAACAACTACAGTGCGAAAGTTGGTTTCATCGGCAAGTATCTGAGAATGTTGGACTGGGGAAACCTCCCGTGGTTAGTCTGGATTTGCTTTTGGTGGATTCAAGAGACCTGAAGAGAGGGGACCCTACCTGGCATGACACTTAGGGGCAAAATCTCAAGGTTCCACAAATCTGGCTATCTTCATTCTCTCTCGATATAGAGATCGCCACATGACAACAAGCTCTAAGAGCCATTCTGCACATGGAGCAATTCACCCATAAAGCATATAGAGAGGAGTATGTGGAAGATGGGGAATTCAAGGGGGTGTATCAGCAGTTACAAGGACAAAAAGAACAAGGAAATGTTGATTACCATCTCTAAGATGATTACTCTACAAAATGGGGAAGCTTTGTGTACCAAAAGAAGAAAGAGTACCATTGATGAGGAAGGCTCACACCTCCAAGGTAGATGATCATTTTGGTGTGGGGCGACTATGGCTAACTTTCAGAGGAAAAGGACCTATGTTTATTGGCCCAAGATGCAAGAATAAATAGCTAAATTGACCAAAGGTTGTATTTTATGTTATACAAGCAAGCCTAGTAACAACAAACAATGACTATACAGTCCATTGCTCGTCCCTACAAGACCATCGGAAAGCATGCCCATGGACTTTGTTGGTAGTTTTCCAAGGCCAAGAAGAGGCACGACTACCTAATTTTGCTAGTAGACAAGTTCAACAAGATGTGTGTTTGGATGGCTGAAAGAAAACTATCAAAGAACAAGAAGTTGCAACCATTAGAGGAAATTTGAGGTCTAAAATAGGACTAAGGAAAATAATAAAATAATGGTTAAAATAATAAAATAATATTATAAATTTAGAAAGAAAAGACAAACACTACTTTTTGTTTTTGTATTTTCAACTTATCTCCCTGTGATTTTACTCAAATTTCAAGCGGGAGCACTCGTTGGATGTTGGATTCAATTCTGCATTTAACGAGTACCCACATTGCATACTTTTGATGTACCCCACCCCACGAAAAATGAGAAATACATTAAAGAACGTGTTACTAAATAATAGTTAAAATACTAAAATAATATTATAAATTTTTGAAGGAAAAAACACAAAAACTACTTTTGCTTTCGTATTTTCAACTTATCTCCCTGTGGTTTTACTCAAATTTCGAGCGGGAGCACTCATTGGATGTGGAAGCCAATTCTACATCCAACTAGTACCCATACTGCATACTTTTGATGGATCCCACCCTATGAAAAATGAGAAATACTTTTAAAAATGTCATTTCTTAGAGACAATTGTCAAATTCAACATTAGACTGGACTTTGTCTAATATACAAGGAGATCTTATCTCCTTGTAACATAGACAAGTCATTTCACTCTATAAGAATATATCACTCCCGCTACGGAGCACTCCCACATAGAGAGTATGCAATGTGATCTCTAGCCTACTACCACTCTAGTCAACACATGACTAGACGAGACTAATCATCCGAGCCCTCCATACATATAGTCAACGCATGACTAGTCAGTTGAGAACCCCTCTAAGAGAATGATTTGCATAATGTTTGCCCGATGCTGGAACCATGGACAACATCAACACTAGGTGCACTTTGGGGTTCGAAGGAGCATCATTTTTTATAAAGATAAGAAATTCCTCAGTGTATTTTGGGCTTCACTATGGAAAAAGTTGGACACCAAATTAAAGAGCTCCACTTCCTTTCTCCCATAGACTGATAGACAAACAAAGGTAGTGAATCAAACTTTGGTTCAACGTTTTAGAGGTTACAATCAGAAGCATCCAAGGACTTGGGATGAAACTTTGGTTTACATCCAACATTCTTATAATAGAGTTTTCCACACTTCGACCAATAAGTCTCCTTTTGAATTTTTTTTTGGATATTTTCCACCATCACCATTAGATATTGTATATGGATAGTCTAAAGCAAGGAAACAACTTTGAGTAATGCATTAAAGGCAAAAAAATTCATAAACGAGATAAGGCAAATACACAAACAGGCTCAAGAGAAACCGAAGAAGTCTTAGGAGAAATACAAGACAAGGCATAATAAACATTGGATTGAAAAGACTTTCCAAGTAGAAGACAAAGTTTGGTTACACCTTAATAAGGAAAGGTTACAAGGACCGGAGAAGAAAATCAAAGCCCTAAGATATGGACCTTTCGAAATATTTGGAAAGGTAGGAAACAATGCTTACACACTTGGTCTTCCACCTTATATGTGCATTTATTTAGTAGGAAATGTGGAGAACCTAAGACTCTACGAGCCATTATGCTCGATGAGGATGAAGAGGGTCAAATCTTACCTTCCATTGAAGATTTGGCACCAAATCCATAAGCAGAATTACCAAAGGACACAATTCTGCAAAAGAAGATAAGAATGACCCAAAAGAGTCAACAAGAACTTTGGCAAGTTAGATTGAATGGTCAACTACCATCCAAATCCAAATAGTACTCCAAGAAGAAAGCGGAGGAATTTTTTCCTCATCTCCTATAAAACTAAAGCTTTTAGATACCAAAAACCTTCCAAAATGGGGAGGGATGATCCAAATGGATCTACATAGGTACCATATGAGTATACTGATGCTCTAGATGGTTGATAGTAAACTTTGGGATATCTCAGAGATGGTGTCTATTTTGTCAAATTTGGGAAATCAACTTCTAATGCATTTTGAGGCCCTTCACGAATCAGTGTTATTTTTCCTTGAAACAGCTTAGGGTTGCCGTAAGTGGAATGCCTAGGTCTAGACAGCATTTATTCTTCTCATCAAGACCTTTCCAATGAGCTATCAAGTGCCTAAAACGGAGTTTATATGAGAAAGTTCAGATCCCAACAGGGTAACGATCCAGATATTCACCACATGTCCTAGTGGGGACCATCTCAGCTCACTATAGATCGAATATGGGGAGTTAGTAACGTGGAAGACTAGAGTCTTCCAAAAGAACCATGGAGGTTCCAATAGGGTTTTGAAACCCTACATCTGACCCTAACCCTACGTCTAGCTATCAAAAACCTAGCAAGAGGGAATATGGGAGGCACAGTCCTTCATTCATTGCTGGTTTTCCCATATGAGTTTCCAAGGTAAAAATGCGTTCTATTTTATGTGCCTTGCTATTGTACTCTGTTTCAAATGTCTCGGAGTTAAAGAATCTGAATGGTGTTCTTATTTCTGTTAGTGTTAAAAAATTCAAAAAGATAATCACACGGTCAAGCATACGCTCACTGTAGCGTTTTAATTTTAGATTTGTTTTGATGAGCCAACCATTGGAACACCCAAGGTGGTTTCCAGCAGCCCATAGGAGTTCACTATGCTGAACAAAGAAGAAATCTAAAGGAAAATGGTCTATAATATATAGCAGCGTTCAAACAAATACTTCTCTGGTTATGAACACTACCTTGATATTATGTAATTACTAATTACTCAAGCAGAGGGAATAATGAATTCCAAGGTGAAATTCATGTTTATCAATGCAAGATGAGGCTAATCACCTAGAGAGAAAGGGTGCATTGCAGCTGATGTGAAGTGAGGAATTAACCAGTCACGGTTCAACCCTCTTGAAGATGGGAAGATTTTTTAAGCTGCATGTCAATTAATCTGGACGGGTGAAGCCTCTCTGTAATCATATCCAGTCCCAAACAAAACAAATCAGTCGGAATAATAGTCCAGTGCAGTTTATGCCACTGCCTCAACTTCCATTAAGGGATTGTCCTACAGAACAACAATGAGTACAGTCCTATGTAGCAAGTGCTTCTGCAGGTTGTACTGATGCATCCCCACAGAACCAAAAAATAAATAATTTCCAATATTTAAGAAAAATAATCCTACTCACATGAAAAGAAGAATGAATTTATAACAATCTTTTGAACTTCTTTCCTTTTGTTTAATGTCATGAATATCGAGATAAAAAAAACGTGCATCTAAGAAACAGAAGCAAGTCATAATATTGATTGACTGCAAGCCTTTAAACTAACACTTACACAGTCAAATATTATAAGGCAAGCTTCAGCTTGGAAGACCTCTTAAACAGTCACCAGAGCCCCCATTGGATGCATAGCAACAAAACAAAGTTTACTCTATGCAGAAAAGCCAAAATTTTTCTTTATTTAAATTAAGCAATGTTTACTACATGCAAAAATGCCAATTTTGTTGCCACTTTTAAATTAAAAGTTCATAAAACTAGAAAATATAACATATCGCTCCCAGGAATCAGGCTAAATTTGTCGCCCCATGCATATCTACAATTCTTGAGACATAGCACTAGAAAGGTATTGAACACTGGCATTGTGTTAAGCTGTGGTGAAAGCTATGGTGAAGAAGGAAATTGTGATTTTCAAATGGGGATGTGTCATTCTAATGTCTTCGTGCAAGAGACTTCTTAGTTCCATAAATATGAAAAACAAGTTAAGAAACAAGAGCATTCTAACCTGACTCTGCATTTGTGTGTGATATTGAGATCAAGGCATGCCTTGGCACACCCTACCTACATGAAAGCACAATGAGACAATGTGAACAGATATAAAACAGCTTTCAAAGACAAATAAACATTCAAAGTCTAATGCATAAATTACAATTTACAGCTTGACAATTGCAAATCTAAGCATCACAATGATGTCTCTTATATAAAGCATAATAGCAAGATTCAAATGTGAATACAATTTGATAAAAAAAATGATTAAAAAACATGCTTCTCATCAAATGAAATCCTTGGTTGTTTTGAGAGAGAATGTTATCTTGATTGCTGAAGTGTTTTTTTAGATCTGGCTACTAACCTGCCAATATTTTTGTTTTAAATACCATTAACTTATACCTTAAATACCATTAAAGTATAACTTATACCTGCCATAAGCATACAATCAAGGCACGCCCACAATTGAAGTAAATGTAACTAGAGCACTCAAGAACAACAAACAAGTTCATGTTCTATTTTTCATATTAATCTCTGATTACCTCTCTTTGAAACGCTTTTGTTGTCATGCCGCCAAAATTATTCCATCTCATGTGAGGTAGGAGCATCGGGCAGCCTCCTCGCAGTGATCATACCAGTTTCTCCAGGATGCACAAAGCAGCCTGTTGCGAAGCCCGGGTCTCCATTGTCTAAGTTTTTCCCCACCAATTTTTGGGTGATGTCGTTTATGTGGTCATACATTATACGGTAACCATATGTTGACCGTACCATATCCATATGGTGCAGAAAATATGCTCAATTTCATAATGCTCCGCAGCAAAGACCAATACAGCCTTATCTTCTTGCTACTATGATATAAAGAAAAGCACGCTATCCAAAGCCCCTGGCCCCATATTACCCACCTGCCCGGAAAGAAAACTGAAACCGATATAATATTGGAGAAAATTCCAAGTTCCAACAATAAATAAATGGAGGATATTAAATTTATCAAAGTTAATTTTGTAGCAAACTGACATTCATTCCATCGAGTAAATATCATGTAGAGATTTTAAGCGTGAGCAGAGTTAACGGAGTTGTAAGCATAGTTAACAGAGTTGTATAATGATAAGGTCCATGCATCGAGTAAATATCATGTACAGATTTTAAGCATGAGCAGAGTTAACGGAGTTGTAAGCATAGTTAACAGAGTTGTATAATGATAAGGTCCATGCATGTGGAACAATGTTTTAAGGGATTCTTCTCAATTTTGAATTAGTCCATATCGTCAAAAAAAATTAAATTAATCCATAGTACGAAATTTTCTTTCTTATATGTGAAAAATTGCCGAGTGAAATTTGTGAAAAATTGCTGAGTGAAATTTGCTACAACTTTAAGATAGAGCTGTACAACTTTAAGATAGAGTTGTGAGTTCATATATAATTTCCTATTCATATATTTTTGATATATTTTTTATTCAGAGTTTTGAATTAATACAACCACTTCACTTGTGGTCAGTGAACATAAATTCATAAATAGGCCTTGGTCAGTGAACATTAATACGTAAATAGGCCACAAGTTAAATGCCATAAATAATCAATTATCTATGCTTCAACTACCAGTTATCACATGTAAAATAAATTATAACAGTAAACTTGTCTCATCTTCATACAATCTTCATACAATCTAGGCAAGAAGATCCTTCTTCTTACAACAATCTAGAAAATCTTACAACAATCTAGAAAAAAGACCCCTCCTCCTCCACCCAAATTATAGATACATATCCATACAAGTACAAATACAAAGCCATACAACTACAAATACAAATACAAAGCCGGAAGCTTATTCTAAACCTAGTCTTAATATGAACTAGTACTTGTGGACAAATACAAAGCCAGAAGCTTAATCTAACCCTAGTCTTAATATGAACTAGTACTTGTGGAGTTTGGAATTAACACAGTTTCATAAAAGTAAATCCCCATAACAGAATGGAGTAAGCTATATAACTACAAATACAAAGCCATACAACTACAAATACAAAGCCAAGCCAGAAGCCTAATCGAACCCTAGTCTTAATATGAACTAGTACTTGTAGAGTTTGGAATTAAAACAGTTTCATAAAAATAAATCCCCATAACAGAATGGAGTTAGCTAAAGTCTAGAAATGTGCAAGTTTTGCCAGAATCCAGTGACATGATTTATTGACAAGTTTTGCCAGAATCCAGTGACATAATTTATTGCTGAAATTGTGATTTCAATTATTGAAATTACAATTTTGAATCAGAAATGAATTTAGCGTGCTTGAATACCTTTAAAAAATACCCCTAGAACACTACAATTATGCACTTCCAATAACTTAATACTGTCATTCAACCCCACTGGATTTTGACTAGAACATTTCCACTGGTTTTGACTAGAAAATTCCCAGTGGATGCAAATCCCCTATACTTTAGCTTAAACCTAGTCGGATTTGCCCCGAATTATTAGTGCCAAGATTTATAACTCTGTTCAAACCCTACGGATGGGCTTTCACAAACTGAATAATACATTCCATGAGCCGTACAGAGGCCAGAGAATTGGGGGTAAGCGTGAAGAAGCCATGCTCTTCGTCCTCAAACACCGCCAACTCCACATTTTTGCCGGAACTCTTCAACACCTCCGCGTACTCGATCTCCCTGTCGCGCAGCAGATCGCGGCCCCCGGCAACGACGAGCACAGGGGGAAGGGCAACGTTGCCCAGGCACGGCGACCCGGGTGCCAACGGATTGCAGATGGGATGGTCCCTGTTGGCGCCCACGGGCAACGATAGTCTCCAATACCTGTCGTTGAGCTCCAAATTCAGACGCGCATCCGTAGGGCACGTGGCTTCCGAGGGCTTTCGCTCCTCTCCCCCGAAGAAGGGCATGAGGTGCACGTAGCCCTTGATCTTCATCTTCCCCCAACATTCCCACTGTGCTCGTACTGACAAGTGGTGCGATAAGCTGCCGCCGGCGCTGTCGCCCGACACGTAGACTCTAGCGAAATCAGCGTGGTCAGCCACCCAGGGCTCCGCTGAGGAGCTCCCCGCCGCCTCCGCCTGTTCTCGAATCCAGAGAAGCGCCGAGAAACCGTCGTCCAGGGCAGCAGGGAGGCGTTGTTCGGGACTCAGGCGATAGTCCGGGGCGACCACGATGGCGTTGAGCGAGGCCGCGAGGCGTAGGCAGTAGTTGTGAAAGTTGGGCCACGTTCGGGAGCCGATGCAGAACCCCCCACCGTGGAAGTAGACGAAGATGGGAAGCTTCGTGGTGGGTGCGGGCGCAGGAATGTAGAGGCGAAGCTGAAGGCCCAGGGAAGGGTCGAACACCACATCTTTTGAAAGAACCCGACCATCGTCTTCGAAGGGGGCTACGAAGCTGGGTTTCTGTGACCGTGCTATGGTCCCGTCGCTGTACACCTGCAAAACTCCTCTGCAGTCCTCTACCACTGTAGCTTCCATGGCCGGTGAAAGGTCTGAGCTCCAGCAAGAGGAAGACCTTGGGGATTTCGTTACCCTATTTAGAAGACGCTGAAAAATGCATGCAAAATTGGAATATACGACTCCAATTATAGAGAACGAACGGCGGTCATGGTTTTTCTGCACGCTAAGCCTTTTTAGTCCCTGCTCCGCAGGGATTATAGCGATCGCTTGGTCGACCAAACATGTTTGACTTTAAATTTATTTCATTTTGTCTATAATGTATTTCATTTTGTTTATAATGTAGATTAAACATTTTGTCTATAATGTATTTCATTTTGTTTATAATGTAGATTAAAGTGTGTAAATTGTTTTAATTAAATTTGATTTTTTAAATACATAAAAAGTAATTATAAATTATTAAAAATACATTAATTTATTTTGTGATTGGTGCATTATTCAGATTTGACAATTTTCTTTTGGTGTGCAAATTAATTATTTTGCAAATTAAATATTTAAATATTAAAAATAAGGGAAAAAATCTCAAACTTGCCAGGTTACTAGTAACATCATTACATTGATAAATAAAATATCAGTTAATTTATTGTTGATGTGGTGTACAAGTACAAACAAGCTGGTGGAAGCTGACGGTGCGAAGCATGCAGTATGTAGATGGCTACAGAAGCGATGGGATGCATGCATAATAGCTTTCGTTTGAGGAAAAGAGGCCATTCGCGTCTTGAGCAACAGGTTGAGTCACTGTACCTGCACAAGTAAACAAAAGTTAGTATACATACTCAGAATTATAAATGGTTGCAATGCCTATTTTATATGTTAGCTTAGGTTATATTATTTGTGAATAGAAGAAGCAGCGGGAATCCTATTTTACAAGGCAAGTTTTGTGATATTATAATACCTACTCATAGTTTGAATGAGTGCTACCATACTCCAAGGAGTGGAGTATCCCATGCCAGACAGCCAATGACACTACAATATATCCTTGCTTGTAGATCTTGCATATTGTCTATTTAGTGAGACTCCTTGGTGGAAGATCTTACAAAGTAGAGTATTGTATTGCACATAATTGAACTAATGAGACTCTTTTGTTTGGAGCTACCGTATGGACTTACTAACAACCCACACTAATATTGTGAATTTGAAAAATGTGCACAAAGATAGGATCAAATATATGCATAGCCAAAGACCCATAAAAAAATCTTAATAAATATGCAATAAATATTAGAGATAAGGTAATAAATATGCAATTTTTGCAAATCATTGCAAATTTCATGGGCTGTGCACATCGAAATATGTGCATATTACATGAGGATACGCACATAGAGATATCAGATATGTGTATAGTTTTAGTATTGTGCACTATTGCATATCTTCGACCTTACCAATATCGTATCCTGCATCAACAAATATTGGAATTTTTTTAATCTTCCAACCGCAAGTAATTAATGTATCCTCTACTCACAAAGATTTTTTTGAATTTTCTTGAAATATGCAAAGCAACAAGCAAATATACAACATCTCTTTGAATTTCCTTGAATATGCAAGGTTCAACCGACCGAAGATCATATCTGTCAGCAATAAATGTTAATCGTATCTATTAGAATTTTCTTGAATTTGTATTTTTTTGGGGATGTGTGTAGCATTTATTTTCATTTTTCCCACCGAAGATTGTATCTTGTCGTTGTAATCTACTGAAGATCATATCTTTCAACAATAAATGATGGAATTTTCTTGAATTTGTAAATTTTGTGTTTTGGTGTGTTGCTTTTTGCATATAAAGCAATGGTTTATATATAAGTATATAAGAGATTTATATATAAGTATATAAGAGACACATTTGTATTTTTATTATTATTTATTATTTTAATATAATAATAAAGATTTTTGAATGTGTGGTACATTTATTTTCGTATCTTACAACAATTTATGAGTACATACTTAGCAAATTTAAGTTTTTTTATTTTATATTTAATTTTAATTGTTTTGATGTCACCAGAGAAAAATGGTCAAATCTGAGTAGCTAGCCAATTAGAAAATAAGTTAATCTAAATTTAAATATATAATTCCTTTATTTTATTTTAAAAAATTGTTTTAAAAGGGAAAATTTCAAGAACTTTCGTTAACACAATGGTTAATATGGTTAATATTAAAGTAGTTTGTATTGCTGAATTATATCTGAGAAACTATCGGACAAAGCTGGTTTTTTTTAAATATTTGATGTCAAATCTATTAATATATGGTTTTTTTAAATATTTGATGTCAAATCTACTAATATATTACATTAAATGCATTAAATGAATGATTGTTTAACTTGTTACATATATTAAATGAATGACGATGGCCAGACTTCTTTGAAATAGAATTCTTTCTATAAGCAGTACCAATTGAACTGGCATTAGAATTTGAAGTATTACTAGCATCAATTCCAGGATCAAAATGGATTAGCATGATGTTATCCCAAGAAGTAATCCTCAATCCGTCTAAGTGTTTCAAAGCTTAAGTCAAGGCAAGCTAGCTTATTTCAAGGCAAGCTAGCTTAACACGAATCAGAGTTTAGAGTTAGTCTTTATTTGAGTAAGGACGACTCCGAACTCACCAACATGGCATGGCAAGGCAAGGCTAAGCGTCAACTCAGAGTATAACTCCTTCCCCTCGTTTTTCTGGAAATTCCCGGAGCTGAATGATTGTTTAACTTGTCACATATATATTAAATGAATGACCATGACCAGACTATACGTGGCAAGTTTTTATTTTTTTCTCAATTTCATATTTTTAATTATTTTTATAATTCAATTAATATTTTGCATGCGATTAAATGACTGACTTAATTGCAGGTTAACTACATTGATTTCCGTCAAGGAAGCTTTCTAGATACGGTGGCAGAGGAAGATGAAGGTGCTAGAAGGAGAGAAGTTACAGACAGTGAAGGTTATCAATCATTTTTCGCTGTGAAGCAAGAGAGTTTTATTAGCTGTTTACTTTGGGTGTGAAGCTGGAGTAACAAGAACCGTAATGAGAACCACTTTGATTCTGAAGGGTGAAGGGTCTGAAGAAGGAGTGACAAGTGTGACTTTGATTATGAAGCAAACTTGACTTTGATTGTGAAGCAAGCCTGGGATCAACTCAGTTCTACACTAAAGGTATGTAAAAAGAAACCATTTATTATTTTCTGCAAACTAATAATAGTGTTATGTCTATGATTGTTATTATTGTCTTTAAATTTACATAATTTTTTTATTTCTAGAGATTCTTGAAAAGAAGCCAAAATATTGATGAGAGAGGATACTAATTGGAATTGGAAATCAAATTTTGAATAAGTGATTACCTGCCACGCCTGTAACTGGAATTTTCTTGTCCCTGTATCTGTCAAGGAACATGTCAATGGTGTCCCATAATGATTTAAATTAAACTAAAAGATGGAAAGACTACTAATTCAATAAACATAGTAACATGATTAGGAGGACAAAAGGACTACTCAGTCTGTACAGTCAACTTATGTTGTATATTCAAGAGGAGAGATTGACATCTTTTTCACGGTAAACAAATTCGCCGCATGATTAAACAACTACTTATTTGTGAAATGGCAGAGCAATCCATTCATTCAGAACCAAACCTGTTTGGGTTTTCCCATGGTAATAGCTTATAATTACATCACATATACAAAGCCAGACTCGCGTCGTAAAAGCTTATAAATTTTACATCACATACAAAGCTTTTGTCAAAGCTTTTCTCAGGTAATACCAACTTTGAAATTGGCCAAGCTTCTAAACCCGATAATGCTTCGTAAACCACCATTTTCTCATTCAATCTCTCCGATGGCTTTCACTCAATTAGAGATTTAAAACCCTTTTGAATGATATTTATTAGATATGGTTTACAGATTAAGTGTAAATGATATATATTATATGTGGACTGTGAAAACGTGTTTACTTCATATACCTACCTCTGGATTATCAGTTACAGTCGTCCACTGGATTACATGATTGGCAAACCTTGCTCAAGACTAGGCAACAGTCTACTTGACCAGAACACAACGTTAGTACTTATAATAAATAGAGAATGTACTAGTGAATGAAGTGTGAATCTAGTCGTGATGAAGCACGGCATGATCACACCCCATTAAACGAGAATAGTGCAGGTCAATTTGGATCTGGTGGTGTATTGCTTAGGAATTTGAGGTTTGGAAAAAACTAAAACGCGTTATTCAGACAATCGATTGGACGGTCGACAAGAAGGTATCTATGACAGCATGGGCCATCTTTATTTTTATGGATTTTAATGGAAAGGGTCACAGTGCTACTTGCCAAAAACGAATGGACATGCATGGCACTATTTCTTAGAAAGTAAGATGCTGAAAACAGTATGCAGGGCCACTTGGGTTGGCCATTAGGTCTGGCCATGTGAGCACTAGACATAAATCAAATTCAATGAATGCATATGTCACGATACTCTGTTTTTACGGTTGTATACTAAGCAGCTGCATATTGTTGTTTATTTTTTTAACAACCTTGGTAACTTCTGTCATTGATATGAAAACCAGGGTTCTAAGCCAGTGTTTTTTAAAGTTTTGGAAACTTTAATTACCGATATAAAATAAAAAAACCAGGGTTTCTAAGCCAGTTTTTTTTACAATCTTGGAAACTTTAATTATCGATATAAAATCAAAATTAGGAATAGAAGCCATCTTTATGTAGGATGAAAGAACTAGCTGTCCAAGAACTACTCTGTTAAAGAAAACTTGAAAAATAGAACTACTCTGTTAAAGAAAACTTGAATTATAATTCCTTGCATTGAATTACGAAGCTCTAAAATACCATTTTCAATCCCCGGCATTGAATTATGAACTACTAGAACTACCATTTTTCATTCATTCCCCCATTACCTGTAAGCCTGTCAAAGCATAAAATGCCATTCCCTGTAAGCCTGCCAAAGCGTAAAATGCCTTTCTTCACCCGCGAGCATCTCGACTAAATCCCATAAATTCCATATTGAACACTGTTTTGACTGAATCCCATAAATTCCATATTGAACAATGTTGTGAGACACAACATAGCCATCTACTCCTTCCATTGTTGTGCCACTCTCTCGTATGCAAAGTCAAGCTTAGAATCACCCACCATTAATTTTGAAAGGCCACGTGCCAGGTAGCATGGTGAACTGCTAACCACCACGTCTTCAAATGCTAAAATGCATGTCGGACTATGTGTATTAAGGTGCAAGGTGCTTGTGATAAAATAGCTACGCAACAACCAGTTGTTCCATGCATGCATTCCGCCAGGTGCTTAGTTATCTACCTGCAGCAATCGTACAGTAATTTTCAAGAGCTGTAGACAGCATAAGAATAAGAGGTGGCAAGAGATTGCGGGCCAAGAAGTAGCTGCAATTGGCAGCTAATGCTAACACCACTTTCACAATTCGTAGGAAGGGACACATCGCGGACATGCCTGCAAGCTGTAGACACAGGTTGACTGGTGGTGGCATCGCAGCTCATCATGGGCTCCTCCTCCTCCTCGTGGCTTGCGTGGAAGGCTGTCGTGGTGTTTTATTATTATTTTATTAGTGATTATAAATTTAATTTAATATAGAAAATATTAAACAAGTATACATATTACTTTGAGAAAAAAAATTAAATAAAAATTATGAAGTTATTTTAATATAAGTATTTAAAAAAAATAAAAATAAATCATGAAATTAAATTGAAAATATTTCTTGCAATTTGTTATTATTTAAATAAGTTATGTAGAGAAATTGAAATTGACAAACTATGGCGGACCATGGTGATCAAATAGCATTTTTCCTTCTTATCAAAATATCTATGTTATTCCAAATCTTAATATCAAAGAGTCTAGGAACTTGATTCCTGGTCATCCATCAATTATGTCACAAGAGAAGTATCAAGTTTCAATGAAAGGGCCTCCTTGGAAAGCTAATCAACTTTACAATTGAGCTCTTGAAAAACCATAAGTGAAATATGTCTTTTGTTGACTAATTTCTATAATTTCAATAGAACACTTGAATATGTATTTTTGTTTACAGCTTTTATAATTTCAAAACCATTATAAACACTAACATGTATTCAATTCTCTTCTCCATTTGAAATTCAAATTTATTACAATTTTTTTCGAAAAGACATCAAACTTCAGTACTCTTAGGATTTCAATCTTTTTCTTTAAAGTTCAAATTGATTCAACAACATACCCACCTTCAATGCTAATAGGATCTTCATACTATTCTCCAAGATCAAATATATTTCGCAATATATCAACCTTCAAAGCTGCTATTCTACATCTCATAACCATGTTGTTAGTCCTCCCAATCCCAATGAAAAAACCTATAAAGAAAATGTAGAAATTAAACTACAAACAAATTGTCATAACCATATTGTTAGTCTTGCTAATCCTAATGAAAAAACCTATAAAGAAAATGTAGAAATTAAACTACAAGCAAAATGTCTAAATGCTTCCTCACCATCGCATGCCATTTCAATATCTATGGAACTTATACATCTCAACGAAAGAATGTTTGATGATTGATAAAAGTCTCAAAGACTTTTTCTCTTACAACTACATGAGACCGAATTTTTGGGATCCAATGTGAAAACTTTGGCGATCAAATATTAGGATCAAAGCACTGCTCAAACTTAAAACACCAAGTCCAACTTATCTTTTAATGCACTTTGCATTAAATGCAATAAATAAAAAGAAAATTCGAATGTTCTACTTCAAATAATGAAACCATTCAAATGTTCTATATTAGATATGAAGCAATTGTGAACACCTAACTAAATTTTTCTAATAATTTAAAAAAAAAAATTTATAACCAATTATACAAATTATAAACATTATTTTGGAGCAGGGACTAGCTGCTTTGCAGCTATTTTTCTTGTTTAATTAATGGAATCATGATTCTTTTGATGGTACTTCGTCTTGGAAATGTATAACACTTAAAATAAAAAATAGTAGTTTCGTTTGGAAATTTAAGGTAGTTTAGTTTAGTTTGGAAATTTAGGTGATAGTGACTATGGGTGAAATATGATGTCTTAAGAAATTTTTATATGATGTTTTAATTTTAATTTTTATATGATGTTTTAATTTTAATATTGTTTTTATGTTTAAATTTTAATTTTATTTATAATTTGTTTTTTAAATAATATTTATTAAATATAATTATTAAATTAAGTATAAATAATGATAAGGAAGGTTTATCTTATAAATCTTTAAATATGATTATTTACCAACAATACAATTGATCATTATCATAAACAAACAACCAAATACCATGCGTTTTCAAAAACATTATTAACTATATATATAAAGTTTACAAAATAAAACTAGTAATAGTAATAACAAGTGAGGCCTTTATAGACCTTCTCTCGCACAACCTTATGCTCACAACTTACAACACTGGACCACTTGAGCTAGCCCATCAGGCTAGATAATGTTGAATATATATATATGGGCTTGGGATATAGATATTAATGATGTGTAAAAATAAAAATGTATTTCAAAATGATGAGTGAAATTAAAATTCATACTTCATTAATAAAGTTTAATTTTATAAAGTGACAATATTTTGACGTGTAAAATGACAAATAAATGGCTAATATTGTCAAATTTCAATACTAATTGCCACCATTTTTGGAATTTCAAAAATAGTAGGAAATTCCAAATTAAATTAAAATAATTGTGGTAATTTTTTTTTTAATTTGTAATTAATGTATTTAAAGTTAAAAATTATTTGCATTGATAATAACTAGAGCTTTACCATTTAGTTTGGGAGATATTGTTAAATAATATGGGTAAATTCATTTTAAATTCAGACCTATTAAACATCAACATAAAAAAAATTAAGATGAAACTATATTGATTACTTTTTATATATATATGTGTTAATTTAAACTTTTTTTTCTCAATTTAAAATGGCTTTCACTAAAATTTAAAATAAAAAATAATAAAAAATAAATGTTATGATTATATTAAAAAATAATATAAAATAAATGGCATGATTCATATTTATAGAATCATAAGACACTTCAATAATCAATTTATATTTGAAACTATTCACTCACATGTAAGATAAGTTTTATAGAGAGAGAAGGGGAGGTCATTCAAGAGCTCCAAAATCAAAGAAACTTTCTACAAGATAAAGGAGATGATTTATTTATCTTAATGATGAAAATACGTGAGTTTCTTATTTATAACAAATGGAGGAGGCCCATGATCACCAAGATCAACTTGTGGATTCCTACGTGAGCTTACAACTAAAATCGACATGATACATTGGAAATCTAACACCCCCCATAAAGAAACGTAGGGAGTAACATCCAACCATTTCTTTCAATGCCTTGTTCTATTTTCAGCAACACCACTTTTCTATGTGTTGTAGGGAACAAAATGTTGATGCAGAATGTCATGTTCTCTACAAAAATCCTTGAATGCATGACTGGCATACTACCCCACTTTGTCTATGTTTAGATTCTTGATAGAAAGAGAGGACTACTTCTCAACAAAAGCCTTGAAGGTCTTCAAAGTGGCAACTACCTCACTCTTGTACTGAAGAAAGTACACCCGAGAGCGGCATGATAATTCATTAATGAAATTGATTACATACTTAGCCCCTAAAAATGAAAGAGTTGGAAATGTCATGATATTGCTATGTACCAACTCAAATGGTTTGGTAGCGCTCAAGGTTTTTCCTTTCGGAAAAGGATCCTCATTTGTTTGCTTAGAAAACATCATAAACAAACTCCATTAGTGAAAGAAACTTTAGGGAGTCCATGAACCAAATTTTGCGTGCTCAACTGCTACAAATACATGTAGTTTAGATGTACTAATCTTTCATGCCAAATCCTACTCAGAGAATCAACATGTGGAAGGAAAGAGGAAGCTCAGAAAGGGTCAAAACTAGCAAACCTATAGAATCTAGAACTATGATCAACTCTTCCATAAGAAACAACAATGTCTAAATTCTGTAGTTCTCAAATGACTACATCATAAGGTGAGAATGTTACTATTTTCCCATCACCATAATGATAGATATGATAAATTAAGAGCATATTTGCAAAGATATCAGGAACAAGTATAACATCATTGATGCACCCATCATCTAAATGCGTAGTGCTTGATCCTAAAACAACAACTTGTGCAGAATCTCCAATTACAATATGAGAAATGGTACAATCAGATGCAGAAGGCATCAACTCATTGGAATGAGTCATATGATGAGATGCACCTGAATCAAAGATCCAACTATCTAAAGATGCACATAAATCTTGAGCAAATAATGCATGCCCTTTACTCGATGAAGAGGGATTGGACACTAAAGTTTTGTGTTGTTGCATAGCTTCCTTTAAATCTTCCAGTTTCTACTAACCTTTGGCTTCGAGATGTCCAAGTCCACCTTAAAAACCACAAGGTTCACTTGACTTTTTCTTCTTTGTCTTGGAGGAAGACTTACTGGACTTGAAAGTTGGTGGAGAAGATATTGTTTTTTGTTGATGTTTGGAGGGAGGCTCACCAACTTGACCAGAATCCTTCTTATATTTATAAATATCTTTTTGCTTACCTTTGGAGGTATGGGCCACAAGAGATTTATTTTTAGAGTTTGAAATAAATATAACTACGTAAGCTTGGATTGTTCTCTAGTGAGACGCTCATAAAAATATCAAAGGAAGGCATTAGAGAAAATATGTATAAGAAAATACTTGAAGGACCTTCTAACCACCTAGTTTTCACAGTATGATCAACAAACATGAGACATTAGCCAACCATGGACCTTTCAGTTCCCCCATCTAGATTAGGAAGTCTTCTACCCATTTGCATGTTGTTTTTCACTTCCTTTATCATGGTTAAAGGAAGTTGTTTGTAAACTTTTGACATCCATTACATGAGTAAAATGGATAGCCCAAGTGAGACATCTATATTGTGGCTATTTTGAATTTTTTTTTTCACTTACATGAACTTAGATGCTAGTGATCAGAGTTTATCTTGGTTTTTTCACTCATGCCTCCAAATCCAAAGTATGTAAAAATATAGGTTCCTCAGGTTGGTGTCTGGGTCTTTAGGGTTCAATGTCAAAATATTAGTCAGTCACCATGTCCCTAGCAACATGTATGACCTTTTAAGTCCCTTGGGGGGATAAAAATGACAAAAAAGCTATGTAAAAATAAGTTAAGGGGGTCAAATATTGAAAAAGGAATATTCTAGGCACCCCCCCCCTCAACAAGGGTGCATGCAAGTGTCTTCCCTCATCCAATGGGAGCAAGTTGGTGCGATCTCCTCATTTATGCAACATTGGTATATCCTCCCAAAGGTGGCGCCCCTCCTCTTGAGTCATTTCCTAGATGTGGCATTGACTCAATGGTATGCATGGAATCTCCACCAAAATGGGGCACCCTCACCTAGATTTGGAATTAATCCAGAAGTGGTGTATATTTCTTGAGTTATACGAGATCTTTGTTGCAAACATAAAATAATAAATATCTAATAATTTACAATAGTCACTAAATAAATATTGTTTATAAATTATGAGGAGATGCGACTCCCCAATAAATGTGCTCAAGCTATATTTACGTAGGTCACTCATTGTAATGTACTTTATCTATTATTCAACGTATTTATTATTACTTATCAGAATGTGGGCTACCGATTACTTGTGGGAATTTTAGATTTATTACGGGCGTTAAGAAGTTTTTATGCTTCATTGTTCATTGGTATCAGAGCAAGTTATGATCCGACCTTTCGCCATCATCTCAGAGTTCTTTGATTTAAAACATCATTTTGATCGAAACTGGCTTTTGTCCATTTATAACTCATATTTTCTGAAAGACCCTGTCCTCACATACTTTCACTCTGCGAAGCTACCATTCCACCTACGCCCACCTCTCTTCAAATCAGAGTGAAGAAGGAAAACCAAGGATAATTGCGATTTTCAAATGAGGATGTGTCATTCTAATAAGAGAATTCTTAGTTCCATAAATATGAAAAACAAGACCATTCTAACCTGACTCTGCATTTGTGTGTGCTATTAAGATCAAGGCATGCCTTGGCAGCCCCTACCTACATGAAAGCAAAGCACAATGAGACAATGTTAACAGATAAAATAACTTTGGAAGGAAACTAAACATTCAAGATCTAATGTATAAATTAAAATTTACAGCTTGACAATTGCAAAACTAAGCATCACAATGATGTTTCTCTTATATAAAGTATAATAGAAAGATTCAAATACGAATACAATTTAATACCAAGAAAAATGTTTAAAAAACCTGCATCTCATTGAATGAAATCATTGGTTGTTTTGAGAGAGAATGTTGCTTAGATCTCGCTTGCTGAAGTGTTTTTTAATCTGACTACTAACCTGCCAATATTTTTTTTTTTAAATATCATTAAATGATTAAAGTATAACTTATACCTTAAATACCATTAAAGTATAAGTTATAACTTATACCTACAATCAAGGCACGCCCACAATTGAAGTAAATGAAACTAAAGCATTCAAGAACAACAAACAATTGCATGTTCTATTTTTCATATTAGTCCCTCATTACCTCTCTTTGAAACGCTTTTGTTGGCATGCCCCAAAAATCATTCCATCTCATGTGAGGTAGGAGCATCGGGCAGCCTCCTCCCAGTGATCATACCAGTTTCTCCAGGATGCACAAAGCAGCCTGTTGCGAAGCCCGGGTCTCCATTGTCTAAGTTTTACCTTCACCAATTTTTTTGGTGATGTTGTTTATGTGGTCATACAATATACCTACATGTAACATATCCATATGGTGCAGAAAATATGCTCAATTTCATAATGCTTTAAAGCAAAGACTAATACGGTTAGCAATATTTAGCCTACTGCAGAGCATTTAATGTAATTACAGCGGGCATGTTAACTTTTAGATTTTAAACATTTTTAATGTAAGGGCTGGCATGCCTACTACAGTTGCATTGAATACTCTGTAACAAGTTGAATATTGCCAGCGAATTGCTGACCAGCCTTGTCTTCTTGCTACTATGATATAAAGAAAAGCACGCTATCCAAAGCCCCTGGCCCCATATTACCCACCTGCCCGGAAAGAAAACTGAAACCGATATAATATTGGAGAAAATTCCAAGTTCCAACAATAAATAAATGGAGGATGTTAAATTCATCAAAGTTAATTTTGTAGCAAACTGACATTCTTTCTGTCGAGTAAATATCATGTAGAGATTTTAAGCATGAGCAGAGTTAACGGAGTTGAAAGCATAGTTAACAGAGTTGTATAATGATATAAGGTCCATGCATGTGGAACAATGTTTTTAGGGATTCATATCAATTTTGAATTAGTCCATATCGTCAAAAAAAATTGAATTAATCCATAGTTGGAAATTTTCTTTCTTATTTGTCTTTCTCTATTAACTATAGAATATGTGAAAAATTGCTGAGTGAAATTTGCTACAACGTTAAATGGCTCTATCCTATCATAAAAGGTGAAGAATGGAAAATTGCTGAGTGAAATTTGCTACAACGTTAAATAGCTCTATCATATCATATCATAAAAGGTGAAGAATGAAAACTACATAAAAGGTAGGAGCCTATATATAATTTTTTATTCATACATTTTTTATTCAGAGTTTTTCAATACTGAAATTAGTACAGCCACTTAACTTGTCACTTGACTTGTAGTTAGTAAACATAAATACACTTGTGGCTAGTAAATATAAATACATAAACATAAATACATAAATAAGCCACAAGTTAAGTGCTACAAATGACCAATTATCTATGTTTCAACTACTAGTTATCACATATAAAATAAATTATGACAATACACTTGTCTCATCTTCATACAGGTAGGAAGAAGATCCAAAAGGCACCCAAATTGTAAAATATATATACATATAGATGCAACTACAAATACAAAGCCACATGCTTAATCTAACTCTAGTCTTAATATGAACAATTATTTGTGAAGTTTGGAATTAGCACAGTTTCAGAATAATAAATTCCTATAACAGAATGGAGTAAGCTAAAATACAGAGGATTTGCAGCTTTTTGGCGAATTTTGTCAGATTCCAATGACATGATTTAATGCTGAAATTGTTCATTGTTGAAATTGCAATTTTGATTAAAAACTAAAGTCATCACCCTTAAATACCCTGGAAGCACCATAATTATGCAACTCCAATAATCCAATAACTTAACACTGTAATTCAACCATTTCCTCGAACATTTCCACTGGATTTTGACTAGAAAATTCGCAGTGGATGCAAATCCCCTAGACGTCAGCTTAAACCTTATCGGATCTGCCCCGAATTATTACTGCCAACAGCTATAACTCTGTTCAAACCCTATGGATGGGCTTTCACAAACTGAATAATACATTCCATGAGCCGTCCAGAGGCCGGAGAATTGGGGGTAGCCCCGAAGAAGCCATGCTCTTCGTCCTCAAACACCGCCAACTCCACATTTTTGCCGGAATTCTTCAACACCTCCGCGTACTCGATCTCCCTGTCGCGCAGCAGATCGCGGCCCCCGGCAACGACGAGCACAGGGGGAAGGGCAACGTTGCCCAGACACGGTGACCTGGGTGCCAACGGATTGCAGATGGGATGGTCCCTGTTGGCGCCCACGGGCAACGATAGTCTCCAAAACCTGTCGTTGAGCTCCAAATTCAGACGCGCATCCGTAGGGCACGTGGCTTCCGAGGGCTTCCGCTCCTCTCCCCCGAAGAAGGGCATGAGGTGCACGTAGCCCTTAATCTTCATCTTCCCCCAATCTTCCCACTGTGCTCGTATTGACACGTGGTGGGATAAGCTGCCGCCTGCGCTGCTGCCCGACACGTACACCCTAGCGAAATCAGCGTGGTCAGCCACCCAGCGCTCCGCTGAGGAGCTCCCCGCCGCCTCCGCCTGTTCGCGAATCCAGAGGAGCGCCGAGAAGCTGTCGTCCAGGGCAGCGGGGAGGCGGTGTTCGGGAGCCAGGCGATAGTCCGGGGCGACCACGATGGCGTTGAGCGAGGCCGCGAGGCGTAGGCAGTAGTTGTGAAAGTTGGGCCACTTTCGGGAGCCGATGCAGAACCCCCCACCGTGGAAGCAGACGAAGATGGGAAGCTTCGTGGTGGGTGCGGGCGCAGGAATGTAGAGGCGAAGCTGAAGGCCCAGGGAAGGGTCGAACACCACATCTTTTGAAAGAACCCGACCATCGTCTTCTAAGGGGACTACGAAGATGGGTTTCTGCGACCGTGCTATGGTCCCGTCGCTGTACACCTGCAAAACTCCCATGCAGTCCTCTACGACCGTAGCCTCCATGGCTGGTGAAAGGCCTGAGCTCCAGCAAGGGGAAGACCTTGGGGATTTCGTTCCCCTATTTAGTTGACGTTGAAAAATACATGCAAAATTTGGAATATACGCCTCCGCTTATATAGGACGAAGGGGAGTCCAAAGGACGAATTTCTTTATATCAGGTTCATGAGTTTGGTATCCACGTAGCTCGATAAGATAGAGTCATGGTTTTTTTGCACGTTGAACCTTTTTTAATTAATAAAATCATGATTCTTCAGATAATACTTTGTCCTCCTGAAGATGTAGAATACTTAAAATAGAAAAGAATGGAATCATGATTCTTTCCATGCTACTTCCTCCTCGAAATATAGAACACACTTAAAATAGAAAAGAGTAGTTTAGTCTAGAAATTAAAGATAGTTTGGAAATTTTAGGTGATAGTGACTATAGCTAAAATTTGACGTCTTACTTTTTAGGTTAAGAAAGTTTTACAGTCTTACTTTGTAGGTTAAGAAAGTTTTACATGATGTTTTAATTTTAATATTGTTTTTCAAGTTTAAATTTAAATTTTATTAATTATATATATTTATTATTATTATAACTATTAAAAATATTAAGTTCTTATATCTTAGTTTATATAATATAAAATTTAATAAACCTAAAAAAAATCATAAGAAACATAATTATTAATCTAAGTATAAATATTGATAAGGAAGGTTTATCCTATAAACCTTTAAATAGGTTTATTTACCAACGATACAATCAATCATTACCACAAACAAACTATCAAATACACACCATTGACTATATATATATATATATAAAGTTTACAAAATAAAATTAGTAATAGTAATAACAAGCGAGGCCTTTATAGACCTTCTCTCTCACAACCTTTTGCTCACAACTTACAACATGGACCACTTGCACTTGAGCTAGCCCATCAGGCTAGATAATGTTGAATATGTATTTATATATATATATGGGCTTGGGACATAGATATTAATGACATGTAAAAATAATAATGTACTTCAAAATGATGAGCGAAATTAAAATTCATACTTCATTAATGACGTTTAATTTTATAAAGTGACACTATTTTGACGTATAAAATGGCAAATAAATGGCTGATATTTACGGAGTAAGCTATCTACCCGACCATTTGCACCGGGGCCCACCCCACATTGTTACCTTTCTGTTACTCTTCCATGAGACCAAGAAAGACCAAATTCTGCTTCTTCTCGGCGTTTTCATGGCAGATCAATTCTACAACAAACTACTATAAGTTTTGGTCCGAACTAAGTCATTTCGACATTCTTATTGATAAGGTCCCCTACTATTCTATAACAGGTTGGGTGCGCCGATCTACTCTTCTATAGTTATGTTCTTCCTCTCTGACCCGAGCACTCTTATGACCCAAGGATAGGGATCTGTGTTCGTCTGATAATTGTTGCTGGACCGGTAATTAATTAGATATTATGTCGAAAAAGAAAATGGCATCTAGCTAAGGAGATCCTCAGAATTGCCTTTGGAACTACTTCCTTCTTGAAAAAGCTTTCCATACCATAGCTCTTCGGTTAGACCTGCTCTTTAGGATACCTACCCCTTTTTTAGACTTGGTTAATAAAAAAAAATCTTTGGAATGAAAATATAAATTGAGTAATGGAAAGCATTTTTACACAGTAACTCTCACATTGATCTTTTGCAATTTAACATTTTAAATATTCTGTTCTAGTTGAAAAAATGGCAGAAGAGTTATGTTTTCCATTGCATGTTCCAGTCAAGCATCGAAAGGTGAGGTATAGCTCATGGTTGAAATGTTTTAGAATCAAAATTTTTAGTGAATTAGGTTTAGATTGGTCTAGATTCAATTTGATTTCGTAAATTAGTGTTTTTCATTATTACATTATACCTGAGTGTAATAGTAGTTTGTTGTAGAATTGATCTGCCATGAAAATGCTATAGAAGAAGCATAATCCAGTAGTTCTTGGTGTCACAGAAGGGATTAGTCTACGACGTTGGGTGGGCCTCGGTGCAAATAGTCGGGTAGATAGCTTACTCCGATATTTACCTCTCAAATTTCAACACTGATTGCCACCATATTTTGAATTTCAAAAATAGCAAGAAATTCCAAATTAGATAAAAAAAATTTGTGATAAAATTCTTTAATTTTTAATTAATGTATTTAAAGTTAAAAATTATTTGTATTGATAAAAATGAGAGGCTTTACAATATAGTTTTGGAGATATTGTTAAATAATATGGGTAAATTCATTTTAAATTTAGGACTATTAAACACCAACATAAAAAATTTAAGATGAAACTATATTGATTAATTTTTATATATTTGTATACTGTTAATTTAAAAAAAAATCTCAATTTAAAATGACTTTTCACTAAAATTTAAAATAAAAAATAATATAAAATAAATGACATGAAAAATGAAAGCAAACTTAAAATAAAAAATAATATAAAATAAATGGCATGATTCATATTAAAAAAATAATATAAAAAATGACTAATATTAAAAAAAATAATATAAAAAAATGACATGAAAAATGAAAGCAAACTTAAAATAAATAAAAAATAATAAAAAATAAATGGCATGATTCATATTTATAGAAACATAAGACACTTTAATAATCAATTTATAACTTGAAATAAATATAAAATAATATAAAATAAATGGCATGATTCATATTTTTAATAATCAATTTATAACTTGAAATAAATATAAAATAATATAAAATAAATGGCATGATTCATATTTATAGAATTATAAGACACTTTAATAATCAATTTATATTTGAAACTATTCATTCACATGTAAGATAAGCTTTATAGAGAAAGGAGGGGAGGTTATTCAAGAGCTCCAAAATCAAAGAAACTTTCTACAAGAAGAAGGAGATGAAACTTTCTATAAGAGGAAGGAGATGATTTATTGATTTCAATGATGAAAATACACGATATTCTTTTACTTATAACAAATGGAAGAGGCCCATGATCACCCAGATCAACTTGTGGATAAGAACTCCTACGTGAGCTTACAACTATAATTAGCTTGATACATTGGAAATCTAACACCCCCCATAAAAGAAACGTAGGGAGTAACATCCAACCATTTCTTTCAATGTCCTGTTCTTTTTTTTAGCAATACCACTTTTCTATGCGTTGTAGGGAACACAATGTTGATACAGAATGTCGTGTTCTCTACAAAAAGCCTTGAATGCATGACTGACATACTACCCCCCTTTGTCTATGTTTAGATTCCTGGTAGAAAGAGAGGAATACTTCTCAACAAAAGCCTTGAAGGTCTTCAAGGTGGCAAATACCTCACTCTTGTATTGAAGAAAGTACACCCAAGAGCGACATGAGAAGTCATTAATGAAACTGATTGCATACTTAGCCCCTAAAAATGAAAGAGTTGGAAATTTCTTGATATTACTATGTACCAACTCAAGTGGTTTGGTAGCACTCAAGGATTTTCCTTTCGGAAAAGGATCCTGATGTGTTTGCCTAGAAAACATCATAGACAAACTCCAATAGTGAAAGAAACTTTAGGGAGTCCATGAACCAAATTTTGTGTGCTCAACTGCTACAAATACTTGTAGTTTAGATGTACTAATCTTTCTTGCCAAATCCTACTCAGAGAATCAACATGTGGAATGAAAGAGGAAGCTCAGAAAGGGTCAAAACTAGCAAACCTATAGAATCTAGAACTATGAGCAACTCTTCCATAAGAAACAACGATGTCTGAATTTTGTTTTTCTCAAATGACTACATCATAAGGCGAGAATGTTACTATTTTCCCATCACGATAATGATAGATCTGATAAATTAAGAGTAGATTTGCAGAGATATCAGGAACAAGTATAACATCATTGATGCACCCATCATCTAACTGCATAGTGCTTGATCCTAAAACATCAACTTGTGTAGAATCTCCAATTACAATATGAGAAATGGTACAATTAGATGCAAAACTCATTGGAATGAGTCATATGATGAGATGCACCTGAATCAAAGATCCAACTATCTAAAGATGCACATAAATCTTGAGCAAATAAAGCATGCCCTTTACCCGATGAAGAGGGTTTGGACACTAAAGTTTTGTGTTGTTGCATAGCTTCCTTCAAATCTTCCAATTTCTACTGACATTTGTATTCGAGATGTCCAAGTCCACCACAAAAACTACAAGGTTCACTTGAATTTTTCTTCTTTGCCTTGGAGGAAGACTTACTGGACTTGAAAGTTG
The DNA here is from genome assembly GCA_001517045.1 of Pseudotsuga menziesii. Taxonomy (NCBI): domain Eukaryota; kingdom Viridiplantae; phylum Streptophyta; class Pinopsida; order Pinales; family Pinaceae; genus Pseudotsuga; species Pseudotsuga menziesii. Next base: position 105,128 of record LPNX010528348.1, read on the forward strand.
GTGGAGAAGATATCATTTTTGTTGATGTTTGGAGGGAGGCTCACCAACTTGACCAGAATCCTTCTTATATTTTTAAATATCTTTTTGCTTACCTTTGGAGGTATGGGCCATAAAAGGATTTATTTTTAGAGTTTGAAAGAACATATAACTACATAAGCTTGGATTGTTCCCTAGTGAGACACTCATAAAAATATCAAAGGAAGGAATTATAGAAAATATGTATAAGAAAATACTTGAAGGACCTTGTAATCGCCTAGTTTTCATAGGATGATCAACGAACATGAGACATTAGCCAGCCATGGACCTTTCAGTCCCCCATCCAGATTAGGAAGTCTTCTTCCCATTTGCATGTTGTTTTCACTTCCTTTATCATGGTTAAAGGAAGTTGTTTGTAAAATTTTGACATCCATTACATGAGTAAAAGGGATAGCCCAAGTGAGACATCTATATTATGGATATTTTAATTTTTTTTTTCACTTACATGAACTTAGATCCTAGTGATCAGAGTTTATCTTGGTTTTTTTCACCCATACCTCCAAATCCAAAGTATGTAAAAATACAGGTTCCTCAGGTTGGTGTCTAGGTATTTAGGGTTCAATGTCAAAATATTAGTCAGTCACCTTGTCCCTAACAACATGTATGACCTATTAAGTCCCTTGGGGAGGTAAGAATGACAAAAAAATTATGTAAAAAGAAGTTAAGGGGGTCAAATATTGAAAAAGGAATATTTTAGGCACCTCCCCCCTCAACAAGGGTGCATGCAAGTGTTTTCCCTCATCCAATGGGAGCAAGTTGGTGCCCTCTCCTCATTTATGCAACATTGGTATATCCTCCCAAAGGTGGTGTCCCTCCTCTTGAGTCATTTCCTAGATGTGGCATTGACTCAATGGTATGCATGGAATCTCCACCAAAACGGGGCACCCTCACCTAGATTTGGAGTTAATCCATAAGTGGTGCATATCGCTTGAGTTATATGAGATTTTTGTTGCAAACATAAAATAATAATATCTAATAATTCACAATAGTCACTAAATAAATATTGTTTATAAATTATGAGGAGATGCAACTCCTCAATAAATGTGCTTAAGCTATATTTAAGCAGGTCATTCATTGTAATGTACATGATCTATTATTCAGCCTATTTATTATTACTTATCAGAATGTGGGCTAACGATTACTTGTGGGAATTTTAGATTTATTACGGGCGTTAATAATTTTCTATGCTTCATTAGTATCAAAGCAAGTTGTGATCCGACCTTTCACAATCATCTCAGAGTTCTCTAATTTAAAAGATCATTTTGATCGAAACTGGCTTTTGTCCATTTAAAACTCATATTTTCTGAAAGACCCTGTCCTCGCACACTTTCACTTTGCCAAGCTACCATTCCACCTACGCCCACCTCTCTTCACGTTGCTACACCATGTTATTTCCCCACTACACAATCGACACACCAACCAGCACCACAACACTCAATGCTCCATCTTCCTTCCCTCTTTGTTCATCCCCACACTCACACACTGCCTCCCTCGCTGTGCCTCCTCCTCTTTCCCTCCTTCTCACTCTGCGCAATAGTTCCACCGGTTGTAGCTCCATCACTCTGCTCGCCACAACTCCCGCCATCCTCCCAACTATTCCCCCACCATACTCCCATTCCGCTCCTCCCTCCACCCTCGTGACCACACCTTTTCACGCCAACCCACGGNCCATCCCTCTGCTCGCCACAACTCCCGCCATCCTCCCAACTATTCCCCCACCATACTCCCATTCCGCTCCTCCCTCCACCCTCGTGACCACACCTTTTCACGCCAACCCACGGCCACTCAGCTCCTCCCTCGTTGCACCTCCTCCTCCACACCTCTGGTGCACCTTTCATCCAATCCGCCAACTCGGCTCCACATAAACCCTACACAAAGAAAATGAAAGAGAATTTAATAAAAATATTATTATTATTAAATAATATATTTTTATATTGACTCTATCCCCCCAAAAAATTGATAATATTACTATTATTATACCTTAATAATAATTAATATGATATCAATTTAATAATTGTATAAATTAATTACAAATATTATTAAAAAAAAATTATTGAAAGATTATTATCGTTGAAGTTGAAGACCAAATAAGAAGACAAAAGTCAATGTCAAAGGAAGAGAAATTATCTCCGAAAGTCAAAGACCATTCACATTTGAACATGTAAAAAATCAAGTGAAAGAAGAAATTAAAGCGAAGTCAAAATCACAAACTATGGCACCTACATATGCAGAAATGAAGTCACATTTACAAGCAACATTGGACAAATTAGAGAAATATAAAGCGTCCAATAAAGATCTTCAATTTCAGATTATGAAGCAAGAATTGCGAAAGTAGAATAGGAGAACCGTAGCTTAAAAGATCAAAATCGAGAGCTCCAGAAAATGTTATCAGATAAGGATAAGGAAATTTCACATCAAAAAAGTCACAAACAAAACCTGAAAGACAAAATCAGAAATTAAAAAAATGTCGAAGAATCATCTTATAGAAGCAATAATGATATAGAAGAAGAAATTAAATGTTTAAACAAAAACATCGAGGAGAAAGATGACGAAATCAAGCAAATGTAGAAAAAATAAGCATTGGAGGAAATTTGGGGTCTAAAATGGGCCTTATAAGAAAATGAGCCAACAATAAATTCTTGTGAGTTGGAATTCAAGAACTAATAAATTCGAGAATTGGCACCTTCAACAACAGATTAGTGAACTCCAGCAGAAAGATAATGACACTAAAAAGACGCATAAGTTGGAGATTACAGCTGTCAAAAGCACATTATCAAATAACACTGAAGAAATATATTGGTTAAGAAACCATAACAAGACATTAATTGGAAAAATTAGGAAGTTAAAAGGTACTAAGAAGAAAGAACAATCAAATGAAGATACCCACGAAGGAAAACTACTGGATAAAGAGGAATAAAACCAACACCTGAGAAATGTTAATCAAGAACTAGAGGAACAAATCAAGAAGTTGAAAGAGGGAAAAAAGTCTCAAGATGAAATTTTAGAGGAGATTCAGAGTGCGCAAATCCAGAGGGAAGCATTTAGACTCTCTAAAAAAACAAATTCAAGTTGATGAAGAAGAAACAAAAACAAATATGGTCCTTGTCATAGTTCAAAAAGAAGTCAATCCAGGAGAAAAGCGAACAATATAAACTCCTTATTGACACCCAAATTATAAAAGTCATTTTGACCAGCGACAGGTCAAAATGAACATAAATAGGGAAGTTGTGATTTGAGAGGCAAAAAAACAAAAAAATTACAACCTAAATAGACAATAGGACGATTTATCCAGCAAAGCGACCAACAGTCAGCTCCGCTGAAAGTAAATCTCATATGGATCACTTTCGTGGAAATGCGACATTTCAGTTCAGGGATTCAAATATTATATCGCCATATTTCGTCAAGTGTCAGAGTTACAGGTTCAGAGAGACATGAGAAGATGTTACGAACAAAAATAACTGATAGTACCTTCACTAAACAAAGCTTTGAGGACAGAGCTTCCATTAAGGGGAAGGAAATGTTGCAAACATAAAATAATAAATATCTAATCATTTACAATAGTCACTAAATAAATATTTTTTATAAATTATGAGGAGATGCGACTCCTCAATAAATATGCTCAAGCTATATTTAAGCGGGTCATGCATCGTAATGTACATTATCTATTATTCAACTTGTTTATTATTACTTATCATAACGTGGACTGCCGATTACTTGTAGGAATTTTAGATTTATTATGGGTGTTAAGAAGTTTTTACACTTCAATCTTCCTCCTCTATGTGGTGCATATCTCTTCAATTGCATCGATCTCCTCCTAGATGTGGCACTTGGTGGTGCACTTAAGCTTAGTTCACTCCACTAGTGGCTTGAGTTCTCTTAGATGTGGTGCATAAGGGTTTTGGAGAGCCCCCACACATGTCACATTCTCCTCAGTACATGCATGAACTAACAAATGGGGGTGCACCCTCTCCTTTTCCTATTTAAAGAGGCCTTCTCCTCTCTTATGTTGTTGGTTATCATTTGGACAAAGAGCTATGTTATTGGTGTAATATTTCATTTTCTGAATTGTGGTTAATAAAGAAAGACTTTGGAGGTCAAAGAAGTGATGTGACCGATGTGTGGATTTTGATGTTTCACATGTTATTTAATGGAGGTAACTTGTATTGTTGACTAGTAGTTAGTTTCCATTTATGCTTCTCCATTAGGCCTTGGAAGAATATTACTACCCAATAGGATAGATCTAAGTGGTATCATTAGGTTCTATTATAGGTTGTTAGATATATTGTTATTGCAAGTATATTTTAGATATATCTGCTTGTGTTAATACTCTTTTGCAGGTTACACCAAGAGAAGCAGTCACGAGGGATCTTTCATCCCTTTCTAGCTATTTATTTTCCTTTGTAGGTTCTCATTCGATAAGAATATCGTGGTTATCCTTGAGAAACACTTTACCTTGTTGGCCCTTTATTGGTGTACTAGTCCCTCTACAAAGTTATGGAAGTAATCCATTGATCAAATATTGAAAAAACACTCTTCGCAAACCCTTTATAACCTTCCCTTTTTTTCAATATTTCAACTAGTTACTCACATTGTATGTTTAGGTTCCAAGAACATTATTGTATATCTCTCCTTAATATATTAAGGCATGTATTAGGCCTATCGTGCATATAATTTCAATATTAGAATCACTACTACGTCTGGGGTCAAAATCTGACGCCAGCATCAAAGTTGTTAAAAAAAGAAATCGTAATGTTGAATGTATGTCCAATTAGACGAAAATTGGTGGAAAATTTGTGAAATTCACTTTAAACGTCTATTAAGTCATGTTTAAACTCTTAACATTGAAGTAACTTCACTTAAGCCACACTATTGAGCATAACTTAAGCCACATTACTTCAACGTGGAAGTAAAATTTTATGAATTTCGATACCTTAATTAGAAACAACGTAAACATTATGTCACTTAAGCGATACAGGGTGTCATTGGCATGCCTTGTTGACACCAGTTTACATGAGCTTGCGTGTATGAATGCATTTCTTTGTTTATTGGGCGATCATTGTAAGATAGCTTGAATATCAATTTAGTTGACACTTATCCTAACATATAGCTTTGAAGATGGAATGAGCCTTACCCTTAACGTTGAAGGGATAAAAGCCCACACGATTTTTGTAGCTATACTTTGGTCTTCTCTCAATTGGGGAAATCACCTGGGGGAGTTCATCTCTTTCGATACTTCATTGTGGAGAAGATTTCACTACTTTAGGGTTTTTATGCCTTGTCAGTTGGGGTTTCGGTGCTATATATCTTTGGCTTTTTTCGACACCGGTTTATATGAGATTGATTCACATACTCTCCATCATTGAGAATTTTAAGAACTGCTATATCTATACTTAACCTTAACTCCTCACTAGTCATGATTGCATATCCCTAATAAATATTATTTATAGATTTGAGCTAACACTAGAATGAACTTGGAAGTTTAGTTAAACCTTCGTGATTTGTTGGGAAATATTTATTGAAATTTAATCTAAGGTGAGACATTTTAGTCATTTCAAGCAAACTTTCTATCTACAAAAACATATTTGTTGTGTTTAATCATTGGATTGAATGTTTTTTAGGTGAGAAAGAAATTGAGATATGTTGCATATGATGGGTTGTATTCCTAGGATTACCTATGGATGCCCCTTTGGATGTGGGTATGGGGAGTATCCATAGTGTATTTTCCATGAATGACCCACTAATGGATGAAAATACGGGACCTTCATTTATCCTAAATGAAATGAATTTTTTGTGTTATTCTACTCTCCCTCCAATCACATATTTACCGTGGATGCATCGCCACATTGCTTCACCCATATCATTAGTTAGTATATTATTTGTTTTACAAGGGATCTAATAGAACTCACCACATCAAAGTACTTTCTATATCCCGAGTCGATGAGATGTGTTCCCTAGATCTATAATGATCTACATAACACACTTATGAATAGCAACACCATAAGCCTAAGAACTTCTCACCCTTCGAGTTACATGTCTTGCATTGTTTAGTTAATAAATTAGTGTAAACAGTTTTTGACAATTTTTTTAATGTAATTAATATACTCTCTTTCTATGTATTACAGATGGAAAACAATCTTTCATGCATTAAAAGAGATCAGCATAAATTTCCTATTAGAACACCAAAAGAAAAGACATAAATTTCTAAATCCATCATGAATAAAATTCCACGAGACTCATATAATTATGCAAGTTTTCCACCTTATGATATTTACGTGGATTCATCGCATCTTCTGGCCATTGTAATCAACCATGTGAATGGGAAAATACATTGAGCATGATTACATATATGATTCTAAATGAGCAATGCGCATGTACATTCATAATTGTTAGATATGTTATGTTTACAGTTAGAATTATTACAATCCTTCTAAACACCTACTTTCCTATCAAATACAACTAGAAGAGCATCCTTGGAAAATAAATTATTGTGGCTAAGCGAATTGTTGGAGTTCCATTGAACCATTTTAGTTCGACCAATGGTCAACCACAATTGGAGATGGCTCAACCATCCACTACTGTAAAGTATTTTGATGGTGAGCTCTTTTTTGTCATGCTAGATTACAGAGAGTATGATAGGCCAATGGAGTGCACCTATGGGGAACACAAGTGTGTATGTTTTACTAATGATGATTAGGAATGTAAAAAAAAGAGCAAATGTTGTGTGCGATACGTTATATTGAGCAGTTTATGGGTAAACATAAAAATATGTTTTTGAATGAAATCCTGTCAAACCAGCTAAGGTGTTTTATCATTTGGAAACTTGGCTTGTTTACATATAAGTTAAGGGATTGATTAAGTGAATATATTTTATGGGAAAGGCTTTTTTGGTGTGTATTTCCAAAATTCATACCAATATATTTGGTTCCTTACCCTTTGTTCTATATAGAAACATATCAATCCTTCACATTTTTCCATGAATACATTGTAATATTCCAAACTATATAGTAGTTGTATACCTAAACAAATGTGATGCTAACAGAGTGGAAATAAATTGAAATGTGAGAATTTTTTTTTAACAAATAAGATTCTTTCAGGTTTCCTTCTCCATACTCACAACATGATACAATGAATGTTTGTATTTGGAATAAGAAAAAGGGGATCAAGGTGTACTTATTTTCTCCATGGCCACTTACTAAAGAAGTTATAAATAACATTCTATGCATTTGGGACTATGATATAAAGTATTCTCCATGTTTGCTAGGATTTGAGATCAATTTATATTTGAATCATATGATTGCAACCTGATTGCTCTTATTTGACGTTAATTGCATGAACACTCGAATAATTATTTGTTAGACATTGATTCAAATAATGATGGTTGGTATGAACGAAAAGGAGAATGGGAAACATCAATAAATACATCAATATCAACTAGAGGTGGTAATGTTAAAAGAAAATTTTAAAAACATATGGATTTCTTTCTTTCTAAAGGAGGGTCATACTCTTATGACAATAAGACCATAAAAGACAAGGAAGTTCCATTGAGATACAAACATTATGTGAAGTGCACATTTTGTTGTATGCAATATTGTATTATATGTATTTTTCAAGAAGACTTGGATGTTTATATTTGCATGCCTATGTTTTACATTTATAGTTTTTTGTGATAATGTTTTATATGCGTACATATTTACATTTATAGTTTTTTGTGATCATGTATTGACCTAAAATTAGCCTTTATCTTCATTATCATTGATTTTTTTATTAACCCCTATGTTCATTTTCTTTTCTTTTTTTATGTTGGCATATGAATGGTTGGGTGCAATTCTCTTAGAGCAATAACATTTCTAGAGACAATGAGGCAAAATGTGTGATGCTATGCATTCTCACATTGGGAAATTGTCCTTTTCCATACTATATCATACGACCACATGGCAAAGGAGCATTGTCACTGTGAGAACACATGGAAACACACTATATCCTCATTGCTATCATAAATTCAAATTTGATAAGAATTCCCACATTCCAATTATATATGTGTAAATCATTTTGTAATAAACTTTTTTGTTTACTTTCTTTGAAATTAAAAAATTGAATATTTGAATATATATCATTTTGTATCTTCTTGTTCTTAGGTTGCATACTAGTTTAAATGAGTATTATGTTTTATGTTGTTTTGTTTCTTTTAAGTATGTTACGGTAAATAGACTGAGTACGGGGAATTGAGAGTGATATGAAGGGCGAGGGGGGGGGGAAGGGGTCACATGAAATTCTGCCTTCATGTGGTTGGCGCTGTTTAGTAGAGAATAAATTATTCTCGAAACAAAGAGAAGCTCATATAGGTATTCCCCTTTGGTATTTTTAGAGTAGGATACATGTTGATTTGCATATTTATTTATTATTTAGTTATGTATATAAACTTATTATTCCATCTCGATTTATGTAGGTAATATTCATGTGCACCATAAATGCAACTAATAACTATCAATAAATCCAATGACTTTGGCGAGAAAAAGATATCTGCATTTTATTTATGCTTATGACTTTTTAATGAATGTTTTGTTGATTTTTTTACCGATTTATGTTGTATTTAGCTAATTGTGCAATATATGATCTAATATTATTTATGTTCTCTTTGTGTGTAGGTATGATGCTTGGAAAGGCACTTCCTCCACCTTGCATGCTCATGATTGCAATTCAAGTAAGTTGTACTTGCGTTATTAAAAACTAACACATATACATCAAAATTACCAAATTATAATATTTGTATGTTCTTACTACATGGAAAAGTTTAATAACATAAGAGTGATGAGGTTCAAGCGTAAGTCTATTGATTAGGTATCTATATGCTCACAATGGTAAGAGGATTCTTCAATAAATATCAATCTTAGTCGCCTTAAAGGATGACTACAAGATAGGGGGGAAAGGGATGTAGGTTGTATATAACCAATACTATGTTTATGTTGCTTTGAAGTAATTGCTTTATGCATATCCTTTATTATCTAAACAAGTTACTCTAGTGAATTTTTTGATCTTTCAATATGAATAACCCTTAATAGAAAATTCTTTTGTATGGGATCTCAATAAGCTTGAAAGTTGGACTTGGGTGAACCTTGATTGATCATATATTGTGCATGCTTGTTTCAAATATAGTAGTATGTGTTTCTTCGTTCAATATTGATTCCTTGGTATTTCTTCAAACTTGAACTTGGGTGTTCCCCTGTAGTTATGTGCATAACCGAGATGATGGAAATTAATATTTTTATCATGAGCATACAGGTACCATGAAATTAATGTATTTGATCCCCTGCATGGCATGAATTAGGCTCAATGACACTTCAAAGGATATGCATGCCATATTATAAAATATTGGCCAACACAGATTTGGACAAGGGAGTTATGTTAAAGTTAGAGGGAGATATGTAAGTACTAAAATTTAAAAATGGTTGTTATCGAATTTTCAATTGTACTTTAAATTTTTTCCATACTAAAATGTGTAACTATGTTATGGTATATTGTAGGAAGCATACTTTGGCATCATTTCCTCCATCAAAGATCTCAAACTTTCCATGATCGGAAGTTATAAATCCCTCACTGAAATGAAAAAGGGCAACAAAGATAACACCTATGTTGTGAATGAGCAGGTATATAAATTCAATACATTTTTAATAGTTAGTTATATAGTACAAATTCATATTATTTTGTTCTATAATAATTAAAAGTTTTATTGCAGATAACACATTAATATTTAAGACCAGTTCCTCATGAGCCAATTTTAGAGTTTGAAGGTATTGGTTAACCAAAGGTAACCCTAATGCACCTATAGGTACCATCAGCGAGTTCCTTAACACATTCATATTTCACAGGTTTGTCTATAGTGATATGAATGATGTAATTTATAAATGGTTTGATTGAATTGTAGCTAGCGTTGATCTTAATACCAGGTCGTCTAAATCATGGAGGCATAAATTGCATTCTAATATGCAGGCTGAAGTACCAAAATCAACAGGTGAACACGATAATGATGAATATGATGACATTCTCAAACTTAAGGAATTAATGAAAAATAAAAAACCTAGAAGGAAGTTGTATGGTAGTAAAGATACATATGATATGTATTTTTAATGAGAGGACCTTGATTCATAAAAAAAATATTGATATTAATCAATTTTCAATATTTATATTTATGTTACTAGTCTATTTTACATTTATATATTTTTGTGATCGTGTTTTATTTGAAATATTGTTTTATTTACTCTAGCTTACAAGTTTATCTAAAGTTATTAGAAGTGCATTTTTTACCATTCAAATGTTATACATATAGTTTGGTCATCATGTAAAGCCTTAATCTAAGTTATTTCCCTAGTCTTTCTAAAGACATATAAATCCTTGTAACATCATAATTGGGCTATTCAAAATAGGATCCAACACTTGTGACATAGAAGCCACATTCCAACAACACTACTTTCTTTTTTGTTCCACAAACGACCATGATGTCCCTTAATAGATGTTTAATCCACAATTAGTAGGTGTTTAAGACATGTGAGTTGAGTGTCATTAGAATAGCCCAATCGTCAAAGTTGTTTATGTTAATTCATGTTTCACTAATGATACTTCCAATTTTTTTGGTTCAAATATTGTCTTAGATGTAGCTTAAGCTATGCCCTAGGACATAGCTTAAGCTATGCTCTGGGACATAGCCAAGTATACATCCTGGGACGTTGCTTAAGTCATGTGTGTTCCATGTTAAAAAAAGACAATATTGTTTAAGTGTGCATATGATAACGTAATGTAGAAGCCCTATGGCTACAAGATTTCCACAACTACGGGACCCCTTCTTCCGTGGACCTATGATTGCAAGATTCTACAACTATAGAACGAATGGTGTTGTTATAGAGTTACTGACAACAACACAATCTCCATTAACATGGGTTAAATTAAACCTGATAAAGAAGAAATTCAAAAATAGTCATTCAACGAGAAGGAACAACAACATAATTGAAATCAAAGAATTATATTTATTTATTAGGCAAGAGATTACATCCATCATTGGTGCTATAGCTAGACACCCTCCTTCAGACTCATACTCTCCTCAACAACTCTGTTGTCCTGGAGAATCGACTCTTTCCATTTGATTACCCCTACTTTATCCTATGAAGTTGTCCCTTCAAATGGCCATAAGTCAAATAGTCACATTCCTTTCCACTTCTTTATGCATTCTTCAGATTCTCTTGATGCTCAACATTTTGCTGCTTGCAATGCAAAAACCTAGGATCCACAACTTGATCTGCAACCATCATTTCCCCTTTTTCAGTTAGAACCATGTTATTCTACATCCTAGCAGAGGATATGCATCCCCTGTTCCTTCTACAACCACCTCCACCTGTGGTTGGACTCCTGTGCTCCTACTTGTATTACTCCTGCCTGGTCTAAGGATGATGTTGATGGACCAATACCAGAGATGTTCCTACATCAAACATCCTTGGTAAGAAAACATGATCCCAAATCATGGGTATATGACCTTATTGTTTGTAAAGGAGGGCGACCCTCACAAGCGTGCCAACTCTTCTTCATATACCCATGAGGCATCCCCAATACCTTGGTTTCTCCACTTAACTAAGTACTCCAAATATTCATCCTTTCGAGTCCTCTTGATGACCCTCTTAGCCAATATTTTCTCCAGTTCCTCAACTGGTTTAGTTGGTAACTGAGCCTTCCACCCATCCATGTTACCTTCTTCACCATCTTTTGTTCCCTCATGGAACTCGTACAAGTCTACCACATTGAATATCAGAGAGATATCCAAATATGTCGAAAACTCTATCTTATAAGCATTATTAGAAATCTTTTTCAATATTTTACATGTTCCACTCTTCTTATAATTTAGTTTACTGTAGGTGCGAATATTTCTTTCCTCAAGTGTGACATTACCAATTTACCTTCCTAAAAAACCTTTTTCCTTGTCTATAAATATGCTCTACACTTGTATTCAACATTGCTCTATTCTAGTCACCTCTTGACCTATTCATGCAACTCTTACAACCCTTATGTAAACTCAATGGCATCAACACTCTTCCTATCCCCCAAAATTGGTGGCAATTTAACCAAATCCACAATTATTTTTGGGATCTTTCATACACAACTTGATATGGAAATTTTCTAATAGATGTTTTCATTGAATCATTGTAAGCAAATTCATCTTGGGCCAAAACCAAATCCCACTATCTTGGCATTTCCACACTCTAGCTCCAAAATGTCCTCCCAAACCTTCATTGTGCATTTCTTTTACAAGGTTTCGTCTCAAGGAGCCACCTGGAATACACAATTTCTGATTCTTAAACAAGAATCTCTCTTGGATATGGAAATCCATATATGGTGTTATGTTAACATTCCAAGGAATTTTGCATGTTTCCCAAGCATATGAAATATATGCATCTTCTCCATACAATTATTTCATACATTCCAAGCCAACAATTTTCACTGACATAGTGTTCAACAATGATATCCTTTGGTTCAACACATCAACAACTCTATTTGACTTTCCAGACCTATGCTTCAATACAAATGAGTAAATTTGTATAAATTGTATCCATTTCAAATTATTTTGGTTTGACTTTCCTTGGTTGTTGATGTATTATAGCACCTTATGACTAGTGAACAAGACAAACTCTTTTGAAAACAAGTAATGCTTCCACTTGTCAAGGCTTGTGTGATACTATAGAATTCCTGATCATAAACCAAGTACTTTCTCTTCGACTCATTCAATTTCTCACTGAACAATGCCACTGATATTCCTTGTTGGTTCAATACTTTCCCAATAGCTATTCCACTAGCATCACAATCCACTTGGATTACTTTATTAAAATCTGGAAGTGACAGGGCTGGTCTCTTAGTCACCTTCTTCTTCAAATTCTCAAATGACTACATTGTTGATGCTGTCCACTGGAAATTCCCCTTCTTCATGCACTCCATAAGAGGTGCACAAATCAAGATGAAATTTTGAATGAATTTCTGATAGAAGCTTTCCAGATCATGAAATATTCTTACATCAAATATGCATTTAGGTGTTGGGTACTCCAAAATGGCTTGTACCTTGTCAATATACATCTTCAAACCTTCTCTAGAAATTACAGAACCCAAGTACACTAACTCCTCCTTTAGAAATGTGCACTTCAAATTTATCAGCAATTTATCTTCCTTCAATAACCACAACACCTTCCTAACATTATCTAGGTGTTCTTCCTTACTTTTACTAAATATCAATATGTCATTCAGGCACATGCAACAAAATTCCCCAAAAATGGTTTCAAGACTTCGTTCATAAGTCTCATAAATATGCTGGGGGCATTGGTCAATCTGAATGGCATCAATAGCCACTCAAACAACCCATCCTTGGTATTGAAGTTTGTATTCCACATGTCTCATTCTCTTATCCAAATATGATGATACCCACTCTGTAATGTCCCTTTTTGAAATTTTATTAAATGACCAATTTTTCCACTTTTTTCCCTATTTCGACCTTTGAGTAGTTTTGATGTCTAGGTCTCCAAATTGGTCCAAATGCTCCCAAATATTCACAGAAGGTATATGAATGATATTAAGGTTTGAATATGATGTTCAGGGAATATTTATGACCCTTTAAAGGCTTCTGCAAACTTGTTTAAGATTCTATCCCAAGTAGGAGTTTTGACTAGTAATTTGGTGTTCTAATTCCCCCACAATGAGTACTAAAAATGGCTTCCCAAATGCACTCAAGCCAACTCAAATTTCTGAATGGAAGAAAGAGACATGTAAAGGACATCAATATGAACTAATATGCATCAGAATTCAACTTTTAATGTCTTCTATAACTCCCTTAAATCAGATGCAAAACAGACTAGTTTCAACCTTGGGGGAAATGATAGGAAAACTTCTCCAAATGCTATGAAACTCAAAGAAATAAATCCAAATTCTTATGAAATGAACATTAAAATCATATAATCCATCAGTAACAGTCCATTAATTCATAAACCATCAGTAGTTTACTTATCCATTTGAATCTATCAACATTATATTGGTTCACAACAAGGCAGTGGGGAAATGGCATTGTTTCTTCATTCTTTAACATTTATACATGAAATATTTTGGGTATTTCAACTTGAGAGTCTTCTGAAATTTTAAATATATAAATAGCAGTCCATTCATCTATAAACCACCAGTATTTTACTTATCCATTCGAATCCATCAACATTACATTGGTTCACAACAAGATATTGGGGAAATGGCACTATTTCTTCATTGATAAACATTTTTACATGAAATATTTTAGTATTTCGACCTGAGAATATTTTGAACTTGAAATACAGATAATTTACATCAGAACATAAATAACGGGGCATTAGAATATTCCCTAAAGAGATCAATAGCTCACCCAAATCCCAATCCCTCCATGAGCAAGAATATGCCATAAAAAATGGAAATGGTTGAGAGAAATTGTTGCAATAGAAGGAACCATGGGATTCCCTATAGATTACAACTGAAAATACAAACTCCATTAAATCTCCATGAAATACTTGAGTGGCCTCTCCAAACACCAACTTGGATGGGAATCTTTCACCCTCGAAATTGGCTAAGGCAAGAAACTAATCATCCACTAGCTCTCTCAATTCACAAATGCAAATTTATCAAATGATCAAAATATCTTATATTGGTTGATTCATGTATTTTATAAACATACTTATCCTTCTAAGGTTACCAATCCATCCACAAACTCAAGCCAATTCGAATTAGGGTGTGTGCTCATGATTTTGCATGTGTCCTCCCTTTCCTAGCCTTCCATCTTCCCCTAATTCGAGTAGGAGCCCATTGAGCTTCCCCAAATCACATGAGATCCATCTTGGATGCTCTATTTCTACTTAACATGTCAGATCTGCTAGATTTCGGCCTTCATATTTGATTTGTGTCATAGGTGTCATAACATCTTCATCATTGTTGTCATAGAGCTAGGGAATCTAGTCCAAGTGTCTCACTGGCTCCAAAATGACTCTTCCTCTCCCATGTAAGTTACATTTCCTTCCAAATTCGACCTATGATACATAGGGACAAGTGTATTATCCTTATAACTCATCCAAGAACATTTAGGCTTCCCATGGATTCAAAATTGCAAGAGGATGCCATGTGGCACATAAATTCTAGCTTGTGTGCCCCCCCTACTCTCTATGCGACTTCATGCTCCATTATTAAATATTTATTCCATTCTAATGTCTGAACATCATTTATTAGCTCCCTTTTTAAAATTCCAAATCTATCCATCCAACCTAGGGAACTAGTAGGATTGATGGAATGGTTCTGCTATGTAATTACTAAAAATGGGAACATTACAGTCATCCCCACCCAAGGTTGCTTGTCCTGAAGCAATTTCAGATTTGTATGCTGCAATATTTTTTATATTCCCAAGTGTCATCCTCATTTGGTACTCCTTCCTTTGCACCAAGTGATTTGTTATGGTTATGCTCATTAATTTCCTTTAGCTGCAATTTTAGTAGTGGCATTCATGTACTGCAATTTTGTGTTCCCAAAAGTAAAGAGATGTCGATTGTGCATATTGATATATCTTGTGCATATTTATGTCTATTGTGTTTCCAACAATAATGTCCTTCAATCATATATATCTTCACCCAAGTGTGGTATGAATTTCCTCCAACATCAAATGGACTAGTCAAGAAGCAAGGAAAATCATGAGTCTCCAAGTGACTCAAGTGAATACCATAGGTGCATCCATGTAGATGTGTATCATAATAATGTAACAAGGGATGATATTGAAAATGTAAATAATATGGTTCTCTAATCATGTCATCATCAGAATGAGAGATAGAAAGTCCAAACTCTTCATGTGGCACTATAAACAAGAAACCTTTCACCCATACTTCATTAGGATGAATGTTGCAAAATTTTGAAGTGTAGGATGTAGGAGAAAGAACCAACTCACCCAAATGATCAGAAATTCAAAAAATGTCATCATGTGAAGGACACATAGGGGTAGGAGTATGCACCTCCGTTAAAAATGCAAAAAATTCCTCATGGTTTGTTTCCAAGGTAGTGGAATCATGCACTTCTTCAAAAAGTGTGCACCCATCTTCAAGAGGAAACTCAAGTTCCTCTTCCACCACAACTAGTGATTGGCTCTCATCAAGCTCATATTCAAACAAATCAAGAACCTACAATTTTCCATGTTTCTCATGATCCCTCGTGTCGTGAGAATCCTTCAAGCAATCTACCATATGACAATTTAAAACATAGGAGGAAGAACAATTATCTTGCAACCTCTCAAGAAGTTGCTCATTTTGAATTTTGAGCTTATGAATATCCTCATTATTATTAAAGTATTCTTCATGTAAACATTCATTAATCTCAACCAAATTATTTCTATCAAAAAGAAAAGACATGAAATTACCTTCAATGTTGCACATTGCTCTTTGAATCTTCTCCATGTCTTCAAGGAAGGATCGCTCCTCTAATGAAGAAATTTTCCAACAAGAATTTGACACCAATGCTTTAGTGTCATGGAGTATGCTAAGGGCCTCATGGACATCAATTTAACTCATCTTCAAAGACCCTTCAATGAAGGATGGTTCATGGGAGTGAACCTCCTCTTCTTATTTCTTCTTGATTTGATCAACTTCTTGAAGTTCAAGTGGTGATGGGGAAGCTGATATTTGTTCTTCATTATTTGTCACAAGGTATTCATCCTCATGCTTATGAGAAATTAGGCTTGCAACAACATTTTCAAATATGATATATATGTCACCAACATAGATTTGTGAGCACCCATGAATAGGTTCTCCTTCATAGTTCAAGGATCCATCAATAGATTCTCTTTGATTGGAATACCCCCATTAGTAAGGATTACGTTATTGTATTCAGCTTTCTCTGTATGTTCTTCTCTTCAATCACCTTTAGGTGATTGATTCTCCACTTCATGGTTCTCTGTTTCTTCCTTTAATGGTGTATCTAGGTTCTTTTCATAAATATGATGGTTTTTTCTCATTTCATGCTCCTCCAAACTTGTGGATTGCTGATTGTCCCTTAATGAATTCACATTTTCCTTCTTGTGTCTAAATCCATAATTGACAATATATTCTAGGAAATAATACCACTCATGAATATCCCCTCTCAAATTTCGATACTCCTGGAGACAAGCTCCAATATCTATGGTTGTAATTTTTGTAATTATTGGTCGGGGTGGAAGGAAAGTGTGAATTGTGGTTCTATTGTGAATC
This sequence comes from Pseudotsuga menziesii, assembly GCA_001517045.1. Taxonomy (NCBI): domain Eukaryota; kingdom Viridiplantae; phylum Streptophyta; class Pinopsida; order Pinales; family Pinaceae; genus Pseudotsuga; species Pseudotsuga menziesii. Next base: position 122,422 of record LPNX010528348.1, read on the forward strand.
CAAGACACATCTGCAACTTTTTCTTAAATGTATGGTATTAATGAACAGGTTCCAAGACCATTCTATGATACCACTTGTAATGTCCCTTTTTGAAATTTTATTAAATGACCAATTTTTTTTCACTTTTTTCCCTATTTCAACCTTTGATTAGTTTTGATGTCTAGGTCTCCAAATTGGTCCAAATGCTCCCAAATATTCGCATAAGGTATATGAATTATATTAAGGTTTTAATATGATGTTCAGGGAATCTTTATGACCCTCTAAACGCTTCTGAAAACTTGTTTAAGATTCTGTTCGAGGTAGGAGTTTTGATTAGTAATTTGGGGTTCTAATTCCCCCACAATGAATATTGAAAATGGCTTCCCAAATGAACTCAAACCAACTCAAATTTTGGAATGGAAGCAGGGGAACTCATATGCATCACCATTCACCTTTTAATATCTGCTATAAGTCCCTTAAATCATATGCAAAAAGACTAGTTTCAACCTTGGGGGAAATGATAGGCAAACTTCTCCAAATGCTATGAAACTCAACAAAATAACTCCAAATTCTTATGAAATGAACATTAAACTCATATAATCCATCAATAACAGTCCATTCATCCATAAACCATTAGTATTTTACTTATCGATTCGAATATATCAACATTATATTGATTCACAACAAGGTAGTGGGGAAATGGCACCGTTTCTTCATTGTTTAACATTTATACATGAAATATTTTGGGTATTTATACCCGAGAGTATTATAAAATTTTAAATACATAAATAAAATTCCATTCATACATAAACCATCAGTATATTACTTATCCATTCGAATCCATCAACATTACATTGGTTCACAACAAGATAATGGGGAAATGACACTATTTCTTCATTGATTAACATTTTTACATGAAATATTTCAGTATTTCAACCTGTGAGTATTTTTAAATTGAAATATAGAGAATTTACATCATAAACATAATATAATGGGGCATTAGAAGCTTCCCCAAAGAGATCAATAGCTCACCCAAAGCGCAATCCCTCCATGAGCAAGAATATGCCATAAAAACTTGAAATGGTTGAAAGGAAGTGCTGCAATAGAATGAACCAAAAGATGCCCTGTACACTACACTTGAAAATACAACTCCATTAAATCTCCATGAAATACTTGAGTGGCCTTTCCAAACACCAACTTGGATGGGAATCTTTCACCCTCGAAATTGGCTAAGGCAAGAAACTAGTCATCCACTAGCTCTCTCAATTCGCAATTACAAATTTATCAAATGATAAAAAGATCTTATATTGGGTGATTCATATATTTTATAAACATCCTTAGCCTTCTAATATTGCCAATCGATCCACAAACTCAAGCCAATTCGAATTAGGATGTGTGCTCATGATTTGTCATGTGTCCTCCCTTCCCTAGCCTTCCATCTTCCCCCAATTCGAGTAGTAGCCCACTGAGATTCCCCAACTCACATGGGTTCCCTCTTGGATGCTTTATTTCAACCTGACATGTCACATATGTCAGATGTGATCCTTCAGATCTGATTTTTGTCATAGGTGTCATAGCATCTTCATCATTGTTGTCATAGAGCTAGGGAATCTAGTCCAGGTGTCTCACTAGCTCCAAAATGACTCTTCCTCTCCCATGTAAGTTACATTTCCTTCAAAATTAGACCTATGATGCATATGGCCAAGTTTATTAGCCTTATAACTCATCCAAGAACATTTATGCTTCCCATGGATTCGAAATTACAAGAGGAGGATGTCATGTGGCACATAAATTCTAGCTTGTGTGGCCCCCCTAGTCTCCATGTGTCTTCATGCTCCACTACCACTTCAATTTTATCTTGTATTTATTTAATAAGATCCATTATTAAATATTTATTCCATTCTATTGTTTGAACATCATTTATTAGCTCCCTTATTAAAATTCCAAATCTATCCATCCAACCTAGGGAACTAGTAGGATTGATGGAATTGTCCTGCTATGCAATTATTAAAAATGGGGACATTACACACTCTTTAGATATAACTTTGAAAAATATGTAGCTCCACTCAAACAATCCATGCGATTCTCCATCCATGGTAATGGGAATTTGTACCTAATCGTGATCTTGTTGATAGCCCATGAGTCGGTGCACATTCGCCACTCACCACCCTTTTTCAATGAAAACATTATCGATAAAACACAAGGACTTAAAATATATCATATCATTTATTTGTCAACCAAATCCTAAAATTTCCTATTTACCTCTTTACTTTCTGCAGGGGTCATCCAATAAGGTGCCTCATTGAGAAGACTTGATCCTGGTATCAAGTCAATCGGGTGTGAAATACTTGTCATAGGAGGAAGTCCTTCTGGAAAATCCTCTACAATAATATCCTTAAATTACTTTAACAATGATTGAATCTCAGGTGGTACGATGCTTGTACTTCCATCCTCTTGGATTCCCTTTATCATTAGTGCCAAGAAAACTTGGCCTTATTGTATTCCATTAGAAATTATTTAGCTAAGCACAACATTACCCTATTACTTCTACTACTTCCAATGCTTTTGCTGCCACTGTTTTCTACCACATTCACTTCACTCCCCACCATCGGTTCTAGCATATTGTAATGTTTTACATCCTTGGTAAATGCATAGAAATTCAATTTTCCACCATGGTGAACCTTCCTGTCAAACAAACACGGTCTTCCAAGAAGCACATGGTCTGCATCCATATCTACCACATCACACAAAACCTGCTCACTAAAATTCCAAATTTGGAAATTTAATAAGCACCGCTTAGTCATAGTCACATGTTGTCTGTCCCCTTTTTAACCAAAAAACTTGATATGGATTTGGATGGGAAATACGTTTCGGTTGTAGTTTCTCCATGAGCTCTGTAGATACTAGAATTTTGGCACTCCCACCATCAATGATTAGATTACACCAATTGCCTTCAACCCTGCACTTTGTTTTGAAAATTATTTTCCTTTGTTTGTGCTCCTCTGCTTTCTTCTTCGCGGGATAAAGTAGGTTTCTGCGAAACATCAAATTCTCACCCTGATCCTATTGGACTATTATCACATTCTCTCCAACAATGGGTGTCTCATTAGCTTGGGTGAATTGCGTTCTAGATTCATTTAATATCCTTGCATTTTTTTCCAGGTATTCTGAGGCCTCGTATCCTTCCACTCCACATCTATAGAAAATTATAGAGTACTTATGCCTCCCCCTTCCAAATCCTCATCCTCTTCCATTATTAATTATGCCTCTTCCATTATGGCTACTGGCGGATTCATCCTCTTTTTCATTTCCCTTGGAAACATTTACTTTGCCTCTACTCTAGGACCCCTTCCTCTATTTTTTTGTTGTGATTTTCGCTCAATATTTTCTTCCACTCTTAAGGAAACTTGGTACACTTCATATAAATTATGGAACCAATGTGTTCTCACTTCGTTCTAGATTTGATATTTCAATCCATTTACATACCTTGCCACTCTTTGAAATTAAACTTCCTTTATCCATAACCTGAGTGAAAATATAAAGAATTATTCTATGTACTCCCGAACAATCGTCTCTCTCTACCTCAAGTTATGTACTTGCTTACATAAATTCAGTTGCTAATATACATGCAGAAAATTCTCCTTAAGTTTTCTCAACATCTTCCTCCAAGTCTTAATTTTATCCTGTCGGTTGTCTATTCTATATTTTTGTAGAATATCTTACCACAGTGCAACATCTCCCTTCAGCTTTTCCATTGCAAATCGAACCCTATTTAGGTCCTGCACATTCTCATACTTGAATTATCTTACGAGCTCCCCCATCTAGTCCAGGAGAGTCTCATCCTTCAGTAACATGACACTTACACTTTGTTACTGCCTCTATCTTTTAAAAAAGATATCAAATGCATAGCTGTGTCTATTTCATAATCACTTAATTCTTATTCAATCTCTTCTTATGCATCTGCGTCTGCTTCAGCATCCTCATTTCTTCTATTCTCCAGTTCCTCTATCCTTGTTATATCGTGAAATGGCACTTCTCTATCCGAGTAATGACATCAAATATGTCGTTACACAAAAGGACATTATGGATTGAAGTAGCCATAACCCTATAGATGAATTGGATCGTTAATACAACTTGATCAGTTTAGAAATGATCATTTTTTATGTTGAACTCATCATGTATTCGTGACTTCCCTTTGAGCAACTTGCGTGTTATTCCCAGGTCTGCCATGTGCAACCCACACATTCTTAAAATTCGTGAATTTCTTTAAAGAAATTCGCGAGTCCTTCGCTAGAAGCTGCACATGGACTTACAGATTCCATTTAGAATAGTTGAAAAATAAAAAGATGATTAACTAGGTCCAGTTGGGCTCGGTTCGGAAACTTCCCCAACTTCCCCTACCATCCTAAGCCTCGAATTCCTTCCTCACAAGCAACCATAAAAAGAGGGGAAATTTATGAGGAAAGGGGACTAACATTGGAGGAAAATTTATGCTAGAGGATTCCATTAAGGAGAGGAGAAAGAGGACTCAAGTCTTGGTTTGCAAAGGAGCTTGCTCAGAAAGGAGGCTATGTAATGTTTCTAGATCTCTGATAATAAAGATTGTGTTTTCCTTCCATTAATGTTTATATGTATGCTTCTAATGTTTGAGTGTTGATCTAGGTTGTAATTTCTTTTGAATGAAATCATTATATGTTCATATCTCATCTTATATCACAGTAGAATATACTTTGAGGAAAGGAAAATATTTGTTACGGGTATTGAATATTGGAAGCAAAGAAGCATTGGAGAAGAAGAAGAAATCTAGGATCGACCGTTTGAAACAAGGTACACAATCCCCTTCTCTCATTCTCTAATCTATGCTTATAAAACCCTAGTTATCTGCAAGTAGAACAATCAATAAGTTGGTGGCCTATAAACCCCCATCCATAAGGTAGATTATCCCTAACAACATAATTGGCGACTCCACTAGGGAGTCTATTTTGTTTTGGGGTCCCTTAAGTTGAAGTATTTTTCCAGTTTTTTGTCTTTCATGGTCTTGCTTAAGTTTTGCAGTAGTCTATTTTCAGTATGTATTCTTGAATATTTGTTGTGCTCAACCCCCATTTTCTTTTTTTTGAAAACGTTTTGAGGCATTTCCGGGTCTCCTATACTTACAATCACCTTTTTCTAGAAAATTTGTGGGTTTCCTGAAGTACACTCATGAGTGGCATGTAGGAATGTCACTACATAGTCATGTTTTCATGTAGATAGATGTCTAGAAGATTAGGTTTTTCTTTCTCCGACTTTGCTTTGGATGTCTGACTACTTCTGGGGCTTCATCCTGAAGTTTCACCAGTCTATGACTTGTTGCAAGTCTTTTGGTTTTCTCTTGTAAGCTTTACTTTGGGTAAGTTAGGTTGAGTGTGAGTTTAAGGATATTAGGTCTCTACTCTTAGCACTTTTGGTTGGAGTATGAATAGTTTATGATATTTTAACATCTGTTAATGCTTGTTGTTGCTTGTTATCAGATTACTTAAGTATATTATTTGCTATTTACTTCTCCCAAACTCTTGAACAACTTTGGTTCTTTTTAAGATTTGTGTAGTTCAGTCCAATTCGGGCATTGTCAAGCTTCGCAAAGCCTTCAAAGTTTGTGTTTGTGAGGTCTGTTTGTGAGTCTTGCTGATACATACGTTCATAGCTCTAGCTTATATATATGCATAAGTGGCAATTGTTACTTTCATTTTTGAAAAAATATAAAAAAAAAGCATTTTAGGTGCATGTCTAGTCTTTGGTAGGCTCTTTGTACATCACTTTGAATTTTTCAAAAAGAAAAGAAAAAATTTCATTTGATTTGCAAAGTTCAACAGTTAAAGTTTCATTAGTTTTTGAAAAAGGAAAAGAAAAATGAAATGACAATGTTAATTTAAATCAATTTACAGCATATTTTTTGCTTTCTATTCAAGTCCAAAAACATCATAAGTTGCACGGTCACCATCACGTGTAAGAAGAATCCTTAAAAAGAACGATAATACATAAAATTACCTAGTAATGAATTTTCTTTTTAGGGACATCACCAACTAGCTTAGGCTAGGTTTTTGGATTAGGGCTATCTTTAACTATCTGAAATTTTTAAAATTCAGACATAGTGGACTATCGCTTAGGAAACCCATTTCCACAGGAAGGTAAACTAGAAAGCTCATATGATACAGGATTCAAGCATGAGATCGTGTGAAGCTTGAGTTGCGAAGATGCCCGTCCAATACTCAGTGGATGATAAACCAAAATTGATGTGCATATGGGGATTCATTCAGTACCACCTTTGGGCCCCGTGTGGTGCTGGTGATTCTTGAATTTCGGGCTTGTTACCATGATGATTCACATCAGTTAGACCAACAACTGTTCCGCCAGAACTTTCCTTTAGATCTATAACCATAGTTTCTTGTCCTAGGATTTCTACACAAGTGATGGTGGAAGGATATTTCCATTGTACCTAGCGCAGCCGTGGGAGGAAACCCCATGCGATAATTTGGGAGGGTGGTTGGTGATTAAACTAATTACACCCAAAGAAATTTTATAGGGACCCAGGTTAACTTCTCTTTATCTCTTCACTGGTCTGTTCTGGGCCCTCATCATCCCAGATGTTCCTTTGGAAGACACATATTCAACCCGATTGGTTGTGATACTTTGGGAATTTTTTAGTGGTGTGATCTTTGGATTTCTTGTGATATAGTTTGATGTATTAGGTGTGTGAATTAAAAATATTTAGTTTTGGAGGATTAAAATCCTCGTAGATATCGAAGGTTGCAAGGCACCTTTAGTTGTGGAGCCTCCACTGCCACCTAGAAGGCATAGAATCAACACAATCGGTTCTTTCGAAACCGACTGGTATTAGTGAAAGTTGAGGGGAACATGAACTTAGGTACATTCAAATTGATCATCCATCAATAGAAATCAAATACATAAAGGCAGAATAGTTTGCAAGGAAATATAATTCACCTTTTACTTATTTGCGAGATCCCATACTTATCCAAGTTAGGCCTTTCATTCAACTTGGTCTTGGTGTTTCATCAAGTCTGGTCATGTATAATATCAAAGAAGTATCTGGGGATATCTATACCCCTACAGTAGCCATGTTAGTCGGTGCAGTATCTCCTCTACATGTGAGTGTGCCACAATCGAACATACCTAATGCATCGATAGTGTCTTTAAAATTTATGCCATCTATTCCTTTATCTTCGAGTGCTAGAGTGGTCGACCATTCAGCACCCGTGATCCCTAGTACTAGTTCGGTTAATGTGGCGGTTACTAGAGTACTTATCATGTCCCCTCCCCTCTCACTAGAGAGTACACGACTCTACGCTGCCATAACCGGGCATCTAGCCCCATGAACATAATAAGAAATGCATTGAAAATAAAAACATATGCAGATGCATAATGCAGTAAAATACAATGAAAGTAAATCTTATTCAATACATTCATGATACAATCATAATAATTCTAAGAACAAGTACATTGCATAATTAATACAAAGAGTGCTTATCTTGAAAATGAGTTGCCCTGAGTAACTAGCTATGTTGCTGCAACGTTCCATCCAACCATAGGCCAGTTGTGCTCATCAACCTCTCAGCACAACTGCCACCCCCAAGCTGGGCATGATTTCTACAAGGAAATAGGGAAAAAGAGGCTCACACATAGCCAAATACACACCAAGGTTCAACTAATCCAATCCACAATTGGATTTATTAGGATGTTAAGGCAATGGAAGGAAGAATTGCTAAGCTAGTGAGATCAACCACAGAGATATGGGCACCTCTATCAGATCTATCTAGCTTGGCCTACACAATACCTACACACCCAACACAAGGAAGTATTCCCTTCACTTATACACAGTCCCTCAGGCCATACCTTCCCTTCCAGTGTTCTCCAAGGTGTGCATAGAAGAGTAGCCAACCCCTTTGATCTTCTACGAGGTTCCTCCCTTCACTAGGTTTATCAAGCCAATTCTGGACCTCTTCCACTCCTAATTCGTAATTACAGTTCAGACCAAAACGAGGATGCACAAAACAACAAAACACAAGTTCTGGGTATGAAGGAAAACATTTTGGCAACCAAAAACGAAATGGTAGATGGGGAAACAAACTTGGGAGAGAAATTCGATTTCAGAAAATGTTTCTAGGAATTATAGGGGAAAAAAAGACCTCTATAAACCCCCAAATCGTGATTCTCTCTTCCTAGCCACTATGCAATACAAAAACATTTTTCCAGCCATGGAAGAATGGAGAAACAAGCAAAAAACGTGAGGGAAAACGCCCCAGCTAGCTCCAGCTGCACGAGGAAGTGAAACGCCTGGGTGAGGAATTGTTTGGGCATGAATTTTTGGGTGTTTTATTTGCCCATAAGAAAAATATGAATTCCAAAAATTCATGGCTTTCCCCAATACAAAATTGACTGCCATACCTCTCCATTCCCAATGCATTAACTGCCTCAACCAACTTCTGGAAGAATTAAATGATTGGGTGAAAAAGTCAAAATGGGTAGTTAAGAGTATATGGGTTCTCGCATTCACATCTAGCTTGATACTTTTTGGCTCAAGGGTTTGAATAATTTCCCTCCCTATTCCTTGTGAAATCATGCCCCCATCTCTTGTTGCATTGCATATCTAGTTGTGGGTGTTTTATTAAATTGCATATTTACATGATGTCTCAATTTATATTGTGCTTGGCTAGCACGATAACTATATGCATCGATTTTAATTTTCGATACATAAAACACTAAATCGATGGTGGGGCCTTGGCCTTCATCTCCTCACCATCATTTAATAACGATATTTACATCATGTACAATTTTAATGCAATGGGGGTCAAAATTGGGATATTACAATACCTAGTATGCCTTTTACATCTTATCCCCTATTTCAAAATTTGCAAAACAATTCTAGTGGTTCCAGTCCTCTTGTCCAAGGGTATCCCTGGTATGGAAGAAACATTCCTCCATCCTTTCCAGATGTAGTCCCCACACCTACTGTGGCAGGTGTGTCTTTTGGAAGCTTGAATCCTTTGACAGGATTCAACTTTCAAACCTCAAGTTAGGTCTCGATCGCGTCGATTGGAAGCTCTACGTTTTCACTATTTGGTGTAAGATCAATAGCTCCAATATCGATGGCACCTGTCTCATGCAGAACCATACCAACTCAATACAACACACCTCAAGTCAGTAACCCCTTAGCTTTTGGATGGAATTCTTTTCAGAATATTGTCACCTCTTCATGGCCGGTGGCTAGGGGAAACCTTAGTCAGTCTTGTGGGAACATTGGTGTAGGAACATCTTCACACCAAGTTCCCCAATATCAATCCCCGAGTCAACCTTGAATTCCTTTTCTAGAAACTTTGAACTTGTTAGACCTCTCGAAATTAATGAACGACCCTGTGCTCCATGATCCAACTTGGCCACCGGTCCTTATCCAACTCCCTTCCAATATCCCAAAATTTGAAGGAAATACTAGAGAAGACCTTGGTGACCATGTCACAACTTTCCATCTATGGTGCTCTTCTAACTCATTGAATGATGATTCAATTCGTTTAAGGTTCTTTCAAAGAACTCTGACGAGTGTATTAGCTAAATGGTATATTGAACTTTTGTTTGCTGCTTATGATAGTTTTCTTGACTTAGCCACTGCTTTTCTCAAACAATTTCAACTTCCGATTCAGTATGATGCCAGTACTGACCATTTGTCGAATTTTTGGCAGGACAAAGCCAATCACATCTCTAACCACATTCAGGAGTGGTGAAGAAGGAAGAGGTTGATCAAGGCTAATAATCCTCCTGAATTTATGTTGGAATGGTTCTTGAAATTTTGTTTGCCATGTATTTCAAAGGACGTATCGACGTCAGGAGTAACAACCAAGGAAGATGCCATTCTTAGAGCCTAGCAGCTGGTTCTGATATACATTTAGTCTCATATTCTCTATGAAATTATATCGGATGCGCCAATATCTAATACTAACTTTACAAAACCAGCCAGTCCAACCATCCATTGTAGAATCACTGGCAAAACAAATCCATGAATTATAAGTGAAGTGGTCTGCAGTGGATACAACCAAGGCTGCAACTTCCTCTCCTTAGAATGCATAATTTTTTAATGCACAATCCACCCCGAAGGGCACTCAACATTCTGGTGGGAAGAAAAAAGGGAACAAAGGGGAGGAAAACCAAAACAAACAAAATCCCACAAACAATGTTGAGGGGGCCAATAAAGAAAAGAAAAAGGTAAATTTCCCCTGCAAAATTTGTCAAGAGGATCACTTAACCTATGAATTCCCTTTAATGGAACAATCCCATAAGTTTTTCAGGTAACAACCTACTATCCTTAAGGATCCTTTTCCACAAGGACAAAATGCAACTTAGAGTAATTCGAAAATTTTTGAGGGAACCCAAAATACTCCCCCTGCCGATCAATCTTACATCAACATGGTCCTCTCCCAAACTTTGTTATAAATCGATCCAAGAGTTACGAGTTAGAGTCTTCACACAAAGAATAGTAACTTGTCGAGTCATTAACCCCTCTTTCGAATGAAAAACCGACTAAACCTATGCCGAAGATACCAAAAGGGATTTTTAAGAAGACATACCATAACCCTGATGTGAGGCCACTCCCAACTACTCGATTACGGAGGATCTAGCCCAAACTCCTTGTGTTATGTCTTCCTTGGAAGTGTTGTAAAGTTGTCCATCTCAGCGTAATGCACTTTTGGTAGTCATCAATAGTACTGATTCTGCGAACCTAATAGACAATTTTGAATTATCTAATGTCAAGCCCCTCTTACCCTATCACGTAGCCCTCCAAATATAAGTAGTCCATGGTGGTAAAACCATTGGACGAACTGTTATAGATGAAGGTGCATCTACATGCGTGATGGTCGTTTCGTGTTGGAAATATTTTGGCTCCCCTTAGTTGGCCACATTAAACACCTTACTGACTGCTTTTGACGGAATATCTTTCCTCCCTCATGTTATACTGCCTTCTTTTGATATAGAATTGGAAGGAAAAATGGTTTCAGTAGAAGTTGAGGTCATTGACACCCCTCTGGAATACAATTTACTCTTGGGTAGGAGTTGGACATATGCCATGTGTGTTATTCCGTCATTTGTCTTACATGTTCTCATTCCCCCCCCACGAAGGGAATTTAGTGACTATTAACCAATAGTATTATACACAGAAAATTCTTGCATACACATCAGAGTCTAATGTTCCTTAGATCGATAAATCACATCTGGTAAACGAAACCCTAAGAGCCAGATGTATACATAATTGATGGGTACTTTTGATTTTCACGCTCCTATTAATTTTCTAGGATCGACTGGTATAGGGAAAATTGTTTGTACAGTTTTATATAGGACCGATCCATGGGTTCTTCCTTCAAAATGATCTTGATGTGCCCTTGTCAGCAGTAGAAATAGCTTACAAAGCTTTAGTTGATGCTACTATTGATGCCCTCCTGACTCCTTTCGTCTCATAGAAGCCAGAGGAATTGTATGTACTTGCATGGGCAGTGAACTCAACTTATTCATGTGATTTTTTAGACATGGTTTTTCCGTCTGATGAAGCCATTTTGGAGGCAATGATAGGACCTGACAAAGTATGTGAAGACTTACATCACAAGTCCTATTCCCTACCAGAGCTGAGTAGAAATGAAAGTTCTGAATTCCATGTGAGATGGAGTGAAGGTGTTGATAGACCAGTAAATCCTTTTCCCAAGGAAGGAGTGTTCCCTGAAGGAAACTTGGCCAACATTTCTGTAACTATACCCATCAACATCTCCCAAGATATATATGTACTTGCTTACATAAATTCAGTTGGTAATCTACATGCAGAAAATTCTCCTTAAGTTTTCTTAGCATCTTCCTCCAAGTCTTAATTTTCTCTTGTCAGTTGTCTATTCTATATTTTTGTAGAATATCTTACCATAGTGCAACATCTCCCTTCAACTTTTCCATTGAAAATCGAACCCTATTGGGGTCACACGCATTCTCATACTTGAAGTATATTTTGAGCTCCCCTATCTAGTCCAAAAGAGTCTCATCCTTCAGTAACATGACACTTACACTTTGGCACTGCCTCTATCTTTCAAAAAAGATTTCAAATGCATAGTTGGGTCTATTTCATAATCACTTCATTGTTATTCAATCTCTTCTTCTGCATCTGAGTCTGCTTCAACATCCTCATTTCTTCTATTCTCTAGTTCCTCTATCCTTGTTATACTATGAAATGGCACTTCTCTATCTAATAAATGACATCAAATATGTCGTTACACAAAAGGACATTATGGATTGAAGTAGCCATAACCCTATAGATGACTTGGATCCTTAATACACCTTGATCACTCCAAAAATAACCATTTTTTCTCTTGAACTCATCATGTATTCGTGACTTCCCTTTGAGCAACTCGCACGCTATTCGCGGGTCTACCATGTGCAACTCACATATTCTTAAAATTCGCGAGTTTCCTTAAAGAAACCCGCGGTCCATTTGATAGATGCTACACATGAACCCATGAATTCTATTAAGAATAGTTAAAAAAATAAAAATATGATTAACTAGGGTTAGTTGGGCTTGGTTTGGAAACTTCCCCAACTTCCCCTACCATCCTAAGCCTCAAATTCCTTCCTCATAAGTAACTATAAAAAGAGGGGAAGGGTATGAGGAAAGGGGACCAACTTTGGAGGAAAAATTATGCTAGATGATTCCATTAAGGAGAGGAGCAAGAGGGCTCAAGTCTTGGTTTGCAGAGGAGCTTGGTCAGATAGGAGGCTATTTAATGTTTCTAGATCTCCGATAATAAAGATTGTGTTTTCCTTCCATCAATGTCTAGATGTATGCTTCTAATGTTTGAGTGTTGATATAGGTTGTAATTTCTTTTGAATGAAATCAATATATGTTCATACCTCATCTTATATCAATGTAGATGATACTTTGAGGAAAGGAAAGCATTTGTTAGAGGTATTGAAGATTAGGAGAAAATAAGCATTGGAGAAGAAGAAGAAAGCTAGGATCAACCGCCTAAAACAAGGTACACATTCCCTTTCTTTCATTCTCTAATATATGCTTATAAAACCCTAGTTGTTTGCAAGTAGAACAATAAATAATTTGGTGGCCAACAAACCCTCGTCCATAAGGTATATTATCCATAACAACAGAATTGGTGACTCCATTAGGGAGTCTATTTTGTTTTGGGATCTCTTAAGTTGAAGTCTTTTTCTAGTTTTTTGTCTTTCCTGGTCCTGCTTAAGGTTTGTAGTAGTCTATTTTCAGTATGTCTTCTCTAATATTTGTTGTGCTAATCCCCCATTTTCTTCTTTTTTAATTTTTTTGAGGCATTTGCGGGTCTCCTATACTTACAATCACGTTTTTCTAGAAAATTCATGGGTTTCCTGAAGTACAGTCGCGAGTGGTACGCGTGACTATCACTAAACATTCACATTTTCTTGTAGATGGATGTCTAGAAGCTTAGGTTTTGCTTTCTCTGAGTTTGCTTTGGGTGTTTGACTACTTCTAGGGCTTCATCCTGAAGGTTCACTAGTTCGTGACTTGTTGCAAGTCTTTTGGTTTGCTTTTGTAAGATTTGCCTTGGGTAAGTTAGGTTGAGTGTGTGTTTAAGGATTTTAGGTCTCTACTCTTGGAACTTTTGGTTGGAGTATGAGTAGTTTCTGAGATTTTAACATCTATTAATGCTTGTTGTTGCTTCTTATCATATCGCTTAAGTAGTTTATCTGTTATTTAATTCTCCCAAACTCTTGAACAACTTTGGTTTTTTTAAGACTTGTGTAGTTCAGTCTAAGTAGGGCATCGTCAAGATTCACAAAACCTTCAAAGTTTATGTTTGTGAGCTTTGTTTATGAGTCTTGTTGATACATACTTTCATAGCTCTAGCTTATATATATGCATAAGTTGCATTTGTTCCTTTCGTTTTTGAAAAAATATAAAAACAAAGCATTTTAGGTGCATGTCTACTCTTAGGTGGGCTCATTGTACATCGCTTTGAATTTTTCGAAAAGAAAAGAAAAAAATTCATTTTATTTGCAAAGTTCAAGAGTTAAAGTTTCATTAGTTTTTGAAAAAGTAAAAGAAAAGTGAAATGACAATGTTAATTTGAATCAATTTACACCATATTTTTTGCTTTCTAGTCAAGTCCAAAAACATCATAAGTTGCACGGTCACCACCATGAGTAAGAAAAATCCTTATGAAGCGAATATTTATTCCCTTCACAGAATCAATATTACCAGAACACCTAGAATACTTGATAATCCATTAATAGGACAAATATATATTGATAACTGGGTAGATAAAAAGATGTTTTTCCAGAATTAGTGTTGGCTATTTTATACCCGAAGTGATAAGGGGGGTGACTTTTCAAGTAACCTCTTAAGTAATTAATTAATTGCCCTAATTAACCTACTTAGTATTTAAATGTTAATATTTATGACATTTATATTTTTTACATTGCCTTATCATTAAGGGAAGCTTTGTCCTCAAAGCTTGTATCGACAACAATGTATGAATTCCCTTGAAATGTCGTCTTGGGATCCTTTCCTTTTTGTAATTATGACACTTGATGAAATGAGATGATAGGAGTTATGGATTCCCAAGGAGAATTGTCGCATCGTATCTGCTATGGCCCATCCCAAATCTACTTTCATCGGGGCTTTGAGATCATTTTGTGGAACGGGTCGTTTCAATTGTTGTTTAGCATGTTGGTATTTTCTCCTATCAACATAATTCTTATGCGAGTGCTTGTTTTGATCCCGTCGTTGGTAAAAATGATGATTATAATTAGGATTTCTGTAAGGTGTATGTGTTGCTTGTTTTTCTTTCTTTTAAACTACGGCGAGGTCTGTCTTCACCTCCTCGATTTGATTTTTGGATGCAATCTGTATTTTTGATTCTTGGTTCTCCTGTAGATTGTTATGATTCTGAATCTTTTCGATTCTTTCATCTCGCAACTTTTTTTTTCAATTTCTAATTTCTTGATTTAATTCTCTAGTTCCTAATTACGATTATTTAGACACTAGTTTTCTTCTTGCTTTTCCAGTATTCTTCTTTCGAGGTCTTCACTAGAGTGTTCCTTCTTGCTACTGTTTTTCAATTTTTTTTAATCTTTGTAATCAGTGTTTTGTTATGATTTCGTAGTCGAGAAATCTCATCGGTATTGCTTGATAACACCTTATTGAATTTTGTCAGTTCTAACTTATGTGTCTTCTTACTATCGTCATATTGCTACTGGAGTTTTTCTTTTTGTTATTGATGATGACGTAACTCTGTTTCTTGATTTTCTAACTTCATCCGAACTTTCCCCAATTCAACATCTTTTTCCATGATGAGCTTGTTTAGATGCTTTATTTCTTCTTCTAAATCATTATCGCTTTCATATGGTGATTTGTTGTCATTTTTTGATTTTTTGATATGGTCTTCTAGGTTTTGATTATTAATTTTTAAACATGATATTTCTTTATCTTGATGAGATAACATTTTCTTGTTATCTCTTTTTTTTTCCTCGAAAAAAGTCGTAATTTTATTTCATAAAAGAAAAAATTACATTCTGCACATGTAAAAGGATCACTAAGATCCCTACATTTTCACAAATTTATTGTCACATATTATCATCATATCAACTGTCCCATACTGTCCAAAAACAAAAAACCAAATCAACAAAACCAGTCTAACCAAAAACAGAGAACCATATCCATAGGCGATCTCCGCAAAGTCCTCTACCTCTCCACTAAGCTCATCTCCAAAAATATAAAAGCCAGGCCTACTTAAAAACGCAGATCTCAATCTCTACCTGGCGAAAACATCAACAATTGGACAGATTTATGTCTGGATATGCCTAGCCACTTGTTATCTCTTATGGTTCGTTCTAGCTGTCGATTTTGATTCCATAATCGACTATTCTCATTGTCTCTCCACTCTTTCAACCACTTATGTGTCTCAACCTTAGCTTGTAAACTTTTATTGATCGCCTTATATTGCTCTAACTCGTCCACTGTTGTTTGTAGACATGACTTCATTTCCGAATATGTAGGTGCCATTGTTTGCGATTATGTTTTTACTTCACTTTTGTATTCTTTTCTCCTAAAAGGGTAGACACAAAAGCTGTAATAATCTCAATATCTGTCTTTTAATATCTTCTTTGATTAATTTTCCTTCTTGTATAAAGTAATAAATGTAAATAACACAATTATTAAATAATAATAATAATAATAATAATAATAATTATTATTAAAAATTTAGTAATAACAAATATAATATATTACCAATTACTATTTAAAAATAATAATATAGTATATATATTTTTTGTGAATTGGGTTGGAAGGTTTTTGAAAAAATATATAACAATAATAAATTTTATTATTACTAATAGTATTATTGATATATATTTTTTATGAATGGGGTGGGAATTAGGATTTAAACCCTAGAATTAAAAAACCGCTCATTAAAACAAAATCGTGGGTGGAAAAACCACTTGTGGTTTTACTCTTTTATTTTTACTTTTTCTTAACCTTCATTTTTAAATCTTCCTCTTTTTTTTTTTTACTTCTTCCTTTGTATTTTTTCTTTTGATTTTCTTTTCTTTTTTTACTTGGTCAAAGACCATAAATTTAGGGACTCCCTAGGATTATGATTAAAAATCATGATGTGGCCAAAGGCATGGATCACACACTGGCCCTGATACCAAATGAAGTGAATATTTATTCACTTCACACAATCAATATTACCAGAAAACCTGGAATATTCGATAAGCCATTAATAGGACAAATATATATTAATAATTGGATAGATCAAAAGATGTTTTACAAGAATTAGTGTTGGGTATTTTATACCCTAAGTGGTAAGGGGGGTGACTTTTCAAGTCACCTCTTGAGTAATTAATTAATTACCCTAATTAACCTACTTAGTATTTATATGTTAATATTTACTAGGATAGATCTATTTTAAACCCATATCTATCAAGCACCGAGAGGGATCCAATTTCTTGAGGTGTATATTTTTTACCTTTGAATCCCTCTCAGTGCTTGATAGACGTGGATTTAAAATGGATCTAGTTTAATTCTTTTTTTTAATATTTTTATTTAAGTAATATGTAATTTATATTTTTCATCTTTTATTTTTTAATATTTTTTATTTATGTCGGCTATAGCATAACATGACTAACGTGACAGGATCTCCCCCATACTGGGCTGAAGAGCACCTCACTTCTCTCGGTGCAATAACATTTATATTTGTTACACCTTAAAAAAAACGTCAATACTTCAAATTAACTAGTAACAAATTTTCTTTTCAGGGACATCACCAACTAACTTAGGCTAGGGTTTTTTATTAGGGCTATCTTTAACTATCTTAAATTTTTTAAATTTAGACATAGTGGACTGTCGCTTAGGAAACCCATTTCCATGGGAAGGTAAACCAGAAACATCCTCTAACATAGGAGTCAAGCACAAGGTCGTGTGAAGCTTGAGTTTCGGAGATACCCCTCCAATATTCATTGGATCATAAACTAGGATTGATGTGTGTATGTTGGTTCATTTAGTACCACCTTTTGGCCCCGTGTGGTGCTGGTGATGTTTGAATTTAAGGTTTGTTACCATTCCCATGCACATCAGTTAGACTGACGACTGTCCCACCAGAACTTTCCTGTAGATCTTGTAACCACAGTATCTTGTCCTAGGGTTTCTACACAGGTGATGGTGGAAGGATATTTCACTGTACCTAGGGCAGACGTGGGAGGAAACCCTCTGTGGTAATTTGGGAGGGTGGTTGGTGATTCAACTACTTCCACCTAGAGAACTTGTATAGGGACCCTGAGTAACTTCTCTTTAGCTCTTCACTGGTTTCTTTTAGGCCCTCATTATCCCAGACATTCCTTTGGAAGGCACATCTTCACCCAATTGGATGTGATACTTAGGGAAATTTTTAGTGGTGTGATCTTTGGATTTCTTATGATATAGTTTGACCTCTTAGGTGTGTGAATTAAGAATATTAAGTTGTGGAAGATCAACATCCTCGTAGATCTTGAAGGTTGCAAGGCCTTCCTCCACCTTCAGTTGTGGAGCCTCCACCGCCACCTAGAAGGTGAAGAATCAACACAAGCGATTCTTTTGAAACTGACTGGTATTAGTGAAAGTCCAAGGGAACCTGAACTTAGGTATAGTCAACTTCATCATCCATTAGTAGAAATCGAAGACTTACAGGTTGAAGAGTTTACGAGGAACTATAATTAACCTCTTACTTATTTGTGATATCCCGTACTTATCCAAGTTAGGCCTTTCAGTCAACCTGGTCTTGGTGTTTCATCAAGTCTTGTCATGTCGAATACCGGAGAAGGATATGGGGATATGTATACCCCTACTTCATCCATGTTAGCCGGAGGAGTATCTCCTCTGCATGTGAGTGTGCCACTATCTAACATACCTAATGCACCAGTAGTGTCTTTAAATTTTAATCCATCTATTCCTTTATCTTCGAGTGCTACAGTGGTCAGCCCTTCAACACCCTCAATCCCTACTACTAGTTCGGTTAATGTGGTGGTGACTAGTGTACCTAGCATGCCCTTTACATATTATCCCCTATTCCAAAATTTGCAGAACAATCCTAGTGGTTACACTCCTCTCGTCCAAGGGTATCCCTAGTATAAAGGACACATTCCTCCATCCTTTCCATATGTAGGCCCCACACCTACTGTGGCAGGTGTGTCTTCTGGAAGCATGAATGCTTTCACAGGATTCAACTTTCAAACCTCAAGCCAGGTCTCGATCACGCAAAATGGAAGCTCAACTTTTTCATTGTTTGGTGGAAGGCCAATAGCTCCAATATCGATGACAACTATCTCGTGTGAAAGAAAACCAACTCAGTACAACACACCTCAAGTCAGTAACCACTTAGCTTTTGGATGGAATCCTTTTTAGAATATTGTCACTTCTTCATAGCCGACGGTTGGGGGAAACCTTAGTCAATCTTATGGGAACATTGGTGGTGCATTGGTGCTGGAAAATCCTCACACCAAGTTCCCCAATATCGATCCTCGACTCGACCTCGACTTCCTTTTTTGGAAACTTTGAACTTGCTAGACCTCTCGAAATTAATGAACGACCATGTGCGCCATGATCCGAATTGGCCACCAGTCCCTATCAAACTCCCTTCCAATATCCAAAAAATTGAAGGGAATACTGGAGAAGACCATGGAGTCCATGTCACAACTTTCCATCTATGGTGCTCTTCTAACTCATTGAATGATGATTCAATTCATTTAAGGATCTTTCAAAGAAATCTAACGAGTGTATTAGCTAAATGGTATATTGAACTTACATTTGTTGCTTATGATAGTTTTCTTGAATTAGCCACTGTTTTCCTCAACCACTTTCAACTTTTGGTCCGGTATGATGCCAGTATTGACCTTTTGTTGACTTTTCAGCAAGACAAAGCCACTCACATATTTGACCACATTGAGGAGTGGTCAATAAGGAAGAGGTTGATCAAGGCTAATACTCCTCCTGAATTTCTGTTGGAATGGTTCTTGAAATATTTGATGCCATATATTTCAAAGGACGTATCAACTTCAAGAGTAACAACCGAGGAAGAGGCCATTCTTAGATACCAACAGTTGGATTTGATCTACACTCAGTATGGGATTCTCTACAAAATTATACCGGATGCGCCAATATCTAATACTGACTTTGCAAAACAAAATCTTGGACCGCATGTTGATGGCATTGTTAGTTCAGTCCAGCCACACACTATAGAATCACTAGCAAAACAAATCCATGAATTATTAGTGAAGCAGTCTGCAGTGGATACAACCAAGGCTGCAACTTCCTCTCATCATAATGCATAAGTTTTTAATGCACAATCCACCACGAAGAGTACTCAACAATCCGGTGGGAAGAAAAAAGGGAAGAAAGGGGAGGGAAACCAAAACAAACAAAAACTCACAAACAATGATGAGAGGGGAAAGAAAGAAAGGAAAAAGGTAAAGTTCCCCTACAAACATTTTTAGGAGGATCACTTGACCTATCAATTCCATTTAATGGAACAAGCCCAGAAGTTGTTGAAGCAACAACCTACTATCCTTAAGGATCCTTTTCCACAAGAACAAAATGCAACTTCGAGTGATTCGAAGAATTCTGAGGGCACCCATAATACTCCCCCCTGCCAATAAATCTTACATCAACATGGTACACTCCCAAACTTTGTTATAAAATTGAGTCAAGAATTACGAGTTAGAGTCTTCACACAAAGACAAGCAACTTGTCGACTCATCAACCCCTCTTTCGATTGAAAAAATGATTGAACCTATGCCAAAGATACCAAAATGTGTTTTTAAGAAGACATACCATAACCCTAATGCGAGGGCCGCTCCCAACTACTCAGTTATGGAGGATATAGCCCAAACTCCTTGTGTTATGTCTTCCTTGGAAGTGTTTCGAAGTTGTCAATCTCACTGTAATGCACTTCTGGTATTCATCGATAGTATTTATTCCACGAACCTAACAACCAAGTTTGACTTATCTAATGTCAAGCCCCACTTACCCTATCACTTAACCCTCCAAATAGAAGTAGTCCATGGTGGTAAAACTATTGGATGAACTGTTATAGATGAAGGGGTGCATTTACATGCGTGATGGTTATTTCATGTTGGAAATATTTGGGCTCCCCTGAGTTGGTCATGTTAAACACCTTACTGACTACTTTTGACAGAAGATCTTTCCTCCCTCATGGTGTACTACCTTCTTTTGATATAGAATTGGAAGGAAAATGGTTTCTGTATAAGTTGAGGTTGTTGACGCCCCTCTAGACTACAATTTACTCTTCTGTAGGAGTTGGACATATGACATGTGTGTTATTCTGTCATTTTTCTTCGATGTTCTTATTTCCCCCCATGAAGGGAATTATTGACTATTGACCAATTGTCTTATACATGGAAAATTCCTACAAACACATCAGATTCTAATGTTCCTTTGATCGATCAATCACGTCCAATAAACGAAACCCTAGGAGCTAGGATGTATAGATAATTGATGGGAACTTTTGATTTGCCCGCTCCTATTATTTTTCTAGGATTGACTAGTATAGGGAAAATAGTTTGTACAGTTGTAGATAGGATCAATCCATGGGTTATCCCTACATAAGTAAATCCTAACGTGCCCTTATCATTAGTAGAAATAACTTACCAAGATTTAGTTGATGTTACTGATGATGCCCTCTTGAATCCTTCTGTGTCAGAGGAGCCAGAGGAAGCCTATGTACGTGCATGGGAAGTGAACTCAAATTATTCACGTGATTTATTAGACAGGGTTTTTCTGTCTGATGAAACCATTTTGGAGGCAATGATAGGACCTGGCAAAGTATATGAAGACTTACACCACAAGTCCTATTTTCTACCGGAGTTGAGCATAAATGAAATTTTCGAGTTCCATGTGAGATGGAGTGAAGGTGTTCATCAACCCGTAAATCCTTTTCCCAAGGAAGAAGTGTTCTATGAAGGAAACATGGCCAAAATTTCCATAACTATACACATCAACATCTCCACTAAACCAGATGTTGTGGAAAATGTTTACATCGAAGCAAGTTCTTCACCAGAAGAAATTGCCACTTATACAACCTTGTTTAAGGAGTTACGCGATGTATTTTCTTGGTCTTACAAGGAGATTCCAGGAATTGATCTATCTATATTAGAGAATGAAATATGAACATACCCTAATTTAAGACATCTTCAACAAAAGTTGCTCCCTAGGAATCCATGAAAAGTGGCAACAATCAAGGATGATGTGGAAACATTATTGAAAGTCAGTTTCATATACCCCATATATTTAACATAATGGGTATCCAACCCAATCTTGATAGACAAGAATCAAGGAACTACATGTGTCTTCACGGATTCCAGGGACCTAAACAAGGCATGTCCTAAAGATAACTACCCCAAACCTTTCATATATCAGATAATTGACGTGTGTGCTGGTAGCGAAGTCTTTTCTTTTATGGATGGTTTCTCCAGATATAATCAAATCCAAATTAAACCTCAGGACCAACATAAGACTTCCTTCATATGCCCCTGAGGTACTTTCGCGTATAAGAATATGTCGTTTGGTTTGAATAACTTTGGGGCCACTTTCCAAAGGGCTATGAATTTTTCTTTTCATGATATAAAGCATATTGTCGAACCTTACTTGGATGACCTTCCAACCCATTCTAGAAAAATACAATATCATCCGAGACATTTGTGTTTAGTGTTTGAAAGATGTCCACTTAAACCCCCATAAGTGTGTATTTTGTGTCAAATCAGGGTGATTGTTAGGTTTCATAGTCCGCAATAAAGTTATTATGGTTGATCCGTTAAAAGTCGATGCGATTATCAATCTGCCTCCTCCTCAAAATATGCAACAACTTCAAAGTCTACAGAGTAAGTCTAACTTTCTCCAGTCGGTTCATAGTCAATTATGCTAAGATAACTATGGGTTTCATGCGATTGCTAAAGCAATATGCCCCATTTATATTGGATGAATCCACTCAACAATCTTTATAGGCATTAAAGAAAGCATTACTTTCAGCTCCGTTGTTGCAACCACTAGATTACATAAAGGATTTATATTGTATCTGGTCGCATCAGACTCCATAGTTGGGATAGTACTGGTTTAGGAGGATGAAAAGCTACAAGAACACATCAATTATTATCTCAGTCGGGATTTGATTGGACCTGAACTAAGATATTTGCAAGTCGAGAAATTAGCCTTAGAAGTAGTATATGTCTTTCAGAGGTTGCGTCACTACATATTACTCAATACAACTACTGTAGTAGCAGATGTTAATCCATTTCAATATGTTCTATCCTAACGAATTGTTGGAGGAAAATTCAGCAAATGGATTGTTATACTCCAAGAGTTTGATTTGGATTTCCAGTCTTCTAAATCAAAAAAGTATTTAGTGTTCGCAAAATTTATCTCTGAGTTCCCTAGTGATGAAATTATAACGACGAAAGATGAATTGTTTCCTAACAAACACATATTCCTAATTTCAACTGATGATCCCTGGTACAGAGATATTCTCATATATCTCCAGATTTTGAAATGTCCAGCTACCCACTCACGATAGGAGCGGCGAAATTTGAGAATAAATGATAAAAACTACCTCGTTATTGTAGACACCTTGTACAAAAGAGGGGTAGATTCTATTTTACGGTGTTGTCTCACTCATGAGGAGACTGATTATTTCCTTAATGATTCTCATAGAGGAGCATGTGGGAGTCATTTATTTGGGTTAGCAATGACCCATAAGATATTACGTGCCAGTTATTTATGACCCACCATCTTTAAAGATTGTGTGTAGGTTGTGAAACGTTGTCATCCATGTCAGCTTTACACCAGAAATATGTGGTCACATTCCTCTCCTCTATATCCCATCATCGTAGTAGGGCCCTTCACCAAGCGGGGGAAAGATTTCATGACCTGTAACCCAGTATCTGTTGGGGGGCACAAATACATCATTGTCGTTGTGGACTACTTTACCAAGTGGGAAAAGGTAATTCCTACCTTCAAAGTCAATGGTGAGATGACATCATAGTTCATTTTTAACCAAATTATTTCTTGGTTCAACATCTCAAAGCAGATTGTCACAAACCATGGTAGTCACTTTCAAAATAGAATGATGACCAAGTTGACTACTTTGCTAGGTTTTAAGCAAGACCACTCATCTTCTATTTACCTGCAAGCGAATGGCCAGGCATAAGTTGTTAATAAAATATTACAGACCATTCTAAAGCAGACTATTAATGCAAGTAGGTCAAATTGGAATACCCAACACTTTGTGTGTATCGAACAACAGTTAATACTACTACAGGGTTCTCCCCTTTTCAACTTGTTCATGGAGTGGAAGTATTTACCCTGGTTGAATGCGAGATACTGTCTCTCAAGATTGCAATTCATGTGCTACTTGACACTTCAAACATAGAGGAACGTCTATTGCATATAGAACTACTAGATGAACAATGAAGAGATGCATTAATAGCAAACGAATCACACAAAGCACGTGCCAAAAACCAATAAGACAAAGCAGTCAAACCTAGGGTTTTTCTGAAGGAGAACTTGTCTTGGTTTATGACCAGGATAAGGAACCCTCGGGGGAAGGAAAATTCAAATCTATGTGGTTAGGCCCATACGTTACATCTAAGGCCTTAAAGAATGGTGCTTATGAATTAGTTGATTATGACATAAACAAGCTTCCTAAGCCCCGAAATGAGCTCTACCTGAAGAAGTATTATGCCTAGTCCTTATGCTTTTTCTTGTAATATAGTTGTATAACTTTGTAAATAATTATCACCTGATTAATGTTTCTTATGTAGATATGTTTTGTTTCAGATGTTTGTGGAATGGTTCATAGGATTCAATGATGGTGCAATCCATCACACTTGCAACCTGGATTCAACTTCTTGGGTCATTTATGCACCCACAAGACAAATAGTTTCCTCGAGAGGCACTTGTTGTGGTCCTGCAACTAACAATGTGGCTGAATACAGTGTTGTTATTGAGCTATTGAGGGATGCTATTGCGCATGGTATTACATGCATGGAGGTTAAAATTGACTCCCAATTAGTGGTATCTCTGCTTAATGGAGTTTATTAGGTGAGACATCCTACTCTTTTACATCGATTTTTATGAATAAGGTTACTTGAAAGAAATTTTGACCACATTGCTTATAATCACATTCCAAGGAATCGAAATACAATTATTGATACTTATGATAATTACATATTAGATTGGAACATATCACATACATTATAAAATACACATAAAATGATACATAGAAACACATGTAAATAATCTGGTATATATATAAGTAAAATATGTCCATATACATCGAGTCCTGGTTCGAAGATCCAGTAATAAGTACATCAAAATACAAAATAGGATTAAAATTACCTCATGATGCTAAAAAATACGGAGACTCTGAAGCCTGGGCTACCTCCTCCACAACCTCTTAGTAAGATAAAACATCCCTAGATACCATCCACAAGAGGTGTATCCAGGAGGGAGGCACCCCCACTACATGCTCCTGCATGGCCATGGGTATCCTCTCCATCCTCAGTGTAAGAACATCATGGGTAAGCCTAGATAGCTTTCCCTCCACAACTTGAAGCATGGCTCCATCGTCATCTCCATGTTCTAGTTGCTTGTAGGTCCTGGGGTGACCATCTAGCCGAACAAGCCCAATATCTGCATCATACAGTATGAGGTAGACTCATATAAACATATGTATATATACACTTATAAACAAATTTTTCATAAAAAATTAAAAACATGAAAATTAAAACTCACCCATCTCTCCCCATGCACCTCATGGAGGAAGAATCAACTATGGATTGCCACGAAATCTAGACCTGCATAGGGGAACTACTCGAAGGAAGGCACTTTCCTACCCCACCATGCATAAAAGTGATCATCAAACCCACCCCGGATCTCGCCACCACCTTGACGAAGGAACACATCACCCCACTGTGTAATCCTAGGCTCACGTGGAGGAGTAGGTGGAAGTCTCACCCTCGGGCTCAAAGCGAGCACCCAATCAAAGAATAAAGCTGCAACGATGCTAAAGTATCCAAAATTTTTCTACTTTCCCAATTTGTAGTCATATAATTGGTTCTTCATGTTCATGACTAGCCCGGTGCACCTGTCAAAAACCACACTCTGTAGGAATTTCACTGCTAGATGCATGTGGTTCTGCATGGCTAAGTG
This sequence comes from Pseudotsuga menziesii, assembly GCA_001517045.1. Classification (NCBI taxonomy): domain Eukaryota; kingdom Viridiplantae; phylum Streptophyta; class Pinopsida; order Pinales; family Pinaceae; genus Pseudotsuga; species Pseudotsuga menziesii. Next base: position 148,160 of record LPNX010528348.1, read on the forward strand.
TAATGCAGATGTACTTGCCACTCAGGTGATGGTACTCACAATAACTTTCAATAGAAAACTTGATATCTGGGAAATTGGTATCTGTGTGCCTGACTTCTATGTACCTGGAAGGCAATAGGTATTCACATAGTCTTGCACACCGAGTGGGTCACCCTAATGTCCAGTGCTACTCAAGCTAAATGGTGCCCCTTTATGAGATAAACCGATAGTATAATATATGTCTTCGATGGTTATTTCAGGTGTTTTACCCTGGAGATCGAACACATCCTACTCAAGATCCCATAGTTGTACCAAAGTATCCAACAATTGAACTTGAGCATGCATGTTTGCGGTGCAAAAGAACTTCAACAAACCACATATTCTAAGGGAGTTTAAGGTCAATGGATCTCCCAATGCTGCTCTATCCATATCCTCATGCTCTCTTTCCCTCTATTCTAACACCATTATGCCTGCAAAATATCATTTTTTGGCCATTCGAGAGGTAAACCTTGCTATTCGCAGAAAACACAATTGACTAGTTATAACGGTGCTTACCATTTGTGGGTTGCCTGTTGCACACCCGCGAATACTTGTCGAATTCGTGAGTTTGCGAAAGGATACCCGCAGTTCCTGCATGTTTCCATTACAACCTCGCGAAAACACCCCAATTTGCATAAAATTTTGAAATGAAATGCATGAAATGAAAGTTAAGGATGTTATGGTCTACCTGCAACTTGCGGTTCATAAATCCGTCCACCAGTTGGCTCGTACGAAGCCTTCAAAGTTGAGGGATATTTTGCACTATATAAGGTAAAAAACCAAATGAATTGCTTTTTAACAAACCAAATGAACTATTTATAGTAAAAATTTGAAATTTTTATCCACTTTGATATAGTTTGGTCAATTTTTCGTCATTTTGACTAATATTGGTTGTTTTTACCTAGTTTTGCAGCTGACAGGTAAATTTGGAGTATATTATCCTAGCATATAACCTAGGATTTGGTCCCTCTTACATTTTTCATGGACACCTTATCCCTTTGCAAACCCAGGATCTCCTTTCATATCCATGGACTGTGATCATCAACCTTCTTTTTCTTCAAACATTGTTCTTCTTCCATAAATTAGAGCCTTCCAAACATGGGAAACCCTAGCTAGAACACCTCTTGTCAATAATGGTGCCCATATTGCATCTTTCTAGGTGACGAGAGCCTTCATAGTTGTTTTTACGCAAAACTGAGCCTCATCCTCTCTCTTTTGCTGACTACCTTTTGGCTCCCATCGTATGGAGTTATCTTTAAGCCCTTGTAAGACACCTTAAAACATACTACATATCCGAGTAACTTGTTCTTTCAGACTCATTAAAGGAAATGAAGGCTCATCCATATTGGTATAATTTAAATTTTAACCCTTTTCCGGACCATTTGGATTACTTACAAAAAATGAATACTCTAGTTCATTGTGACTATAAGAGTATCTTCAGGTATAGGTTTATCTCTTTTTCGAGCCCGGAGGACTATATTTACGAATTTTTTTACCAAAAAGGAACATGTTTGAGCTTAATTTTTCTTTTTTGTGCTCTGAATTAAACTATGAAAAAGGTTTTGAGCATTCTTTATGTTATTGTCATGCTCGTTAAACTTCAGTACAAAGCATTGAGTTTACTGTTGTTTATCCCATTCTCGTAAATAAATGGAACATTCATAGTGATATTGCCTTCCTTCACAGTCGTTAAACTAGGGCTATATGCTTTCTTTTGAAGGAGCATCGGTTTGGTGATAGTTAACCCCTTTTCCGGACCTTGCCGACTAAGTACGAAAAATGTATACCTTAGTTCTTCGAAAGCTGAGAGAGTTCTCCTCTGGATTCTTTTATAATTTTCAGACTCAAGAGACTAAATTTACGAAAAATTACCCCCTAAGAGTCTTCTTTATAGTTTTCAGACTCTCAAAACCATGAAAACACCGTCGAGCATTCACTAATTCGGGCTCGTAAAATCCATGAATCAGTGTTATATCAAGCAATATTCTCTCTTTTCTTCAAGCTTGCTCAAAAATGAAGAAAGACTCGAGTTTACTTTCTTGGACTTGTTAAAACTTAACAAGAAAGGAAGGAAGGAAACACACTCTTTTGTACATGGTATGGCAACAATTCCCTTGAACAAAGCACTAGTTTGAGTCTCCCGTCACTCATGTTTCAGTTTTTCACTTCCGAGTTCAACTAAGTCTTTTGAGTTACTATTCCTCCATTGTTTACTTCTCCTAAGTACATGGGGAATTTGTTAATGTCTCAAACATTGTAGATTGGTCTAGTTGTTTCTTGGAAGTTTAAAGCTTCCTTGGGTTATCACTGTGTCGTGCTCACTGTTCAAGGATCCCTACCTTGTGTCTAGTCACCTTGATCCCTATCAATTTCATCTTTGAGATTATTCTATGTACATATTCCCTTATCTAGTCTACCAATTACTCTTATGACCTGTTGAAGGATTCATTTCCTTCCTCTTCACACATTGATTCTGATTTACAGCTGCTACAAGAAGAAGAACTAGAGTTTTAAGTTAGTACCTTAGGATCCACTTTACATCTTGGTGGAATCCTCTGCATTGGTTGTCAGCGTTAATTTTTAATTGATATTCTGATGGTATCCTTCCATGTTCGACTTCAATCAACCTATTCACATGGTAGGGTTCGTACTGGTTACTATGGATTTGGATGAATACCTTGGGTTTACATCCTCTATAACCTAAGTTGCGCAAGATTGTGTCATGCCTGGTGACACTTTTTCCAGCAATTGAATATCTATCATTGTAATCATGTGGCTATGATCCACTTTTGTAAATCATATGTGGCTCTGTAGCTTGTATCATATGATGTATCTTGTAAAAGAGCTAGTGTTCCTCATTATTGAACATGGCATCCTCAGTGATGATTTTGTATAAATGACATCATTTTGTCTGTTTCATGTACTTCTTTGCAAACTTGATTACGAGTCCTCTGAACAAATATTGTAATGTATTTCGATCATCCTTACCCTCTGACCTATTACATTAGGGGGCATCTGTTATACTGTGAAATGACACTTCTCCGTTCAAGTAATGACATCAAATATGTCGTTACACAAAAAGAAATTATGGATTGAAGTAGCCATAACCCTATAGATGAATTGGATCCTTAATACACCTTGATCGCTCTAGAAGTAACCATATTTTCTTTTGAACTCATCATGTATTAGTGACTTCCCTTTCAGCAACTCACGCTATATTCGTGGGTCTTCCATGTGTAACCTGTGTATTCTTAAAATTCGTGAGTTTCCTTAAAGAAACCTGCGAGTCATTCAGGAGATTTTGCACATGAACCCGTGAATTCCATTAAGAATAGTTAAAAAATAAAAGATGTTTAACTAGGGGAAATTAGGCTCAGTTTGGTAACTTCCCCAACCATCCTAAGCCTCGAATTCCTTCCTCACTAACAACTATTAAAATAGGGGAAGGGTATGAGGAAAGGGTGCCAACTTTGTAGGCAAATCTATGCTGGAGGATTCCATTAAGAAGAGGAGAAAGAGGACTCGGTTCTTGGTTTGCGGAGGGGCTTGGTCACAAAGGAGGCTATATATTGTTTCCAGATCTCTGATAATAAAGATTGTTTTTTCCTTCCATCAATGTCTAGATGTATGCTTCTAATGTTTGAGTGTTGATCTAGGTTGTAATTTCCTTTGAATGCAATCATTATATGTTCATATCTCATCCGTATATCACAGTAGAAGATACTTTGAGGAAAGGAAAATCTTTGTTGCAGGCACCTGAATATTGGAAGAAAAGAAGCATTGGAGAAGAAGAATTAAGCTAGGATCAACCGTCTGAAACAAGGTACACATTCCCTTTCTCTCATTCTCTAATATATGCATATAAAACCCTAGTTTTATGCAAGTAGAACAATCAGTAAGTTGGTGGCCTTTAAACCCCCATACATAAGGTATATTATCCCTAACAACAATCCTCCTTCTCAGTTCCTCCAACTCTTAGTTAAATGCACCTCCCCACATTGATCCTCATATTCATGGTGACATTCCAACAAGTTGTCTTGTAGTCCTTGGTACGGACAAAATTCATAGGCCTCAATATGTATTTGTTTCACCATAACTCACAATTCAACAAACAAGATGAACAATAACCAAAAGTAGTTTCTATCATCAACTTCAATAGGAGTAATTTAGGAGATCGCCCCCATGAGCTAAACCTTTCTCTGATGCCACTTAATGAAAAAGCCCTATGGCTTCAAGAATTCCACATATACGAAACCCCTTATTCTGTGGACCCATGACTACAAGCTTATGCAACTATAGAACTACTGGTGTTGTTATAAAGTTACCAATAGCAGCACAATCTCCATTCACATGGCTTAAATTAAACTAGATAAAGAGGAAATTTAAAAACAAACATTCAACGAGAAGGAAAAAATACCAAACTAAAATCAGATAATTTTGTTTATTTATTAGGAAAGAGATTGCATCCATTGTTGGTGCTACATCTAGATTCCCTCTTCTATACTTGTACTCTCCTCAGCAACTTTGTTGTCCTAGTCGTTCCATTTGCTTCCCCCCTACTTTATCCCCTGAATTTGTCCCTTCAAATGGATAGAAGTAAAACAACTATAATCCATTCTACTTATTTATGCATTCTTTAGATTCTCTTCATGGTCAACCTTCTGTAGCTTGGTATGCAACCCCATAGGATCTGCAGCCTGGATTGCAACTGTCATTTTCCCTTCCTTAGTTAGAACCATGTTTCGCAGCCACCTCTTTTATTTCTAGAACATGGAAAAGGATCTATATCCCTTGTTCCTTCTGCATCCACCTCCACCCGTGGTTGGACTCCTACTATCCTACCTAAAATACTACTACTTGTTCTAAGGATGATGTCGATGGCCCACTACCAAAGATGGCCTTGAATTATGATGTATGTTCGATGTTTGATTTTCATAATGTAACTTAAGTGATGTTAACCAAATGACATTCCATCTATGTTTATACTATGTTAAATCAACACAAAAAACTGTCGAACAAGAATAAAAAAATTCTCCAAATTTAGAAGTGAATATATCCAAACTAAAAGAGATTTATTTAGTGCATGCATTTCAAGTTACATAAATATTGCACTTAGATAAGTTCCTGTACTTTCTAAGAAAATCCAAATTTATTACTTGCATGTTGTAAATTAGTGTAGAAAATATTCTAATTAGCCTCTCTATCATATTTGACCTTGCTTCCTACTCTTTGGACAACGAAAAAATATCATGATGCAGACACTTGCATCTCTTCGGATTTCTAGAATCTAGCCCCCTCTTTCATTGATTTCTTTTAGTCTAACTCTTTTTGGAAGGTTAATCATCCATCCAGGAGAGATCAAACGGATCTATTCCAAAGTATCTTTGTTGTTGTTTCATAAATTTTACTTGCATATTTAGGACAAGGAACACGCAACCCAAAATGTAGCTTGACTCCCTCCTTGGTTTGGTTGGTTCAAGTCGATAAAAGGATATTATTGTTTGCATTTTTTGTTCTACTTCTTCCATAAACTTGTAAGATTGATTGTTGGTCCTAAGTACCATTAATGGTAAGAACTTATCAAAAAATCCTATTTGAGTTTGTAACCAATACAGTAGGGTGGTGGTGACACATCCCCCCTACCCCTCATGTCTCATTTTTGGCATTTGTCACTTTTTGCATCTAACTTTGCATGCTAACTCTATACTAATTCCTAACTTGAATTAGACCGCACTTCATTTGGTGCTCTAAAATTAACCGTAGATTTTTTAGTCTTCTTTGTTTTACCATTTTAATATTATTGCATGATAGTCCATTATGCTCATTTATTTACACATATTATAATTCTCCAATTAAGTTATTCTAAGTAGCATTCTAAAAAAAATCACATTAATTGAACTTAAAATTAAAGTGAAAATCCTTAATTTCTTAGGGTCTACCTCCCTTGGTTTTTTGTAGGAATTGGCCTGAACATACGGAGTTGATAGTTGTGGTGACAACCACACCCAACTTGTTGACTTTCCCCCAAGGCCACTCTTAGTGAGTTGAGATTTTTCTCATGTTCACATGCAGATCTACGCGGTAACATTTTAGTGTCGTTGTTGATAAAATATATGTTATCACCCCATAATTAATGACTTTTTTTTAACTTTGTTTGATGAATGCTTTAGATTAGATCTTTAACATTTTCATTTGATGACTCCACTAATTTTTTTTCCAATATTCTAACATGTAATTTACAAAAAAAGAAACTTTGTGAGAGATTATTGTTGCATATTGATCTTTCTCACATGGTGACTCCATGAAGAGATGAAACCTTGTTCCTCACAAGTTTTGAAGATTTGTTGAGAAGAGATGAACACATGCAACACCTTGAAAACCTTTTTCAAGCTCATTATTTACGACTCCATTGTAATGGTTTGGTACGAGTTATGAATCTAATGCATTGTTATATTTATAATCTCATTTGTAGATGGATTCCAAATTTTAAGATCATTGGGACCAACAAAGGACATTCCCTTGGATGGAATTTTCAAGAATCCATGGATTGCAAAATGAAGGATTTGATCTATTTCTAGAGTTTGATTTCACTCTTCCATGATTTGAGTTCATAAAAAAATAAAATTACAATAATATTAAAAATAAAATAAAAAATATTATTATAATTTAATAGAAATTTAGTATTAAAATTATATATATATATATATATATATATATATA
>LPNX010528348.1:155248-407356 GCA_001517045.1 Pseudotsuga menziesii
TATTGTAATTAGTTAAAAATGTATCTCTTAATAATATTATAATTCTATTTTTTACTTTTATTTTATATTATTAACGTTTTAATTATTAGAGAATGTAGTAATTAAATATATTTAAATGTTTAAAAAGAGGTGTTAACTTGTAATATTCGAGATACTAAATGTTTTAATTTAATATTTCAAGTTAACTTTATTTAAAATTAAAGTTTTTTTTCTTAAGATTAATTATACAAATGCTTTTAGTATTTCAAAATCACTCCACTACCATTTTAATTAATGCTAGATTTAAGTTTTAAAAGACTTAGAAGTAGTCATATTATAAAATATTCTATGTTTATTATTTCAAGTATATTTATTGTATTTCGAGATGAACTTTTCAAATCTTAACCAATGTGAGATTTATATGGATTTAGCGATTGTGAAATAAAACTATGACACATAAGCATTATTGAATTCAATAGGTCCAACTCAACCATAATGGTTAACCAAAATACTTAAATTCTATTGGTTTGAGAAATCTTACTCATCGCACACTTGTCCATGGAACATTTTTTATAATGCCCATTTTAGACCCCGATTCACTATTCACTATTCTTCACATTCATCCCTTCACTATTCTTCACATTCATCCCTATTCATCACTCCATAAACCATTCATTAATACAATTTTCATAAATAAATATGTGTTTACCTTATTATTTTTCAATTCGTTTATTTTTAAGTATTTTGAGAGAATTTGTGGTTAAATATTATACAATTGACATATTTTCATTATATCTCAAAGTTGGATGAGTTTTATGATGATTACAGGAATATTTGAAGATTTTAACAAGGTCAAAAGTCACCACCTAGCCTCAAATTCGAATTTCGACTTAAATATTTGAAGAAGATTTGGGATAATTATTCAAGTATATTCAAAGGAGAAAAATCATGGAGATATGGATAAAATATCTTATCCAAGATTTGTGATAGGATTTGAAGGGATAATTGGTTGTACCTACTTGAGAGAAAAGTGCATCTACATTTATTAGTTGTGTCCTCTTTTCAAAGCAACTCATGCATAAATAAGAGTGCTCTCTCTTCATATGGGAGGAGTGTGGAGGCCTCTCTAGAAATAGAGAAATAGTTTTTCTTTTGAGAGTTAGTCATGGATTTGATACTTTTGTAATGGATTTGATATTTTAGAATAAATATTTTGATTTTTCCATAATAAATTCGTTATTTTGAATTGTTTATCTTTTGTCATTTGTTACTTATCATTTGTCACATGCGTTTGACGATTTAACACTTTCTTTACTATCTTCAATTTATGCATTCGATTTTTTTCAAGCAATTTCATGATTTCATAATTAGGTTCAATATTGGTCGTGTGTTTTATTTCTAAGCAATAGATTAGTTTCATTTAACCCAATTTCATGCTTTCCTATATTAGATTTCTTTTCATGCCATTTCTTGATTTCGTAAACTAAGTTCAATTTCAGTTGCATGTGTTTCCTTAGATTAAGTTAGTGTTACTCTGACCTTGCATATATCTTGCTTGTACCTCATAAGTTTAATCTCTCCTCAAGTTGACAATTTAAATCATTGGATAGTTTATTAATCGATTAATAACTTGCAGCAACATTTTGGTGCCGTTGTCGGGGAGATGGTAAAAGGGTATCCAATTTTAGATAGGTAGAGAGGTTGCTTTTGTATTACATAACAAGGGGGAGGGGAAACGATAAGACACAAGGATGACTTCACTACGGAATTTTCGAAGTGTAACAGCTTGACGCATCCACTTTGGTGGGTTACCCCAAATCCCTGTTGTTCCATTTGCATGTAAATATGTTTCCTACTCGCAAGCGTGATTTACTTTTCATATAAGAGTGTTTATTTTTTTGTAAATTGTTTATTTTTCTTGCAAGATAGAGTATTTCTTTTAGTGTCAATTTTTTATTATGCAAGTGTGCCTTTATCTATTATTACTTTGCATTTACAATTTTGTAGTTGTAAGTTTGGCTTGCTTTCATTATGCACTAGTATTTTATTTCATACCAATTGTTTTGATTTTGTACCAATCTGTGTCGACAACACCTTATTTCTAAATTGGTTTCTTTTTGTTTTTGAAGTATGTTACTTGCATTTGTTTTTACAAGAGTGTGATTAATTTTCTGCAAGGGTGATTTTTATTTTTGGCCATTAGTTTTATTTGTATAGTTTTGGGTTTAGATTTCAAATTCATTATAGTGTTGTAAGAGCCCTATTTTCTATTATTTATATGGAAATACAGGAGTATCAACAACATGGGTTTAATGATGCACATAAGTGCGGAACAACTCACTCAAACCCTAGCAACAACTGGGATATCTTCTTCCCAAGAAGATCATATCTTGACAACCGTCAAGAACTTAACCACTCCTTTTGAAGAGAACGAGGAATCAACATTTGAAGAACCCTATACATTTGATGGGGAACAATTATATGAACAAGAGAGAAAGGAGGACAAAGAGGAGTTGCAACATGATTTCAATGATGGAAATCAAGCCTATGAAAGTCTTATCGAAAGATGGTTTCAAGAAAGTACCATGTTAGATCAAATTCATCTTTGTTTTTATTTAGTTAAATCACAGCTACAACAACTAGATTCGCTTATTTTTGTATATTTCCATTTTTCATTTGCAAAATTGACAGTGAACGTATTGTTATTACTGTTGCATGTATGGCCACATTTGGAAGTTTGATTACACATAACTGATTTCTAATGTTCAATTAGCATAGAGTAGGTAGGATGTTATTTCCAGTTTTTGCTTTAGTTTCAAATAAGTATGCTCTCCTCTGCTTCGTGCGATCTAAAGGATCAGAATGTAGGATGTCTATAAACATTTTCAAGAATTAATTGATTTTTTTCAAACATGCTTAATCGATTTTATTTTTGATTTGCTATTCAGTTTGTCTCCATTTGCTAATAAATTTACCATCGGTTTGTATTTATCTTAAATCAATAAAATTTTCGTGTTTTTCAAAAATTAGGAATGAAATAAAATTTAATTTCTTTTTTCATTCTTTAGTTTTTAGGAATACAATGAAAAAATAAAACATATATATATATATATATATATATATATATATATATATATTTGCATAAATCAAAGTGCAATAAACATGTTATGAAACNGATTGAACAAATAAACGAAATAAATGTTGACATGCCATACGGTCTACAAATTTATGGGAGTCAAAATCAAATTCTTTGAGTTTTTTTTTTGAAACTGTAACTGCAGCTGAGACTGTGTCACGTTTGCAATTGATGAGCTACATTTTTGAATTGCACAAAGCTCTTGTTTCTCGCTTCTGTCTTAGCCTGTTCATTTTATGGTTGAGTGGCAACAATGCCATCTTTCTCATTCATCTAAAATATACAATGCAATGGCCCCCATTGTTAGCTTCATCCTTCAAACTCAAAATAAAAACTGTAAAAACAATAAAAATTCAAAAACAAAATCAAACCATCAGCGAAATCCTCAAAATCCATTTGATTACGAGGGAAGATGGGCTCATTACAGTCTACGATGCAAGATATCTTTCCTAATACTGTGAGATATTCACACGATAAGGGTGACCTATTGCTTATCGATTCGAGCTCCTTGTAAGCATATCATCATGATAACACACTCAAATTGGGCATCTTTTTATGACATCAGATTAATGACCGAGTTGCGAATGAAATTGTCAAGCAAGTCTATCGCCAGATCAAAAAATTTAATTGAGTTGAGATTCGATGTCAAGTATGGATATTGTGCAATTTCTTGTGTGATTCTAATTACGCTTTTGGTTCTCCATGGCCATGACAAATGGGATACTTCGACTTTGGTAAGCCCGATTCATTCGGAGAAATCTAGGTTATTTTCAAGTCAATTGCGCCTTGATTATCTTGGGAATCGTATTTCTATCTTTGCTGCACAATCCAATATTATTCTGTCGCATGCCATGTCATATCACTTTTGGGTATCAATTGACATGTTTTACAAAAGCCAACACCTCTACGATTGATATTACTAAAACAAGTGCCACTTAAAGCGTTGTATCAATAACTGACTTTAGAATTGCGACTAAATATCATTTTATAACTGGATCTAGTTCAATTTGATAAATTGAGTCAACAATGGGATCAAATCATGCTACTTATGGTGCTGGTGGTGAATCAAGAGGATCTCAAACTGAATCCAATGCCTCCATCGTCGTGCCTTTATATGGAACTAGTGGAACTACTGGCTCTACCTACAACTTTAGGATCTATAAATGTACCTGTAACTCAATCTGCTCCTTGTGGTTCTGAACCAACTGGTGAATCAACTGCATCTCTGATGCCAAGAATTGTTGTTAAAGAGTCTACCTGTCTATTTCTCACATGATGTCACCAAGATCTAAAAAAAATATTGAATTTGCTGAAATCATTCCAAGATTATTCGCAATTGATCGTGTAATTTAATTTGATGAGAGCATGAAGTAATTTCAATTGATCATGAGGTTTTCATAATGTCCTAAGATCCTTAATCAATCATCGCATCAAAAATTTGTTGAGACCAAAGATAAAGCACTCTAAATTATAAAAGGAACGGTGTCCTTACTTCCAGCAAACTCTGAATGTAGAGGTTCAGCATGTGTTATTTGTCCAACTTATCAGTTTATCAAGCCTAAAGACTCCAACAAAATATTCAAGCTCATAGAGAAATATTTTTTTTTTAATGAAAATCAATATTTAATTATTTCTCAGAGATGGTTTCGATCATTGATTCTTGGACGTAAGAGCTATTTGCAAGACATGAAAGCATTGAGTTGAGTCTGTTAGTGCCAGAAATTGTTCTCAAACTACTAAAGAACAAGCCAACACAATCTTATAAAATAAAATTAAGTAAAATAGGTTTTTAGGGTTTTGGTTTAAAAAACTTCATCAGAAAGGAGGAAATAAACATCCACAAGCTAATACAGAACTGAATCATGCAAGTTAGATAAACCAGGGATCAAACACATCCCAATAATCCATAAACATTACACATGAAATACTAATTCCACCCACATGCGACAAGCATTTACATGAATAAACCTTTAAACAAGAAATGAAATTGTAGACTGAGTAATCAACCAGATCAGAAATGAATAAGCATGACAGGTAAAAGGGCTTATCAGATATATATAATCAATAACAGTCATCCAATTACATAAGAGTTATAAATGCTAGCTTGAGAAATCAAAGCTCCAAAAGCCTGTCCTTGAGTGAAAAATCCCCCCCAAAAATGTATGTTTGTCTTCCTTTTATCATTACAAAAGTAAAGTAGTTCCACAACTACCTTCTAGGTCAAAATTTGAAACAGTTACATCAATTAGTTACATGATAACTCAAAATATTTAAAGACAGTTAACCCAAAAATAACAAATCGGATTTGGGGAAATTTGGTGAATTTCTGAAAATTTGGGTCTCAAAGACGCCTTCATATCTCTCGATCTGAGACACCTGTGCAAAACCTGAGAGAGGTTTTTTTAAATGAGTATGTTATGAACAAAAACTCTCTTGTTTTTGCAAAATTCCCCTTCAATTGATCGAAATATGTGCTGCAAATTTGTGACTAAAACAGGAAATTATTAAATAATTAAATCCCTGAAAATAGGCCACAAAGATGAATTTGAATCTCTCAAACGGTAACATCTGTTGCAAAATTGAGAGACGTTTTTGTGAATGAGTCTGTTTTGGAAAAAACCTCTTTTGGTTTTCCTGAATTCATTTCCATCTCCTCGTAATCTGCTCCCAATGACAATGACAAAAACAGGAAAAACAGAGCTGCTACAAGAATCTCCTCATGAAAATATTTGACAAAGGACTAAAAAATGAGAGTTAGATTATAAATCAAAACTTGGAGTAAACTTTTATTATAAGTTTTTGAAAGCTTAAAGATGTACATATTAACTAATAAGCCCAAAAGACAAACCTTATAACTAAAACAATGAAATAATTCAACCATTAAAAGCATTAAATCCAACCAAAATTATTGATTGTAAAAAATTCTTAAAATCAACATAAAATGTAAAATCATTTTAAACCAATGGTTGAAAATTGGGAGAAAAAGAACAGATAAACTAAGAACAAGATCTGGTTATAACATTTGGCTCTTGTTGCGGGATAAAGTCCTCCTTGTGAGGCTTCAAGAACTTGTAGACCTTGTGCCTTATTCATTGGGTGATGGAGTCATTTACCAAATCTATGCAACTTTATCAAAATATGAACACATACCTCTGAAATGACAAAATACTGCTACAAACCAGCATATTGAAAAGCATCTACATGTGCGTATAGCGAGCTTATTCTACTATTTACTCCTACTTTTAATCGAAGGAAACAACCCAATCAAGTGTAATCATACTTCCAGTGAAGCCAATAAACCATTTGACTGAGAATCATAATTCCATGCATGCTACTGTTTGATAAAACCCACAAAAGATGTGATAAATGTAATAAAAAGTCTGTAGGCAGCTGATACTTATGACTGGAAATAGGAAGTATGCCAAAAGTTGGAGCATTAGAAACCTTTGAAAAATACACTTCATCCAAGAAGCCACGGGATGATGAAATTTCCGGTTTAAAACTTCAATGTCTTCATTGTATTCATCATAAAGTGAAGCATTCTTTTCCTCTCCATTGCTGTTCTTTTTAAACTTTGGCTCAAGAATGGAAACCAAGGGCTCTTCAAACTGTTTCTTGACCTTTAAATAAAACCCTTCATCAAAACTTGAACAAATAAACTTCTGAAAGTGACCATAAGTCAAGAATGGTAGCTTATTTCTTAGATCAATAGTAAGAGGTTGAAGAGCAACAACTTCTTCTTCATAACATGATAATCTCATAGTAGGAACTAGGAAATTTCTACTATAATCAACTGAAAGTATATTATCATCTAAAACATCAGCAAACTGATATGAAGAATCAACACAAGCATCATTTATATACTTGTTCATATGAAAATCTGAAAATGATGAAGAAAACTGTCTTAAATCTGAATGATACCTATGTGCTTTTTCCTGTTCACAAGTTTGTATATCTTCAACATGAGCCTGATCTCGAAGCATTTTGCAAGCTCAGATGTTCTCCTCCACTCCTTTTGCATCCTCAAACAATTGTCTTAAAGATGATGATTTCCTTTCTAACAGGAAAAAGACAAGATCTGAATGTTGAGCCATAACATAATATACCATAGCAAGTTTTTTTGAAGGTCAGATCTCCGTAGGCATACTGATATAACAACTTTGAAACCTCCAATTAAATTTAGTAATTTGCTCATCATTCTCCCTTTTCAAACTATAAAATTCGGAAAGAAATTGATCATAAGATTTATTCTTACCCCAATACTTCAAAAAGACATCATGTAACTCTTCCCACGATCCAATTGAATCAGCTTTTAAATTTCGGAACCAAAACCCAGCATCTCCAGCAAAGGATTTCGAAAATAACCTCATGACAACATCCTCATGCATGATTTCAAAATTATCAATGAAATTATGGAAAGATTCTAAATGCTTCTCTACTGTAATATGGTCTTTTCCAATAAAATGGGGAAGATATTCAACAAAGTAGGAAGGGTAAGGATGTAAGAGAGATGGAAGCCTAAGAGGTTTAAACATCTTCTGTCTAAGTCTAGACTAAAAATATGTGAGTTGAAAATGAGGTTCAACAAGCTGTTTGCAAGTTTCAGCAGTGATGGTAGAGGGTAATAAATCAGCTTTATTCTCTACAAGATGACGAGAATAATCAGGTTCAAGAGAAATGGGTATGTGTATATCATGTTGCACATGTATTTCAAATGAAGGAATATGATCAACATCAATAAAACAAGAAGAATGCATACTTTCTTCTTCCAAAGAGGGATATGTACTTGAAGGTTTATGATCATCGGAATAGACAAAACAAAAAATAATTCTTTTGACATACAATGGGAAAGATAGGAAAGAGCTGATGAATAACAAAAAAACCTCATGGTTGAAAGTAACAAGCTGATACCCAGTCTTTCCATTTGGCTTCTTCATTTTTTCGTCAACAAAATTCTCCTTGCAGTGGAATCTTTAATCGTGGAGTCACCGGTGAAAAATTGTAGTCTAAAAGATTTCCTGACTTTGTTCACCTCTCAAAATCAAATGTATAATGATATCCTAGGGAAGATATACTTCAGCTTCGTTCCCTTCAACGACACCAAAGATGTTAGTGCCAGAAATTGTCCTCAGACTACTAAAGAACAAGCCAACACAATCTCATAAAATAAAATTAAGTAAAATAGGTTTTTAGGGTTTTGGTTTAAAAAACTTCATCAGCAAGGAGGAAATAAACATCCACAAGCTAATACCGAACTGAATCATGCAAGTTAGATAAATTGGGGATCAAACACATCCCAATAAGCCATAAAAATTGCACATGAAATACTAATTCCACCCACAGGCTACAAGCATTTACATGAATAAACCTTTAAACAAGAAATGAAATTGTAGACTGAGTAATCAACCAGATCAGAAATGAAAAAGCATGACAGGTAAAAGGGATTATTAGTTTATATATAATCAATAACAGTCATCCACTTACATAAGAGTTATAAATGCTAGCTTGAGAAATCAAAGCTCCAAAAGCCTCTCCTTGAGTGAAAAATCCCCCCCAAAACTGTATGTTTGTCTTCCTTTTATCATTACAAAAGTAAAGTAGTTCCATAACTACCTTCTAGGTCGAAATTTGAAACAGTTACATCAATTAGTTACATGATAACTCAAAATATTTAAAGACAATTAACCCAAAAATAACAAATCGGATTTGGGGAAATTTGGCGAATTTCTGAAAATTTGGGTCTCAAAGACGCCTTCATATCTCTCGATTCGAAACACCTGTGAAAAACTTGAGAGAGGTATTTTTTAATGAGTATGTTATGAACAAAAAATCTCTTGGTTTTTCAAAATTCCCCTTCAATTGATCGAAATATGTGCTGCAAATTTGTGACTAAAACAGGAAATTATTAAATAATTAAAACCTTGAAAATAGGCCACAAAGATGAATTTGAATCTCTCAAACAATAACAGCTGTTACAAAACTGAGAGAGGTTTTTGTGCATGAGTCTGTTTTGGAAAAAAACCTCTTTTTGTTTTCCTGAATTCGTTTCCATCTCCTCCTAATATGCTCCTAATGACAATGACAAAAACATGAAAAACAGAGCTGCTACAGGAATCTCCTCATGAAAATATTTGACAAAGGACTAAAAAATGAGAGTTAGATTATAAATCAAAACTTGTAATAAACTTTTATTATAATTTTTTGAAAGATTAAATATGTACATATTAATTAATAAGCCCAAAAGACAAACCTTAAAACTAAAATAATGAAATAATTCAACCATTAAAAGCATTAAATCCAACCAAAATTATTGATTGTCAAAAATTCTTAAAATCAACATAAAATGTAAAATAATTTTAAACCAGTGGTTGAAAATTAGGACAAAAAGAACAGATAAACTAAGAATAAGATCTAGTTATAACAGAGTCCCAGTTTCGAAGCAGTTGAGCTAAGTCTCAGTTCGGTCGGTGCTTCTCTTTGACATCCGTTATCCCATTCTTGGCCACCCACTTCACAAATAAGAATTTAACTATCCACAAGGTAGTCAATCAAACAATGAACAAATTTCTATGATGTGTAGTTGTTTGAGTTTTCAGTATTGCCGCAACGAGGTTTTTTCTGCTTTTCTTGTCATTTCTTTGGGAATTCTCAGTGTTAATTTATTAAAAAATGATTTCATTTCTAGAATTCAAAATCTTAATCCATGCATAAGTGCGTGATCCAGAAATAATTTGATGCTGGAGTTGGTTCACATATATTAATCCTCAGTGACAATCTGGAATCCTTATTTGGATCATGATTTTACATTGACAACTTTCAGAAGATTTCCCTCTTTTGTAGGTATTGAAAAACTGTGAACTTATAGCCCTTGCACTGGTGACATTATCTATAGGTAATTTCCTGGCCTATGTTGACTACAGAGGCTCCCATAATTTCCTGTTGATCTTGTGAGGAGTGTAGATCTAGTTACGGCTTTGATTTTGTGACAATTGTATAATAATGTTTTGTTTGCAATTCTCTTTTAGTAGATTGGCATAATTTGCATTATTTTTCTTTAGATAGTTAATGTGTGTGTGTGTGTGTGTGTGTGTGTGTGTGTGTGTGTGTGTGTGTGTGTGTGTGTGTATAACACAATAAATAATAAAAAATATTAAAAACACACAAAACAATTAAAAATAAAAAATTTAAGTCAAACATACAAATTATAAAAATAAAAAATATTATTATAAATGGACCTTGAATTTGCTAAAATAACATTAAAATCATGTTTTTATGTTTTTCAAGCTAAAATTATCTTTGAAGTCACAACTCTCAATGAAAATGATTGTCTAAAGACGCACGATGACTGACACATAAAAACACATTTCACATTATTTTAAATTTTGATTTCTAACCACGTATTTTTCCTTCATTTTATGTTCTCGATGCTCTAACAATTTTGGTGCAAGATTAGTGCTAATATTTTACAGGTTTGAAGCCAATCAAATTTCATGTAGAAGTGATTTTCGATCAATCACAAAACTTTCAGAAAACATGTTTCATCAAAAGCTTGAAGGACTAAGATTTGCATTGCACATGTCATGTTATTTGTTGTCATAAGAATCCTTTTAGAAAACCATTTGTGTCATTATTTGTTTACCTACCTTTCTCCTTCTAATCTTGTTAGTCATTCATATTGAAGTCCACTTCTCATTGCCTTACACATCATACATTTCCGCATGTCTCCCTTTCCGAGTCTCACACATTCCTTTCTTATTTTTCAGTTCATCTTTTTCCTTATGAATAAAACCATTCAGCTTCCATTCCACGACTGAATTGCCTTGATATCCTTGTCATAAAAACTGTTCAATTGTGAGATATTTTATCTATATTCCTACCACTCATTTTGAACAACTCACGTTGACTGACATGGGATTCTTTATATAAAATTGAGCACATAGATCCGTGGATCAACACACAACTCACAAGATAGATCAGACAATTTTACTCAGAATTGAAGAATGAAATAATGCAAAAATGGCTTGCAGTTGTGAATGCTTTCATTAATCAAAAGTAATTGGATGTAACTGAATGTAACCGACTCCTAACTAGGATTAACTAGTCACTAATTGAACTCAACTGAAAGAGGTTGGTTCTGGCACTCCCAGTGGCTCCTAAATTGTAGGGATTGGTCTAGGAGGATCCTAAAATGATGCATGCAATTGCAGTCAGTGGCAGTTAGCCTCAACTAGTGTTCCCCACACTCTAGTAACTGGTACATGTGGCCCAATTAAGTCATGTGGACCCAATTATGCTAGTAACTAAATATAGACTGAAAAGACTCCTAATTTAGATATAATTGACCAAATTGGATAAGGGAGGATTATAATCCTTACACCCCCGCTGAATGCTAACTTGGAAAATTTGTGGGCCCTGGTCACTAAGACCATAGGTCACCTATTACAACTAAATTAAAGTAACTGCTTAATACAAGGAAATGGGGAAAACCCACATGGGAAAAAATCCCCTCCTCAAACTAAGCAGATAGAATCGGGATCGATCTTGTTCTTCTATGCACAGGTATCTTGGGGCCTAGCATGTGTACTTCTCCATATTATTCCTGGAGGAATCTTCCTCTTTGGAAGAAGAATAATGTGCTCAACTGAACCAGGAACATAGACAGCTACTGGATGAAAACTGGACCCATGTAGAGCAACTGAAATCAACTGATAAGAGAGAAAAAGTGTTTAAGGATTCGAGCCATGTTAGGAACACTCAAGAAATTGATATGGTTCAGCCTTGAACAACAAACCATGAGTGGTAAAATCAGCCCCAAGTGTTAGGAGCAAGTGTCTAGGCGGATGCATAATGTCTTCCTCTTTACTAGTTTTGTGAGGAGATGAGCATGTGACCAAAGGTAGAGAAGCCCTGGGACTGTGGAGAGCGAATGATTGAGCTCCATAATCTGATATAGCTTCAGAAATAGCTAATGATTCACAAAATAAAATATCAGCAACCTCATAAGAGGAAACTAACACCAAATCCCCAGCAGCAAATTTGAAGAAGACTTGCGGTACTTGATTTTTCACACCGAAATTGGTGAGAGCAGCTACAAGCATGACTGAAAGCTCCTGGAATCTAAAATTTGAACCAAATAATATCATATCAGATCCAAATGTATGGTCCACTGAGACGGTAGAAACACAATTTTCTCTTTCTTCAAAATTCTGAATATTGGTGCATGCAATCCTGTAGTAATTTGCTGGAAGATCTAGATCAAGGAAAGCAAATGGATCACTCCTACATTTGATATTTTTTCCAAAATATCCAAGGTATTACTTATCTGCACACCAGTAGCAACATTAAAGGGATAGAAGTCAAATTCCTCTTCACTTTCGGAAGCAATCACTGGAAAATTTTGCATAGAATTTAAAGGAGAATCACTGGAGAATGTTTGCATAGAAGTGGAGCAGAGTTTTTCTTCAATATCAGATATTCGAATGTCTTCTTCTGGATCATCCATATGAGAAGATGAGATATCATAGATCTCATAAAATTTCAGAGCATCAGGAGAAGGAGTCATTGCAAGGAGACTTTCTTCAATTCGAATTGACTATGTAGAAGATTCTGCTTCTTCTTCATCTTGAACAACTTCATCAGAGAGAGTAGAGGCCGAGACTTTTGGATAAAGAACTCTTGTGGTGCTGGGTGTGCTCTCCAAAGTGCTGTTATGATCCTCATTATGCTTGCCAAAGGTTTTGGCCAATTTTGTCTAGAGATCCTTTGGGTATTCAACAGATTTAGTGAGGTAGCGCAAGCTAGGAGAAAGGGATAGACTTATTGCTCCAAAATATCCATCACCATCATTTAGCCAGTCATTCTCATTCTCATAAGACTCTTTTCCAAGTCCAACAGACACCTCATAGATATCTTGTCTCTTCAGAGATGCAATCATCTTCAACTTCCATTCTGAATAGCTTGTGAATAGAGTGAGAAGAGGAATTGATGAATCCATTCGAAGTTGTACCTGCAAAAACACAAAAGGGGCACCATAAGGCCATACATCCTCCACTTTCCAAGTTTCCATCACACCCATCTTAGTTAATCAAGCAAGCTTGATAAACAATTACTTTGCTTAGGATTTCTGTGGTAAACTTGTCACTTCTGGTGCAGAGCTGGAATGAGCAATTTTGCTAAAAAAAAAATTGATCCAGCATGAGATCTGTAGAAAAGAGAAGTGCCTTGTCCTGTCGAGGCTTTGATACCATATAAAATTGAGCACATAGATCTGTGGATAAACACACAACTCATAAGATAGATCAGACAATTTTACTCATAATTGAAGAATGAAACAATGCAAAAATGGCTTGCAGCTATGAAGGTTTTCATTAATCAAAAGTAATAATTGGATGTAACTGAATGTAACTTACTCCTAACTAGGATTAACTAGTCACTAACTGAACTCAACTGAAGGAGGTTGGTTCCGACACTCCCAGTGGCTCCTAAATTGTAGGGATTGGTCTAGGAGGCTTTTAAACTGATGCATGCAAGTGCATTCAGTGGCAGTTAGTCTCAACTAGTGTTCCCCACACTCTAGTAAATGGTACATGTGGCCCAATTAGGCCATGTGGACCCAATGATGCTAGTGACTAAATATAGAATGAAAAGACTCCTAATTTAGACATAATTGACCGAATTGGACAAGGGAGGATTATAATCCTAACACTTTAAGGCCCACCTTTCAACAAGTCTTGACCCATGGACCTCAACACCTTATCTGGGATGGAGACTAGAGTTCCTTTTAATACCTTGAGGATTGCATGCCTTAATGGCAAATTCTCTCACTAACAATCATGGGAATACATCAATTCCCCTTGATCGTTAGATCTTGCAAGTGGCTCGACACCAGCTCATTTATTCACACTTCACAAGATGTACTTAGGTACCTTGGCACTCATTGACATCAATGGTGAGCTTTCCTCGCATTGGTTAACGACATTCATCAATGGTCGGTAATCCAATGACTTATTTCCATGCTCGACATCAACACATTTATTCGCATGGTAATAATTGTACCATCAGGTTTTGTAACAGGTGAAGACTATATACTTCTCATGACTCCATCAGTATTTTTGCAGCTGCATACTTCCAGCCATCTAAGAGTACCATAGTTCCACTTTCAGCTTTTGACTCATACAACCAAGCAGTTCAGATTCCTTCACTTCACAGTCTGGTCCAGCAGCAACATCATCTACATTCCTCTTGCAATAGTCCATCATCTTTTTGGGTAAGTGGAAGTATGTTGTTTTCTAATTTTTAACCATGTAATTCCTTAAATGCTAGAAAATGAATGAATT
Organism: Pseudotsuga menziesii; assembly: GCA_001517045.1. Lineage (NCBI taxonomy): Eukaryota > Viridiplantae > Streptophyta > Pinopsida > Pinales > Pinaceae > Pseudotsuga > Pseudotsuga menziesii. The sequence continues at coordinate 169,700 of LPNX010528348.1, forward strand.
TGGAAAATTCCCTCACCATATTACATCACCTTACTCATTTTCATAAACTTAACACATCTTCAGTTGGGGAGGGGGGAGTATATTCATTACCATTTGATTTCATTCATCATCTCATTTAAAATTGACCAACATGTCTCTTCCAAAATACACTTTGTTACAATTTGATCTATTTTTGGCATGATTCATAACATGAAGAAAAGGTTTTTTTAATGTCCATTGATGGCTTATCATTTCTAGTGTATGTATAGTTTCAAATCCTATGTATTGTAGCCATACAAACAAATGAATGTTCTTAACACAAGAACCAACATTTGTCATGTTCATGGTTGTCACACAAGAACCAACCATAAGAAAACAAGTAATAGAAATGAATGTTGTTAACACAAGAACCAAAATTTGTCATATTCATGGTTGTCACACAAGAACCAACCATAAGTAAAATCAGTTGCTACTCATGGAATGATTTATTGTTAAAATCATCATCATGCAAAGCCAAAGTTAAAAAGTTTATGTACAGTTGCATGAGGACATGCAACAAGTTCAGTTGGGGGGAGATGTTTGGTCACCCAAATTTCGCATTTTCATCCTATTTTCCCTTCACTATTCCTCATATTCATCCCTATTCATCACTCCATAAACCATTCATTAATATAGGTTTACCTTATTATTTTCCCATTCGTTTATTTTAAGTATTTTGAGAGAATTTGTGGTTAAATATTAGAAAATTGACATATTTTCATTATATCTCAAAGTTGGATGAGTTTTATGACGATTACAAGAATATTTGAAGAATTTAACAAGGTCAAAAGTCACCACCTAGCCTCAAATTCGAATTTCATCTTCAAGCTTTGAAGATTTGAAGAAGATTTGGGATAATTATTCAAGCATATTCAAAGGACAAAAATCATGGAGACATGGATAGAATATCTTATCCAAGATTTGTTAGAGGATTTGAAGGGATAATTGGTTGTACCTACTTGAGGGAAAAATGGATCTACATTTATTAGTTGTTTATCCTCTTTTCAAATCAACTCATGTATAAATAAGAGTGCTCTCTCTTCATTTGGGAGGAGTGTGGAGGCCTCTCTAGAAATAGAGAAATAGAGAAATAGTTTGTTTTTTGGGAGTTAGTCATGGGTTTGATACTTTTGCAATGGATTTGATATTTTAGAATAAATCTTTTGATTTCTCCATAATAGATTTGTTATTTTGAATTGTTTATCATTTGTCATTTGTTACTTATCGTTTGTCACATATGTTTGGCAATTCAACACTTTCTTTACCAATTTCAATTTATGCATTAGATTTCTTTTCAAGCAATTTCATGCTTTCGTAATTAGATTCAAGTTAAGTCATGTGCTTTATTTCTAAGCATTAGATTAGTTTCCTTGAACACAATTTCATGCTTTCCTAGATTAGATTTATTTTCATGCCATTTCCTACTTTCGTAAACTAGGTTCAATTTTAGTCGCATGTGTTTTCTTAGATTAAGTTAGTCACATGAATTCTTAGATTAAGTTAGTGTTACTCTGACCCTGCATATATCTTGCTTGTATCTCATAAGTTTACGCACTCCTCGGGTTGACAATTTAAATTGTGGGATAGTTTATTAATCGATTAATACTTTGCACCAACAAGATGATCCAAGAGATGGAAGAGCAAATGCAATCCATTTGGGCATGGCTGAAAGAAGCCCAAGATCGAACAAAAAATTATGTTGATGTGCATATGAAAAATAGGAGTTATGAGATTTGGGATAGAGTTTTCTTGCAGGTGAGGGCGCAAAAAAATGCTATCAAATTTGTCAAGGGAGCCAAATTGTCACCACGATTTGTGGGACCATTTGAAATTATTGAGAAATTGGGGTTGATCGCTTACCGTCTTGCTTTTCATCATCACTGAATCAGATACATGTTGTTGTTCATGTTTCTGTTTTGCAACATTATATGCCAGATATGTCCCATGTTATTGACTTGAGCTCTTTATAGATATAAGACGAGGGGGACCTGGTGGTCGAGCTGATACACATTCTGGAGTGGTGAACTTGAAAGCTTAGGATTTGATTAGTCGACCAAGTCAAGTTCCAATGGGACAATTATAGTCTTAGTTCCGTGACTTGGGAAGATGCATCAGACATGCATGCACAGTTTCCTTATTTGTTTTAGAACTTTGGGATGAAGTCTCCTTAATTGGGGGTGTATATAGTACCCTGTTTGGACATTGACTTAAACTTTGACCTTGACATTATTATTTGAGGGCATTTGATTTCAGATGACCCAGTCACGTGTGATTTCATGCCATATTTTTATCATGTTATTATTTGATGGCATTCATCTAGATGATCCGACCATATGAGAAATTGGTATTTGACTATTAAAAACAGTTGCTTGAGAACCATTTATTATGTGACAATGTTGTGATGATAAATATTGAGTGATTTTGATGATTTAATGTTGATAAACTATTTAGATGATATTGTGCAATGATGATTGAATGTTTATGAATGCAAATCATGAAATTCACATGATTATATTTCTGATACCATGTATTCTGATGTGTCATCAAGTGTAACAGAAAAGGCAAGTACATGCTACGCAATAATGGCGTCAATACCCTGAGGGCCTCGGATTGAGTAAGGTATCATTAACAGATGATGTTAATATGGTATTTATGATTATATCATGACTTTTCCTTGAAATATTGAATGCACACGATATTTATGTGCAGGTGATGGATTATGATTTCCAATCAATCCACATTAGGTAGCGGGGTTGAACCTATATATGTTGTAAGTCTAGCATTGTCCACACAACGAGTTAGAAGAGAGAGAGAGAGAGGCTCTTGATCGTTAGATGTGTGTTTCTGTGAGGGTAGGTTGAGTATCCAGTAAGACTCAATGCATATTACTGGGGGGTATGTAATAAGGAAACAACCTTATTTCTCAGGAACCACTGGTCCCTCAGCAGGGTCGACGAACTGAATTAAAAGGGTCGTCATCGTCCCAAATCCCCACCAAGGGGGGAGCATCTGAAGGGAATGTGTAGAGCATGGAACCCTTGATATCCCCATCGCAACAGAATGCCACAGTTAATAAAAGAAAATCAATCATTAATTTAAATATTAATGGGTGTAATAAGAATATTTATAAAATATTTTAGAAATGAGTCTAATTAATTTTGATGTGAATGCAATCCCAAAATTAATTAAATTTAATCAAGGATTTATGAAAAATATAAGTGATCAAACTAACAAACAATTAACTAAAAATCAAGAGTTAAAAGAAATGTTGAAGAGGAAACCAGGTAAATTTAACTAAAAATTAAGTTTTAGTTAAAAATAAAACAAATTGAAAAGACTACATAATTAAGACTAGGTGGGTGAATAAGAATTGAAAATAAATTAAATTAACTCGAAAATGGATGCATGAATGCATGGAGATTTTTTGAAAAAGCTTAAGAAGAGTAGAGAGGCCATAAGGATCTCATCTTTTACCCTAGTGTTGGACAATTGAGACTCTATCACACTCTACGGTGATTGTCTTGGGTGTGGTTCACTTTGGTAGGGGAGGGGTTAGGAGCCCAACAACATTAGTCTACGTATCATTGTTACTTTGGATATATTTATGTTTGTCAGCCCCATTGCGTCTTGGGGGTGCCAAGATAAGAAGAGTACCTGTGGGTATGGTAGCGAGGAAACCGGTGAGTCAATTGTAATTGACACTTAAGCAAGGATCTTGCGGTGAGGCTTCGAAAACAACAACAAATTTCAACAACTTTTAAAATATTAACCGATCATAATTATTGTGATAAGTTATCTATGTTGTATCAAAATTGAAATGGCATCCACAGATATGGTTTAATGGTTCTAAATCTGACATTGAAATTATAGATATATTCATCATAGCAAATCGTAGTTTCCAAATCTATATTGTTCTTTCATCGGGTAGCCCAATAGTTGAATTTGACGTGTAGATTGAATTAATAAATCGATTAAGTATCGCATCTATGCAAATTTTTAGAGGTTGAGTATTTGATGATTTAAGCGTGAGGATATAGGGCACGACATCTAATAATCGCTCAAAACCTGCCACCAGAAAACAAATGAATTTAGTAAAGAAATGTTGAATGCTTTACGTATTGTATATTTAGATGTTAAATCACGAGCTATGCTAATTATGTGTATAAATATGTCTTACTTGTACATAAAATATACAAGTGCATGAGGCTCGGATTTCGGCTATATGTATATCCTAACCATATTAAACGATTGATATATTAAACCATATATGTATATCCTAAACATATTCATGCATCGGTTCCTCTTAATAAAAGAATGGAGTAGATCCACAAAAAGGTTACAAAATGGTCCCCAAGAAAAAAAGGAGGACTTAGTTTAAGATGACCCATGGGATACACCAGTATAAATATCATTTTGATTTCTTTATAAGAATCACATCTATCAAGTACCATATCATTTTGATTTCTTTTTTTTTGAAATAATTCCATAAGCTATTCATCGGGAGAAGGATCAACATTTGGGGAGATGAAGCCGATTTTTGGTTACAGAACATAATCTTGGATAGAGGGTGTGTGATGCTCGGATGCTGCAGATCGTTAACATAGTTGGCGTTTCTTTTAGTTTGATCTCTTTATGAGGTGTTTTAATGAATATGGATAGGATGCTTTCTTGGGGGGCGAGATTTGTATGCTCTCTATCTGGTCGTATCTTTGCAATTATTTGCAGGTGGGATTAGTGAACTTAACCATGACTCTTGGGTTTCGATCCAGTTCTATTAAGCTGGATTAAGTTGGTTAAACTTGCTTTCATCTTGTTTAGTCGTCAGTACTTGCTGATCTGGTTCATTGGTTTAAGAACCTTCTTTATGACGATTAGGAGGTTTCTTTAAGTGCTTTTATTGAGCTCATATTTTTGTACTATCTGACTGATCTTCTTGGGATAAGGTTTTTCTTGGCATGTGCATTCAGTGATACGTTATGTTGTTTGCGTCGATAAAGAATTTGGCTCGTACGCCGTCGAGTAACAAGCTTGTTAAAATTGATAGCAAGGGCGTCGAACAAAAGGTTTTCGTGGAGTCCATAGGTTATTCTGGCGAGTTTGTTGAGAGGGAGGTCATGGGCATTCCTCTGGTGCGATCGGCTGATGATAGTGTTGATTTCTCTTGTGCTATCGAGTCTGAATGGGGTGATGCCGGTAGGAAGGTATTTTTTTCAGCTGCGGGAGAAGGGTTACCTGTTGTTGATGCTATGGAATGTCTGGTTTCTCTTGCGCCCGGTTATGAGGGAGTCGGTGGCGTGAAATATTTGGATTTTGTTCATCTTCCCTTGGACACAGGTAATATTTTGCCAGGCTCGGGCCAAGAATTGATTGCTTGCACTATGTCGGGTCAGCAAGGTGATCAGGGCACCCATATTCAGCGTACTGTTGGTGAGAAGGTATGCGAGATCTCTTGCTCAGATGGGTTTGGTAGAGATTTTTCAGGTGCAATCAGAGTTAATGGTTCTAGGATTTTGTCCTCTAAGGAGTTTCTTTCGGCATCTGTGGGGAATGCCGGTATTTGTGATATGTCTGGAAATTTGGGAGTGGGGGTTTCTTTGGTCTCTCTTGAGGACTCTGTTGGTGCGGGGAGTTTACCTCGAAATTTTAATGATTCTGTTCTTATTAAGGAGTGCCAGAATGAATATCTTTATGCTCCTTTCATTCTGCCTGTGCCTATTTTACCGGAGAACGGGGTGAAGAAAAAGCATCCTTTGAAGACTGTTAAGAAAACTGATCAGCCAGTTTTGATGACCGTGGGAGAGGACATATGCTTGAATGATATAGTTCTACCAAATGCCATGACTTTGGTTGGGCGTTTTGGCAACCGTAAATTTAATTCTGACAGTCTGAATGGTTGGGCAATGTTGGTCTGAAAAAATGTTATCAGATACTCTCCGACGATTTTTCTACTCCCGAGAGGATAGATAGCTTTTAAATTTCTTTCCAAGGAGGATGCGGATCTGGTCCTGGCTAGCGTTTGGCGGTGGGATAATGTTGGTCTTTTGATCAAAAGATGGACGCCATTATTTGATCCTCGCATCGAAAGGTATGATCAAATCCCGATTTGGGTTAAACTCCCAAATTTACCCTTTGAATATTGGTCAGCTGATTTTTTTAAATTGGTGGGAAACTGATTAGGGTCTCATCTTGAAACCGATTTTTCTTATCCGAAGACCGAGGTTTATTGTTTGGGGTGGGTTTTGGTGATGATTGATATTAGGAATGGCTTACTTGCTGAGTTAATTATTAAAAAAGGTAGTACTGAATTCAGCCAGCCTTTGGATTACCTGGGTATACCGTTTAGATGTTTTCGTTGCCATGTTATTGGCCACCTGATGAATGATTGCTCCCTACCTTTTCACAAGAAATCTTCTTTATCTGTTCGAAAGACCTGGCGGGTTAAAAATAGGGGGCTAAAGGTGGATGATATGGAGGGTTTTGATAAGGAGGGTTTGGGTTTGCAAAAGGAGGGTTTGACTTCTGATGTTGTTTCGGAGGATTTGAATCTTATACCAAAGCCTTTAGAAGATATTGGTTTAGCTTCTCAAACTTCCTTATTATCTCTCAAACCTTTAATTATTATTTCTTTATCTGATCCTGATGGTCCGAGGAGAAATCCGACTGATATAGTCTCTGTGGTTTCTGATCAAAATTTTGTTCATTCTAAAGGGCTTAGGGACCTTGGGTTTGTTTCTCCTCCTAAAACCTATCCTGTTGCATCCAAGGGTTATTTTTTGCGCTCATGTTTGAAAGTTATTAAAGAAGGTTTAGGATCAGAGTGGGATCCAGATGGGTTACAACTTTCTATTAAAGGTAATTTGGGCATCTGTGTTGCTTACTCTGATGCGGTGGTTGGATCTGAGGCACTTAGAGCAGTGAATGCCTCTACAGTGTTTCCCTCATGATCCTTATGACCCTTAATGTTAGGGGTTTGGCTAGTCTACCCAAAAAACTAGTGGTGAAAAGATTGATTGACGAGCAATCTTTGGATGTTATATTCCTGCAAGAAACTATGTTTGATGGTAGTGTGTTGGTGAAGGAAATGGAATCATTCTTGAAGGATTGGCAGTTTATTTCTCTAGATGCTATAGGTAGATCTGTGGGACTTCTATTGGGTTGGAGGTCTCGAAAATTTCTGTTACTAAATGCATGGGCTATGTCTTGAGGTCTTTGTGCTGTTTTACACTCTATTGAGCTGCAATTGGATTTATGTTTTATAAATCTCTATGGACCTTATACTGACCAAGAAGTTTTCTGGAATAATCTCTCGGTTATGGATTGTTTCAAATATCCTAATTTGGTAGTTGGTGGGGATCTGAACTTCTCTTAGGGCCATTTTTAAATTTGGGGTGTTAAGGCTAGAGTGGGTGTATTAATTGATTTCTTTGCTCACCTTTTTGAGGGACTTGGTCTCATTGATATTTATCCTTTGGATTCAAGACCAACTTGGTCTAATCACCGAATTGGATAAGAGAGTATCAACAAAAGGTTAGATAGATTACTCTTATCGACTCATTTTCTGGACATGGATTTTCTTCTTAAACAGGGGATTGGGTGTGGAGGAGACTCAGACCATCAACCTGTTTTCTTACATGTTTTACCATGTAATCCTAAGGCCCATTGTCCTTTTAAGTTCAATGCCTGTTGTTTGAAAATACTAAGTTGGTTGATTTATTGAAAGCTTCCTGGAAGGTATTTGATGCATTGTCTAAGGTATCACCTACTTCCCAGTTTGTTGCCAACCTTAAAAAATTAAAATATGTTTCCATTGGCTGGTCGGTGAAGAAAAAGGCTCAGGATATTAAGGATCTTGTCGATGTTGAAAGAGAATTGAAGGTTTATATTGATAGTATGGGTATTGGTTTTAATTCGGAGATGGAAAAATTAACTATGATTGAGCTTGAATCACGTAAGAGAACTATTCTTTGTGATCGGGAAAAAGAGGCTCGATAGAAGAGTAGGGATTTATGGCTTGTTTGTGGAGATGACAATACTCCATTTTTCCACAAATTTGCTGCTCACAGGAAAAATATAAATTCCATTTGGAAAATCTATGATGATTCTGGTAATCTGGTAGAAGGATCCGAGGCTATTGAGAAGGCTGGGATTCATCATTTTGAGTCTTTGTTCAAGGAAGAAGATGATCTTCATCTGCCTGAAATTGTGCTTAGTGCAGGTTATTTTCCTACTACTATTTCTTTGAATGATAACTTTGACCTTATGAAGCCCGTTACATTGCTTGATATCCAATATATCCTTTCCATTAGCATAAATGATAAGAACCTTGGACCTGATGGGATCCCTGTTGAGGTTTATAGATGTCTCTTTGATGTTCTGGGTGAGGATCTTCTGAGAGTTATTGAACTTTCTAGGGTTAGTGGAAAAATCCCTGCGATCTTCAATTCAACTTTTCTTGCTCTCATTCCCAAGACTGATCATCCTTTATCCTTTGAGGATTTCAAACCTATATCTCTGTGTAATTTTGTCTACAAAATTTTTGGCAAGCTTATCTCTATTAGGATCAAAATTGTGTTGGGTAGATGCATATCTGGTGAACAGTTTGGGTTTCTGCCGGGCAAGCAGATACATGATGTTGTTGGGGTCATACAGGAAGGTATGCATACCATGCATAGCAAATGTATAAAGGCTATTATGCTAAAAATTGACTTATCAAAAGCATATGATCGGGTAAGTTGGACCTATCTCCGGGTTATACTTTCCAAAATGGGTTTTGCTGGGAATTTCATTACTTGGGTTATGAGCAGTCTTTCCTCTGTTTCCTTTTCCTTGCTCATTAATGGAGTAGCAACTTCTTTCTTCAAGTCTGGAAGAGGACTTAGACAAGGCTGTCCTTTGGTACCTTTACTGTTCCTTATTGTGGTTGAAGGGTTAGGAAGGGCTCTTCTTTATGCCAAAGACTGTGGGAACTATCAAGGATTATCTTTTGGAAATGATATTGTATTAACTCATGTACTTTTTGTGGATGATGTTGTAAAGGTTAATGATGGATATGAACAATCTCTATCTACTTTATATGAGTTTTTAATGATCTTCTGTAAGGCATCTGGGATGAAGATTAATAATGATAAATCTTCTTTATATTATTCGTGTCTGGAAGATTCAGAGGTTATTACATTACAGAATATATTTTCATTTTCTGTTAATAGAATTGAAGATGGTATGAAGTACCTTGGTTTTTATCTCAAACCTTGTAGATACCTTTTAAAAGACTGGGATTGGCTGATCATTAAGGTGGAAAAGAGGATAAACAATTGGAGCTTCAGGTGGTTATCTAAGGGTGGTAAGTTGATATTGATTAAAGCAGTATTAGAGGCCATTCCGTTCTATTGGATGCACTTTTGGATTCTAATGGGGATTATTGAGAAAATTAGAAAGTTTTGTTTTAAATTCCTTTGGTTCGGTAATCAGAAGTCCTATGGCCTGCCGTAGATATCCTGGAAGATTCTGGCTAACCCAAAATCTTTGGGTGGCTAGGGATTGAAAGTACCTGGTGTATTTTCTAAAGCCCTTGCAGCTAAAAATGTCTAGAATATTATTCATGGTTCAGGCCTTTTGGTCAACATTGTTGTGCAGAAATATATTCACCCATTGAATATATTGGATTGGATTAGATCTCTTGTTAAAAGGAAAAAACGCATATCAATTTGTTGGAAAGCTGTTCTTTGGGCTTTTGATATTGTTGGAGATTTCTTGGTTTGGAAAATTGGTAATGTGAATGCTATTCACAATGGAGTAGATCCATGGATAGGATGTAAATGGAGACATTCTTTACCTTCTTCCATGATTGAAAAGTTGTATTTGGCAGGTTTTTTTGTTTTATCTAACATTGGCCTTCATGGATTGACAACATTGACGGCTCAGCAATGGTTTAATGTGGATTTTATAGGATTTACTGATCCTCTGGATATTGCTGTGTGGAATGGTTATTTAGCCATTCTAAAATTTAGTCATGCAAGACTATCAAACAAGGATGATATTCTGGTTTGGAACTTATCCAAATCTGGTAAGTATAGACCTAAAGAAGGTTATGCACAGCTTATGAACAGGGAAGTGGAACATATATGGTGGTGGAAGGTATTATGGAAATTGAAATTCCCACTTAAAACTAAAATCTTCAGTTGGTTTATTTTATCTGGTAAAGCATTGACATGGGATGTTCTTAGTTTGAGAGGTAGAGAAGGACCAGGTAGGTGTTACTTGTGTAAGGAGGATTGTGAATCCAATTTTCATATTGGAGTGGATTTCCCATATACTTAGACTGTTTGGTTACTTATTGCAGATAAATTAAACTTAACAACCTTTGGAGTGGTGCATCTATGTCATAATGTTTTAAACATTGGTGTTTAAATATGGAGGTTGCATGATTTAAATCATTGCCTATCTTAGTCTTATGGTTCATTTGGAAGGCCAGAAACATGTCCTATTTTGAGGATTTTTTAATGACACCAGCATAGGTATCCAAATATAGTCTGGGTATGTTGAAGGCTTTGCCGTAGAATAGTACTGTGGTTTCTATTAGAAGTATCTTTGTGGAATCTATTGATAAATCCTTTGCTTGGGGTTATTTTGATGGATCTGCAGCAGGGGATCCAAAACTATGCGGTGTTGGAGGCATGTTGTTTTGATCTGATGTACATATTTTCTCTTTTAAGGCTGGATTAGGAATGGGTACTAATAATTTTGAAGAATTATGTGCCCCCAAGCTACTTCTCTATCTGGCTAGGAGGAACTCATTGGTTAAAATTCAGGTTTTCGGTGATTCCTAGTTAGCTATTAATTGGGCATCTGGTAAGTACCGATTAATGAATATTGAGTTAGCCATGATTCTTCAGGATGTAAACAAACTTACTGATTCTTTTGACTCTTTTGTCTTCAAACATATCTATCGGGAAATAAATTCTGTTACAGATGCTTTGGAAAAGGCTGGAGGAAGGATATTGGAAGGATCCTGGTCAATTATGGAACATCGTGCAGATGAAGTTGTGGAAACCTTTCAGGTTTTCTAAGATACTGACAGTTTCTTTGAGTCTTGGGAGTGTTGTTGATAGTCTGTTATCCTTTTCAGTTTGGTTTTTAGTGTGCCCAGTCTGGCTGTTATGAGCTATTATATGATGAAATTATCTTGGGATATTGAGTAGTTAAGTGAATAGTATGACATTAAGGTTTATATGCTAGTATGGCCTTTTTTATTGAAGGATACCTTTCTAAAAGATTTTTTGGATAATGGATCAGATCCATGTTTTGGAAATTTTAGAGACATCTTGGTTGATGCCTAATTTCAGTTTGAATGAGTAGTTTTGGACAAGTGAACAAGCTTTTGGATGATGATGATGAGGACATTTTTGACATTGTTTTTTGGGCAGTTTTCTGGGGATGAAGTACATATTTTATATGAATAGTTTTATGTCCTATTGATTGTTATGAACTATAGGCCTGTATATGCCTTTAATGAGCACTTTATGGAGTATTATTATGATTGTAATTACCAGCTTTAAGGATGGGTTTTTGAGATAATGGATTTTTATGCCATCTGCTGAATGTGAATAAATATATTTACGATTTTTTCCCATGGAAAAAAAAATATAAGTTTTGGATTTAATAAATAAAAGACTTAATATAGCTTATGCCACATATTCATGCATCGATTATATATATATATATATATATATATATGTTTGGGATTTAATAAATAAAAGACTTAATATAATTTCAAATGGAATGTAAGAACATGAATACATTTAGGGTTGGATTATATAGGTAGTTCATATATGTTCTACATGATTACATTTATGTTGAAATTTAAATATAATTCATATGGGATTAAAAAAATAAAGACCGGGTTTTAAGAATCATGAATGTTGGATTATAATGTAATTTTTATGTGACTAAAAAATATAATTCCAAATGGAAGGTGAAAACATGAATACGTCTGTGTTGAAATTTAATTATATTTCATATGGGATTTTTTTTCACAAGGAAAAAAACCTGTCCTTGATAGTCATAAAATGAATCAAAGGGCATATGATGTGCCATCCCTGAGTGAGGATTACAAACATAAAAGATCAATGAGAGAGTATCTGAATATAGTACACCGATAATAAGACTCAACACAACAAGTTGCCAAGGGGGAGATCCAGGAACATACCCATCAATGACACAAACCATACATCATCTAGTCAAAGACAACAATGTGCACCTGTCCATCAAAACCCATCTCTACCGTGAACATAGAAGTGCAGTGATACTATCAGAAGGTGCTCGCTCCCAAATCACATAACAGGTGCAAATAAAATAAATGGAGTACAAGCTCCAACACTGAGCTCAAAAGAGCATTATAGTGTCATTTGAGACCATAAGGTCATCAAAAATTTCAGAACAGATACAAGTACCGGGAGCCAAAGTCAGGGTAGTCTTCGATAGACTGGATGCTTGCTGATTATGTTCATGATAGATATGACTGAAGGACATGTTAAGAAAACAAGAGCATAGTTTTCTGATATCTCTGCACCAGTGGCTGAGATCAGGTGGAGAAAGGGCATCAGTACCCTTAAACCAGTTAATAATGACTAATGAGTCCCGAAAAATATTAAGTGAGGGGATCCCCATCACCTAGGAAATATGCAAAAGAGCCCAAAGACCAATCAACTCAGCTTTAGTATTGGTACATGTTCCTGCCCCCAGAGCAAACTCGAAGGAGTGAGTCTTATTTAGGTAAATACAAATGCCTACACCTCCAATATTTTTGGCTAATGCCCCATCAAAAATCCACAGGGATAGGCAAGAGATGGACCTATGCCTATGACTCGAATATTTTTTGCCTTCCTACAAGGAGGCTGATACAAATGGGATAAATTTTCAATATGGAAAATAATGTTCAAGACAGTAAGATTTTTTCCTTCGAAAATGTATGCATTCCTTGCTTTCCATATAGTCCACATAGCGAAGAAAAGGAGATAACAATAGACCGAATACTTAGAGAACCTGTAAGTCCAGTTCCTCATATAGTTGTAGAGATTATCACACTGATGAGGGGGAATGAAATGATATTTTCCACTGAGATGACTGATAACCTCATTCCATACAGAGCACAATGAAAAAATATGTTGGACACAGTCTTCTTCTGCATTACAGAGAGCACAGATGCTGGGCCCAATCAAACCTTTTCTCTGGAGGTTGTCCCACGTTAATATTTTATTTTCCAACACCAGCCATATAAAACAATTTATTTTTGTGGGTAGAATGCCTGACCAAATGAGTGCTTGCAGACTGCTACCTACCAGGGGATGTGAGGATTGAACAATAAAATCATATACAAGATTTGTTGAGGCTGAACCAACAGTTCTATTATGATCCCAAACAAGAGTATCCAGCGAAGAATTGATCCTAATCCTTCCCATCTCCAATCCTCTCGTATATTTGTCCCATGCAAGCTTCCAATCACTAGCAATGTCTAGGTCCTTAGTCGTATACCAGTAATGGTGAGATCCAGGCAAAATCTTTCGAGCATGCGAGAGAGAAGTTATATCCAAGTCCTCTAAGTATTCCCTGAGCCCCATAGGTAGTGAATAAGGAGATTGTGTTCCAACGATAGGGTCAATACCCACAAGGACATCATGTCCATTCCCAGCATGCCATGACAAGCATCTTCCCAGCCATGGAAGAGTTTGCAGGAAAACTTTCCAAATAATAGAAACTCCTCTATAATTAAAGTTTTTACCTCTGAGCCATGCCACCACCGAGAGGTTCTTTAAATACTTAGCCAGAAGAACATTGTGCCACATTCCATCACTATGAAGCACCATCCAAAAGTTTTTTAATCTCAGAGCAACACTAAACCAATGAAGATTTTTTATGCCCCATCCACCATTCACCTTCGGCCAGGATAGTTGTTGCCAATGTGTTAAATGATACCTATGTTTATTCCCAGTAGAGCCCCATAAGAAATCAAAGATGATACTTATGAGCCTGTTAAGGATAGAGATGGGAATGGGAGCCAGACCAAACTAGTATACAGGGAGGCTAGACAGAACAACTTGAACAAGTATCAGCTGGCCTCCCAATGAAAGAAACTTATGAGACCATTTAAGTATTCTGTGTTCATACTTCTGCACCAGTCAATTCCAATCACTGACCTTATACCCCAATGGTTTTAAATAATAACCAAGGTATTTGAATCCAGTGACAATTGGTTCCATTTTATAAGGAAGGACTCTGGAAATATCACCCAATATACCCACATCCACATTATTGTAGAGGAAGCATGATTTATCAACACTTATGCTCATCCCTGAGGCCTTACAGAAGGTACTGAGAATAACATCAAAATCAATCCATTCAGGCAAGGTACCAAACCCAAGCAATATCACGTCATCGAAAAAAAGGAGGTGAGTGAGGGCTAGAGTAGAGGAGATTTTTATTCCTCTAATGAGACCATTCTCCCTAGCATCAGAGATCAAGAGACTCGGGCCTTCTATAACAAGTAGGAAAAGCAAAGGAGATAATGGACAGCCTCGTCTGATTCCCCGTGAAGCAACAAAGAACTAAGAGGGGATGCCATTGACCAATACAACAAAGTTTGCTGAAGAGATACATTCCATTATCTAATTGACCCCAAGGAGGGGTACTCCAATCTGTATCAGAATGAGTCTTATATAGGACCAATTAACTCTGTCAAAAGCCTTCACCAAATCCAGTTTGAGGATGAGAGCACATGTGTTATTGGTCTTAACAGAGTGCAGAGTCTCCTGGGTAATGCCTATAGGTTCCACTATCTGACGATTTTTAAGGAACCCATACTGCTCTCTGGAAATGTGAGAGTCCAGGAAATGCTTAAGTCTGACAGCAATCACCTTAGCAATTAACTTGTACAATAAATTACACAAGGATATGGGTCTAAAGTCGGCAAAGGTAGTGGGTTTGTCCTTTTTGGGAATCAGGACAAGGAACGTAGAGTTCAGTGAGGGGGTAATGTAACTAGATGTCCTAGAACATTCAATAGCATGTAATAATTCATTGCCCAACAGCTCAAAGAAGTGTAAGTAAAATTCAACAGGCCAATCGCCGGGGCCTGGGCTCCTATCCTTCTTGAAATATTTTAATGCTTTTTCAATCTCAGATAGTGTAACAGGATCCATGAGACTGGGTGCAGTAACTTGTGATACCATAGAAGGGTAAAGCGAGACAACCTGAAGCTGGGTCAGCAAGCAAGTTTGTTTATCATCATAGAAAATCTGTGCAAAATATCTTTTGCCAAAATCCTTAAGAGCATGCTCATCCTGAACACAGTGGCCCTCCTCATCTTCTAAAGACTAGATAGTGTTATGATTCCTTCTACCAGAGGCAATAGCATGGAAGAATTTTGTATTGGAATCACCATACAGAGCCCACTTAGTCCGGCTCTTGAGTTTCCAAGTAAGCAAGTGATGTTCCTGCAACTTCTTTTTCTTGGATCTAAGTTGAGTCAGAGCTAGATGATCCTCATGAGTGATAAAACCCGAAAAGGAACCCGAGAGGAGGGTCTCAATGTCCTTATCCAGCCTCGTAGCATTAGATTTCATAGTAATTTCCTTCTCCTGGGTCCAAGCTTTTACTTCCCTCTTCAGAGTACATAGCTTATGAGTGAGGTTGTCCAATCCATTAAGAGAGGATTGAGGGTTAAGCTCCAGCCATCTCTTAGCAACCCAAAGATTGAAATATGGATCAGAGAGCCAAGATCAGTTAAATTTATAAGGATAATTGCAAGAAACCACCGATTTATCCCATTCTAAGCAAATCGAGAAGTGGTCAGATATATCAGCATGGTGAATCCAGGTACGGTGGACCTTGAGGAAGGGGATCAAGGAAGATGACAGTAAGAAGCGATCTAATATTTTACTGATACCTTCATCACCAATCCTCCCATTTCTCCATGTAGGCCCAATAATGTTTGGGGCAATATCCAGAAGACCTGCAGAACCGAAAAGGATTTTGAAATGGGAGGCAAGTGGATCCAAGACGACTCTTTTACCCTAGGTTTCAGCGGCATTCATGGTCAAGTTAAGGTCCCCTCCCAAGATCAAGTTAGGAGCACTGAGAAGGCCCCCCCGAAGAACTTTATCCCAAAAAAGATCTCTATTTCTGTAAGGGCCATAGCAATTAATAACGACCAGAGGAGCATTCATTCCTTGAAAGTCAGCTTTTACAAGAATGCCAACTATGGTCTCAAAGGTGCGACATCTAACCCTAAGTGGGTTCTAGGCCATTAGTATCCCCCCCGAGAGGCCAGAAGCACTGGTGGCACAAAATTCCCAATTGGGTAAAAGCTTAGAGAAGGCATGGAGAGTAGGATATGTACTGCACATAGTTTCCTGGAGTAGTATCATATCAAGTTGAATCGAGTGGAAAGGGAGCGGAGGCTCTATTGTTTGGTCTTGGCTCCAAGACCTCTAACATTAAGTGAGAGAATTTTCATAAGGGAATGGGAGGGAGGGGTGACGATGCTCTAAGTCCCCGAGGAGGGTTCCCTCTAGCTGCATCTTTAATGCATGCCGAGAGAGGAACATAAGACGGTGAGGAAGAAGACAGAGTCCCAGATAAATCTGGATTTTCTTTTTTCTTTTTCCTGACAGTAACATTTTCAAATCGGATCGAGTTCAGGTGAAGCGTGGACGAGGAAGTAGGTGTCAAGGCCGAAAAGATGGACAGTGAATTTTGAAGCGAAGGGTCAAAGAAGAAAGGAGAATATACAAGACTTCGAGGAGAGAGTGGTATCATGAGAGGGGTGGATGTGGAAGAGAGTGGTGGGAAATCTGCAAGTGAGGACAGAGAAGGTACAACCAAAGGTGATAAATGAGTCAGAGAGGAAGGAGGAGGCAGACAGGGAGATGGTTGCTGTGTGCAAGAATGCAAAGGTGAAGAAGGAACATCCAAAGAGACCAGAGGTGAGCTTACGGCCTCTAAAAATACCATGGGACCAGCTACAATAGGAGGAGTAACTAACGCATCTACAACCTCAAGAAAAGATTCAGAAACATCATCAAAAAGAGAGAGAGACTGTGAGTAAATACCCATTTTGGGATGCTCCGGAGCTGATGGAGGTGTCAGACCATGAGTATCAAGAGTACCATCCGAGCTAGTGTAAGAGCGCTCATTCATCAGGCAAGGGCAAGTTCTCTGGAGGTGACTGATTTCATGGAAAATGGTACATGCAGGTAGTCAAGCTTCTATACCAAAAGGCACTCCTTACAGAGAATCTCCACCTCAGCAGGAAACCCTTTAGAGACATCCATTTCCACTAGCACCCGAGCCAACCGTTTATCAAAGGATAGGTGAAAATCATCATCCACAGTGACGAAACGTCCAACCATATTAGCAATTCCCTCAAGTATGTTCTTGTTCCAAAGGGGAAACTTAAGATGAGGCAGAAGAACCCACAAGTGACACTTCGTCACCCGTTCTCTAAGAGGGTTGAAGTGGGTATGCCAGCGACCAAGTACCAGAGAACCAGAGCCCATACGCCAAATAGATTCAAGTATGAGCAAGGCATGTTGTGCTTCAAGAAAGACAAATAAAATCCATTTGTTTGAAAGCAAGCTAATAGTGGGGATATACGTCAACAGAGGTTTCTAGTGCTCATTAGCCCAATCCACCCATGCTTGCTTTCCCATTCTGCAGTATTCCATCCTACCCACCACTGCTCGAGAACACAGTGAAGCTACTCTATCCATAAAAACATCATGGCTAAGGACATAACGAAATTTTCCAACAAGGTTTTTTATGCCTTTTGTATGTCATTTATGACGGAAGCAAGTCAAAACTCCATTGTTAGCCATGAGGTAAGCCACCCACAAGTCAACCCAAAAGTGTTGGAATGGGAGATGATGAAAAACCCAAAACCTACTGATAAAAAAAGATGGAAACCAGGTACCCAGGAGCTAACAGAATGCCTTCGTGAAGACCCAGAACTAAGATAAAAAAGGAAGCACTAACCCCCTCAGGGAGACAGGAAGGGTTGGACTGAATGAGTCACGGGAAAAATCACCGGTCCGACAAACCCAAAAGAATAATGGGTTATCCAAAAAAAAGTCAAGTATTAGATAACAAACACCCCGAAACTTGGAAAAGGGACAGACCAAAACCCTGTACCTAGAAAAATAACAATATAAGTCAACCCTACGTGTGCTGACAGGAGTGGCAGAAGAAATCAAGTGCAGTGGTGACGTTAAAACCATGCAAGGTTGATAATCCAGAAAAAACAAAAACCCCGACACATAAATGGTAGATAAACCCAAACGAAATCCTTCCCACTTTTTTACTTGGTTGGTACTAGTCCCCCTGGTAAGGGGAGGAACTCCAAGTTTTGTCGTCCTCTATGAGCATCGCCAACCCAACGAGACCAGGAAACCCCCAAAGACCCTAATTGACAGAGCGAAATGAAGGCAGCAATGAGGCCAAAACAAACAGGGACCAGCACACAGGTAAGGTAAGAGCTAAGGCAAAAGACAAAGGATCCCGGACAAACCAACATGGAAATTACCAGGTTGATGTTCCCCATGACCGAACCCTCTGTTTGTACATAGCCAAACCCTCCATCAAAGCCAAACGTAGAAGCCTCTCTTCAATTTTTTATCTCGCGACTTACGAGGGTGACCCCCGAGAGTCCTTTATGCCAAAGTTGCCCTCTCCGGAGGAAGCGGAGCCTTCTTAGGCAAGGGTGAGATATTGGTGTATCACTTTTGGCCCCTCAAGCAGAACAACTGCCTATGCGGGGGGTGATATTATGGAAAAATTAAGTTCCGTACTCCCGCAGGAATAAATTCGCCCAGCTCAAATAATGAATACTTGGGATTGCATTGGTTACAAAATAGCTGTAAAAATGACATATTCCCCCAAAATAAAAGAGTTGATTGCTTAGATTAAGGGGGCCTTCCCTCACCTGGCCCATATTACTATCAAGGAACGATTGGAGTGGTACAAATTCTCCCTGAGAATTACCAAGAAGGACCCTTTTCACCTCTCTCGCCAAATTCGGCCCAAAACCACCCAATATGATCGAGAGATCAATAAGGAGGGATCCTCCTCAACGAGATGAGCCCCATTATGTATAGCCCAATCAAGATTTCACCGAGCGCAAAAATATTGAAGAGAGGGTGTGACATGTCAGGCTAGAAGGAACGTACAGACCTCCAACGATAAAACTCCTATACCACTAGTGAATCCTGGTTGGAGTTGAAGAGGCGAAGTGCACCTACCATCCATATAGCGAATTTATCAATATTGATTGGTGGTGTAAACCCCAGTTAGTTGGTTCCAATTAGTTAGTTAAAGATTTCAATATATTAAATAGATGTCATGAACGGTGGTGCCCAATGCAGGAGGGCAAGGTTTCTCGCTTGCTTGACGCTAGAAGTATGCTCAAGGGATATCCTTCCCTTCACTATGCTCTTTTGGTGAAATCACTTTAGGTATGACCCTATAGGGCTTAAGACTAAATTGGACTATACCCAGTCAGATTGGGACCCTTTAGGATTAGCACCCCTCCATTTGGACCCTTTAGGTTTAAGACAAATGCCTCCATTTGACACCCTCTTTTATGTGGAATTTGTTGGAAAGTATGATACCGCATTCAACCCACAACTCCCCTATGGCTCTTTATTTTACACACTTCCACTCTAGTTCTATGCCTTATTTCCCTACCTGCTACGCTATTAGGGCCTTTGCTCTTTGCAATCTAGCTCCTCTGCAGCCAGCTAGGTAAGAGAGAGAGAGAGAGCTATTGGGGAATGGGGGTTTAGGTGGTAGGCTAGGGCTAGGGATGAGGTATGAGGGGGGACTCCCCTAAGAATGACTGGCTTGAGAGAGAGACCGGCTAGTTTAGAATGTTGTTTACCTTTCAATTTACAACCAGCCTACACATTCTTACACACATTACGCCTCATATTCTTACATTCTATGTGCCCTTCCGAACGCATTTCAAACACGTTTCGATGACACTCAAATGAAACTCAAAAGCATGGCATTTCAGGGTTCATTGAGATCTTTTTCATGGCAAAAATAATTGAAAAATGGAAAAATATGAAAATATGAATTGCACTCAGGGGGGGGGGAAGTGTGATTTCCCTTATTCCTCGCTTATAAAGACACAATTGTTCCCTATTGTTCTCCTCCCCGCTATCTTAAGTCCCCGCTTTATATATTAGTAGTCTTATGAAGAATGATTCAAAGTAGTTGTACAAGGTTGATCATGTGTTGAGAATGCCTTTCTAAAAAGAGTAAGGGCAGTTGTTTTAAACGTAGATTCTAAAGGGATTGTTCCTAAGGTTTCACAGCTTACAGACGGATAATTTCCTCATTTCACTTGATGATTCCATGGAGAAGGGAAATGGTCCCTACATCGAGGCTTGTAATGGATATTTCACCAGAAGGGAACAATCGCTCTCCCCCCCTTATAGATCTTGTTCGGAATGGTGGTTTCTGTCACAATACTACACTACTTATGCCTCCGCGTGGACTTTATTTCGGGGTGTGTAGGACCCACTTGGAGATTCATCTATGTGTTAAATTGATGCAATTGATCTTTGAATTCATATCAATCCTTTTAAGACCAAAAAGTCTTATTTATTCTATAATACTTATAGGATCAAAGAGGATTCTCACAGGCATTAAAGGAGCAACACGCGAGAGTCACATCTGTTTCCCACACCACTTCCCTTTAACGAGTAAAGGGCTATAAACGATAGCTCTAGTATCTAATAGATTCACTTTGGATCACATCAGATCTGGATGTTGTTGTAATTGAGCGCTCCGCCATTAACTGGAGAAACTCCTCCCTCTAGAAACTGGAAGGATTTCTCCCTCCATATATTTTTGCTTTCGCACCTTGTCGAATCAATTTAGCCCAACAGGTAGAGCGTGTTTCAAAACACTATTATTACTCATTTTTGTATGCCAAACCCTCCAAGGCTAAGTTCGGCAATTAGGGAGGCATGCATATTTTTTTGGATCGGTTCTTTGTACCACATTGGGGGATCGAACCTACATTGCCTGGGACTTTCATTCCCTCAACCCTGACACTATTGAAGTCGAGTTGGTAAGTGTCCTGACAAGTAAATAATGAATAATTGGAAAAAAAGTGAAAATAACAAATTAACCTAGGGGGGGAAATGGTTAGTACCCACTCTAAGTACCCGCTCTATAAGACATAATTGTGCTATTCCCCGCTCTATAAAGGGAGTTTCTTGCCCTTCATTACCAAGGAGTTTATTTCCCTTCATTACCCCTTCTGAACCAGCTTCAACATTCTTCAACATTCCTACGAGCCACTGACCAATTCAATTGAAATCCATAGGACCTTCCAATAAACGTCCTTAAATTCCATTTAATGGCTCTCAAACCAACGCTTAATTAGCTTCTTGGGTCGAGCGCAATCGATGAAGAAAATGTTCATTCTATTGAGGCAAATCGAGGAATTAGAGCCCTTCATATTTAAGAACAAAAAGCGCCAACTAACCCAGAATCTCTTTCATAACAACGAGCGCAGAGAGGCTTCTTCCTTAGGTCAGCTACCTCCTGCCTAGCCAAAAGGGAATACATTTGAGCGGATCGGTTGAAAAAGTTTGCTTCATGAAGGGAAAGACAAAAGCAGGCTGGTTGAAGTACACTATGGGTTATAATAAGTTCGGTTGGCTCATGACTTGTGGCTAGTTTCACTTCGGTAAGCTAAATGAATTGAAGGAGCGGGTGCGGTTCCAATAAGCGGGATAAAGCTCATGAATTGAAGGTAAGACGTGAAGGAGAGGGTGCGGTTCCAATAAGTCCGAGGCTTGAAGGAGTGGATTGAAGAATTAGAGCCTCTGGCAGCTGGGATCACTTCAGTAATGTAGGTCATGACTTGAAGGGAATCAAGCCACTGAAGGCAAGGCCACCGAAGACGAGACCACCGAAATTCCAATTCCTCCGTAGGCACGTCCCGAGGAGACAAGTCCTAGCCCGGTGCTCCCTATTGTTCCCCCACGTCCTGAGGAGAAAAAGGCTAATCCAGTCAAAATCATCTGCCTCATCAAAGGAGGGCCACTCTTCCATCTCTGTGATGAGAAGGGGGAGCATCTTGCGACTTACGAGGGTGGCCCCTGGGCTTAAAAAGGTAAAGATCAAGTTTTAAGAATTATGAATGCATTTAAGGTTGGATTATAATGTAATTTGTAAACGTAAAAACATAAAATACCAAGTTTAATTTATTATGTTTTATATAAATGCATTTCGGGTTGAAATATAAATGTATTTTATAGGTGAAATGGAGGAGATTATGTTTGAATACAATGTAATTTATATAGGGTTTTAAAAGGAAAAAGAACAAGATCAAAGGTATGAAGTTTTTATACATTTATGTCCAAAACTAAGTTGAATGTATGATGATCTTATGTGAATGTGCTTGGGTACTATGGTTTGTGAATCATAACCACTCGTGTTCATAAGGAGTTGAAATTGATTTGTGTAAGATGTCATAATCTATATGAGGAGTTATTTTATGCACATATATCATGCTCCATATGACAGAGTTATATGTCAATCAAAATCCATGGATCAGATTATTGAGATGATCCTTCATAAAATAATCTATGGTTATACAAGTTAAATACATTGCTTGGAGGTTACCAGCGTACGTAATTGGAAATGTGGAAACAATAACACCTAAGGATGATATGGTAGCAAGTGAGGAAGAGTGTTGCATGTCTCTCTCTCTCTCTATCTTTCTAAAATAATAACCTCTTGTCGTAGAAAACTAATACCTAGGAGACCATGAACTAACTTAATTGGTTGTACATAAAAGAAAAAAATGTGTCGTTCTTGACGAGTGTTACATTATCCTGGTACAACTATCTTTTTCCATCTTTGACTACAAAATATTATGGAATTTAATTTTAGTTATGTCTTCTTGTTTTTGTACATATCGTACTTATTTGTATATTAGGTATGTTTGTTAGGATTTAATGTCTTTAGTTTCATTTGCAAGATTGTAATGCTACAAATTGTCAGTTTAGTATTGTGTAGTAAAGGAACCCATGTATTGTCGTCAGTTTTGTTTGATTGCTTTTTTGAAAACTTTGTAATATCTTAACTTAATGAGGAGGAATTCTAGGGAAAAATGTAAGAATTTAGATCAAAGAAAATGAAGTTTTATTTTTTACTTGATCGGGTTTGAGAAATTTGTGTATAGGAATTTGGCAATATTGAATAAGTTGTTGTATTAGCGATTAAGGTTGGAAGCTTTCAAAAAAAATGTCTCAAAGTTAGTCAATATCATCATCAAAGAGTCTCAAAAGGTTGTATGGAAATTGTTTCATCATAAATTAATAATATGTTATTTTATTTTTGGATCTACACGCATAATATTTTTTTTCCAAAACAACGATTATAATTTTGTATTAGAAAGGTGGCTAAGCCACTGACAAAAATTACAACATGATTCAATAATTCCTATGAACATGATGGAGAGATTCATAATGTTGTTCTCGGGAAAAACCTGAGAAGAAACAATTAACTATTGTAATATTCTATCTTAGCTTAAGATGCATCTAGTTCTTAAATTCTATTAAAAAGGGTGGCCAAGCCATTGAGAAAAATAACAAGTTGAGTTAATAAAGTCTATGAAAATAACTGGGAGATTCAAAATTTTTTTATGAGAAACCACCATATCATAACCACTCAAATATTGTAATAATCTAGCTATGATTAACATGTCTCTAGCACTATAAATTCTATTGGGAGAACCCAAACAAGGACATCGAAATTGCGTAATAATTAACAGGCCAGGAAGGAGCTTCATGAATCCTTGCAGACTCTAGACGATCCTAGAAAAGAGGGAGGCCATTGTTATGGATCCTATGATTTTCCATATTTAATTGGTCCACTTGATGCTCCATCCACTGAACTTGAAGCTCCAACTCTTGGGTAGATGTTGAACTTTGGTTTTCATGGATGTCAACTGATATCAAAGAGGATTTGGTATCTGTGTGCCAGTTCGAAGAAGTATCTAAAATACAGTATGAAGAAGTACATAAGGAGTGCATACAAATTTCATAAGGACATCCATCTTGAAAAGGTACATAAGGTATATGTGCAAGTCCTAAATCAACCCAGTCATGCTACGTCAAGGTAAATTCAAAAGAGTTGGTTGGACAAGTTTCAAGAGTGGGAAAGAGGCGCAAGAATAAGATGTGGTTGGACAAGTATGCAAGTGCCGACAGTAAGAAATACCCGTAAGGAATGATACTTCAAGGGTGCAAGACCACACATGAAGTAATTCCAAAGTGCGCAAGTCCCACTAAGACATGGGACACATATACACAAGCGTTCACTAAAGCACAAACACATATGCACAAATATCACCAAGGTGTTGGACTGGAGTATGCAAAAATTCACATGTTAAATCATGAGAATATAGAAGTCGACGATAGATAGAAACAAGTGGTTAGATTAAATAAGAAGTAAGGAAGTATGAGTGTCCCTAATTCAAAGGAACCCCAACTTGTGGACACACTCTTTGAGCAAGATTACTATAAATAAGCAATAAGTGGAAGTGATGAAGAAAGCTTGAAGATGAATTTGATATGAGTTTCTGAGTGTGCAAGCTTCATATTCTTGGGGTATAAATGGCTCGTTGAAGCAAAAAGATGATATATAGCAGAGATTTGAATGCCCAGAAGTATTAAGGAGGATCAACAAATTTTGTGCATATAAGGAGAGTGATTAGCACTGGGATTTCCAGCTGAAGTAACAGAGGAAATAGACCATTATTGACATAGCAGATCACAAAATTTTGGAGAGAATATCTATTTAAAGGAGTCTTTTGCAGATATTGTAAAGTATTAATGTAGTAGATGCAAATCAGAGAAGATCACAAATAGTTGCAGAAGATGCAGAGTAGAGAAGAACACAAATAGTTGCATAAGATGCAAAATAGAGAAGATTGTAGATAGTTGCAGAATACACGAAACATAGGAGATCACAAAGATTAGCAGAAGACATGAAATAGAGAATATCACATATAGTTGCAGAAGACACAAAATAGAGAATATCATAGATAGTTACAGAAGACGCAAAGCATAAAAGATCACAAATAGCAGCAGAATACACAAAATAGAGAAGATCATTAATAGCTTCAATAGACACAAATAAGAGAAGACATGTGCTATCACATAAAGACTCATAAGTAACAAATCAGATCAAGGAAGATTGCATACATTCGCACATCACAATTTGATGCAGGCACAAAGGATGCAGATCGCAGAAACTGAACATGAATTTATTTCAAGGAAACTGGATAGGGAAAGAAGAGAGAGTTGTAGATTCCTTCTAGTTGGTGCTGGTAAAACAAGTGAGTTGGTGCTCACAGTGGAGATTATAGTCTCTAATCATGTTCGTGCCTTATCATAGCAAGTTGGTGCTTGCACAACAAGATTTGTATCCTAGTCAGTTCGGTGCATGTTTTCTCAAGTCGGTGCTTGCGCAGTGGATAGAATTCCTTACAAGTTGGTGCCTGAAATTTGTAGGTTGGTGTTTGCATGTGGAATCAGTGTCCCACACACACTATTCAAATATTTATGCACTGATGTTTCATGTTGAATTTTTTGAAACAAAAACTGAAGTATCTATTGTTTATTAAATTTTTAAAATGTGCGCTTTATCTTGATTCACCCCCCCTCTTAGTATAAATAATAATTCCAACAATTGGTATCAGAGCGGGTTCCTTTTGAATCATTCTAACTATTGGAAGGTAGATCACTACGGAGGCATTGGTGCAAAAGAAACATCAATTTTGTTTTAATTTGATAGCATGGAAAACCTTTCTATCAAGGAAAACCTTTCATTATTGTCTGAAGGAAGAAGACAATAATGAAACCTCAAGATAAATGTTGTTTATGGAAGTTGAAGATGATTCAAATCTTAAAGATGAAGAATTAGCTGAAATAGATTTTGAGCGTGAATTAATCAATGCCTTGGAATATTTAGAGAAGTCAAGAAGAAAAAATAAATTCTTAAAGGAATAGTTATCTAAGGCGAAAGATAGATCAAGGAGTGTGAAGGAAGACATAACTGGACAATTAAAACAAAAGGAAAAAGAATGTGAAAAGTTAAAATATGAGGTCTTATCTCTAAAAGGAGAATTGTAAAGACTAATATTTAATTGGAGTTTGACCATAAGTTCAAAAATATCACTACAACCTTGGAGGGAATCATTGAAAAATAGAGACAACCATCGGATAAGACATGACTGGGCTATCAGGTGCTAAAATATATACATGAATCGGGAGAAAAAATCTTTGTTGAGATACTGAAGGAATCTATACCAAGGAAAGATCAAAGTTTTGAAATAAAGGACAAGAAGCTATCACATGCGACAATAAACATTGCATAGTTTGAAAGAACTCATTCACCAAGGTATCAAACTCTCTTCTTAGGAAACTATTACTTTTGTCATAATTTCAGTCATAAGGAAAAACATTGCAGAGTGTGTGCAAAGAAAAATAATAGTGTTGTCCATCATAGACAGGAGAACCCTAAAATGTCAGCATAAAATCTCTACGAAGACTCCAATTAATTTGATCTTATAAAGTTCTACATTGAATGCTCTAAATGCGGTAATTACAGTCATGAATCTCAAAAATGTAGAACTCCATCACTACTTGTTCCCCTATGTGAAACTGAAAAAATCCTTGAAGAAAAGAGAGTATATAGAACTTAGTCAAAATAAGGAAAGGTTGCAAGAAGAATGCAGCCTGGCCTTACATGCTCAAAGTAGAAGAGGATAATGATATATGTATAATGGATGCTCCAAGCATATGACAGGGAATAACAATAATTTCCTGGATTTTAAAGAATATAGTGGGGCAATGTTTACTTTGGAGATCATAATGGAGTTGCAAAGATTATTGGAAAAGGTATGGTAATTCTTGGAAATAATAAGACCAAAGCTGAGAATGTCCTATTTGTTGAGAATATGAAGCATAATTTTCTCAGTGTAAGTCAAATGTGTAATCAAGGACAAACTCTCGCCTTTGACTCAAGAAAATGTAAAATAAGAAACAACAACACAGGAAAATTAGTAACAACAACATCCATAATGCCAATTAATGTATACATATTAGACATGGAAGAAAAAGAAAAATGTTGCACGGGACAAATTGATGTCATGTCCCCAATTTTTGCCTAAGGTTCACAAGATAATTTGGCTAGGAAAAAATAATTAATTGGTGGCTAAAGTTAATATTGCCTAAGGAAAATTATACAAAGTCCCAAAATTGAATATTAATTGGATAAAAGCCACATGAAGGAGTACAAATCTCAATTTGAGCTGCTTAGGAGAGATAAGGATTAATTGGGGTTACTTTTGCTAATAATGCCTTGCACATGTCAAAAATACAAAATAATAATTATTTGTGCAAATAAATGGGTCAAAGAGGAGTTGGTTAAAAATGTGGACACTCGAATGTTATT
This sequence comes from Pseudotsuga menziesii, assembly GCA_001517045.1. NCBI lineage: Eukaryota > Viridiplantae > Streptophyta > Pinopsida > Pinales > Pinaceae > Pseudotsuga > Pseudotsuga menziesii. The sequence continues at coordinate 197,252 of LPNX010528348.1, forward strand.
GTTTTTGGAACTTTTATTTTTGTTTTTTTGAATTTTTGCTCCAAGAATATTCTCTGGCTTCTTCGTCTCTCATGTCAGAGTTTTGGAGGATTCGGTGTCTGTTGCTACGGTTCTGGAGTCTGGATTCTTTCTTGAGTCGACTATGGTTGTTGGTTGTTTTGGCGTTTGGGGATGTGAGCCTGTCTCCTGATTTTCGATCCAAGATCGCTTGCCTTGGTGATTCGGTCTTCGGAGGAAATTTTCACTGCTGGTGGAGGGTGTGTTGTGATCTCCTTCTGGGATTAGTTGTGTTGTTTGCATTCAAGGGGAGTATAATAAAAAAGAACAACCCTACTCCTATGCTCTATTAAAGAGGTATTGATCTAGAAGATTTTTTAATTGATTGCAGGGAAACTTTTGCCTCTTGAAGAGTCTTCTCTTTCCTTGGTGGTTGCACTTGAGCTCTTCTGAATCTCTATTTTTAGGTCATGGTGGATGGAGGGGGATCCTCCTCTTCCCCTAATCTCAGTTCCTTCAAGAGACTGGAAGCTTCAAGAAGTAAGAGGAAACTCAACCAGAACCAACAGTCTTTCGTTTAGAAGCTTGACAATATTCCTACGGTAGATATTCCAGTGGATCAACCATGTCGAACAACCCTAAATATTACTGACTGGGGCCTCATTGGCCATTTCACTGGGCTTTGGCCATCCCCCAAGGAAATCGAAGGGTGGGTTCAAAGGAATTGGAAACCTCTCATCTCTGAAGGCATATGCAGCAATTTGATAGGTAAGGGATATTATCTCTTTCTTTTTGAAAACTCAACTGACAGAGAATTAGTTTTTAGAAACAGTCCATATTTCATGGGTCCTCAAGGGCGCTACCTGAACAAGTGGAATCCGGACATTGATCCTAATCAAGATGTCCCTTCTGTTGTTCATGTTTGGGTTAGGTTTCCACATCTTCCTCTCCATTGTTGGAAATCAGGATCTCTAGAAGCTATAGGAAACACTTTGGGGAAATATATTGATAGGGCTAATAGAAGAGATTAATATACTTGTGCCAGAATACGTGTCAAAGTGGACTTGGAGGTAGGGCTTCCTGAAGCTATTAATTTGACAATAGCAGATTGGTCTCACGTGCAAGAGCTAGATTATGAGCAACTTCCCTTTAAGTGCATATTTTGTCATGGTTATGGACATTTTTCCAGATCTTGTAAGAAAAAAGTTGAGGAAGAAGCAGTCAAAGAAAAGGGAGATCAATGGAATCAAGTTCAAAAAACTAGTTCATCAAAGAAAGGAAACAAATCTAAGGGACAGAGAGGAGAATTGGGGACGGGCAGCAATCCCTCCGGGAAGAAACAAAAAGAAAATGGAGCAGCAACGAAGGAAAAATCATCTCAAAACAATTTTGAAGTATTGATCATCCCAGAAGAACAAGTTCTCACAGTGCTTGAAGAGGGATAAGTCCCTCCAACTCAAAATCAGACACGTGACGAAGTCAAAGGTCCTGATGAGAAACATCTCAACACTCCTATGGAAGGAAATTCTCCCACATATGTAGAAATGGAAAAAAAAGAAACCTATGGACAATTTTTGCTCATCCAATGAAGATCCCCTTGAGAGGTCTTCCAGAAAAGGGAAAAAATCTCATAAGATAGTTCGGGAGGAAGAAGGCGAGCATATTAAGATGCAAGGAAGCCAAGCCACTATAGAGTTGTCAATCAGCAGGAATAATCGGGCCAGACCTTCAAAAGGAGGCCCCCCCACTTTCCATCAAATAATGAACTTGGTCTCTTGGAATTGCAGAGGTCTTGGCAATTCTTCGAAAGTTGAAGTTGTCAATGATCTTATAAAAATGGATTCTCCAAACGTTCTTCTACTCCAAGAGACAAAAATCGATGAGGATAGTCTTCTATCCATAAGCAGTAAGAAATGGAAAATGAATGTAGGGAAGGATGTGAGTGCCAGAGGCACTACTGGTGGAATTTATACCTTATGGACAGAAAATGTTTTTTCTCTGGAACAATCTCACACATCGCAGCATAGGATATTTTCATAAATTCGGCACACTCCAAGTCAGAAATCATTTGGCCTTTTTAACCTTTACGTGTCTATCAACTCTCGGGAAAAAAGAGACTGTTGGAGCTTGCTGGAAGCCTTTCTTGTTGCTAATTATTTTTTGAACATAATCGTGGCTGGTGACTTAAATATTGTAATGAACGCTAAAGAGAAATCAAGAGGTATTTATGGGAGAGATCTCATGCTGAAATTGGTGGATAATATCATATTAAGGTGGGAGCTGGTTGATTTTAAGCCAAAAAGAGGAAGGTTCACATGGACGAATAACAAAACTGGAGCAGAAAATATCTCTGCCAGATTGGATCGATTTCTGCTGCAAAGTTCTTTCTTGTTGGATAAAAAAGTTATTTCATCTAGTATCTTGCCTAAGATCACCTCAAACCATAAGATGATTTTGCTGCAGATCGAAGATGAAGAGGAACTTGGCCCCATTCCATTCTGGATCGCCAAACTTTGTTTGGGAGAGGAAGCTAAAAAATACCAAAGCTTCATTAAAATACTGGGTTAAACTCACTCAAACAAATCCAATCAGTGAAAGGAAAGAAGCCCTGGAGAAATTGGAGAAAATCCAATTGGAAATGGAAGAATCAGAAATTACTCCTGCCTTGCTAGAAAAAGAGCAAAAAGCATAGTTCAATTCTTTTCAAGATTTCAAGCTAGAAGAAGAATACTGGAGATTAAAGTCACGTAGTACTTGACTGAAAGATGGATATCGGAATACCTCTTTTTTCCATAAGTAGTGTAGAGTCATACTTTCTCAAAATCATATCTTGAAAATCTCCTCCCTTTCTGGTGAATCAGTTCAAGGAATTTCTCAAATAAAACAAATGGCTGAAGTTCATTTTCAGAACCTACACACGGAAGATAGCTCCTCTGACTGAGTTTTAACCTCTGATTTTTTGTCCAACATTCCTTGTTTGGTTAGCAAGGAAGAAAATGATGAGTTAATGAAACCTTTTTCGGAGCAAGAAATTATTGATGTCATTTGGTCTATGGAACCAAATAAAGCCCCAAGACCTGATGGGTTCTCCTTTCATTTTTATCAAGTTTGTTGGACAGTTATTAGGAAATATTTACTTCGGATGTTAAAATCATTCCAGGTTAAAGCCAAAGTGGGTGGTTGCACAAACTCCACTTTTCTTTCTTTAATTCCTAAAGAAGCTAATCCTTCTTCTTTTGATTGATTCATACCTGTTTCACTTTGCAATGCTTCTTATAAAATATTTTCTAAACTATTAGCCAACAAACTTAAACCTCTGCTTGGGAAATTGATTTCTCCTCTTCAAGGCGGGTTTGTAAAAGGGAGATATTCTGGACAATGTAATTCAAGTAGAGGAAGCTATGCATTCCATCTTTCATCGAAAGGATAAGGGCATGCTTATCAAACTCAATATGGAAAATGCATTATACATGGTAAATATTTCTTATCTCTACTCAATTCTCCATTATTTTGGATTCAACTCTGCATTTATAAATTTGATAAAAGCTTGCATTAAAAACCCTTGGATAGCGCCATAAGTAAATGGCAGACCAACAAATATATTTCAAACTACCAGGGGTCTTCATTAGGGCTTTCCTCTGTCACCATTTTTGTACATTGTTATGGTCGATTCTTTAAGCAGAAAGCTAATAACAGGAAAAAATGAAGGGATCATTCCGAGCATAACTTCAACAACAGGAGTTGAAGCTATTAACCATGCCCTCTTTGCGGATGATACTTTTCTCTTAGGAGGGGTATTTAAAAATGGAAAGAGTTTTCTCAGAAATTATGCATCAATTCTGTATTATTTCAGGAGCACTCATCAACAACCGAAAGAGTGCAGTGTTCGGATGGAATGTAGATCAATTAAAAGTTGAAAAAAAATCTCATATTTTAGGTTTTGAAGGATATGCTTCTTGCGATAAGGTCAAATATTTGGGTATTCCGTTAACTTTGGGAAAAAATGACCCTTCTCTCTGGCTGGAAATAATTATCAAGATTAATGCCAAGTTTGTTTCGTGGGGTGGTCATTGGCTTATGAAGGTAGGAAAGGTTATCTTGATCAAGTCAGTTCTCTCATCTCTTCCTATTGACCAATCCTCTCTTCTCCTGGTGCCAAAAGTGATTATGGAACAAATATCCAAACTGATCAGAGACTTACTCTGGAGAGGTGGAAAAAGAAATCAGAATCGTATGCATCTAGTTAAATGGGAAATTGTAAAAAGACCTGTTCTTGAAGGAGGATTGCAAATAAAAGACCCAGGTCTGTCTAATATAGCAATGGGAGGTAAATTGCTATGGCAAATGTTTTCTAATAAAAAACATCTGGTGAGTCATATTTTCTGGAAAAAATACCTTCATGGAGGAACTATAAGAAATATTCAAATGGAAAATACCCCTAAAGGTTCCATTACATGGAATTTATGTAGGAAAGGTCTCGAATTTTTTGTTCAACATCTTTATCGAATTCTAGGCAATGGCAGACAGACCTTTCTGTGGGATGACAAAATTAATGGACATGCTTCTTTAAATTATGATATTTCTATTATTGAGATTAAGAGTTGGATGATTCATAAAGGAATTTTCTAATTTGATGATATAATTATTTGGGATACAAAAGGAAATTGGAATGTGTGGTCCCTTCCCAACATGACAGTGTTGATGTATTTGTAACTTCGGAATGTATTCACATGTATATCTTATGTATTGTACCCCGATGTTTATTCTGAGAAGTTTCTGTAATGTATTTGAGTCATGTCATGGCCCGATGTTCCTATCAGGAGATTCAATAATGTAAACAAGTCATGTTAAGTCATTGTGGGTAACCCTCCTATTGATCAAGGGTTAAAGTCCCTGTAGTTGTGGGGCCCTACGGTTATTAGACTCTCCTAGAGAAGTCGGTCCTAGTGAGTTATTGTCAAGTTGGGAATTAGTATAAATAGAGAGTGAGCCTATCTATTTATCACACACTCACTCACACTCAGTTGTAGTGCATAACTAAGAGAGAAGAAGTTGTTGGGACAAGAGAGATAGAGACTACTGCTGTCGAGAGATCATCTTACTGTTTTTGGGTTTTTGCTTTCGGTGTTGATTCTATCTCTAAGGAAGTTGCAGGGTTTTCTCCTTTATGGTTTCCCTGAGGAAAAACTTTGTGTTCATTGTCTCTTATGTTTGATTGTTGTGCTTGTTATTCTCTCAGTTAAAGATCCTAAGATAATGCTAGCTTGAATGATAAAAATCTAACATGGTATCAGAGCTAACCTGAGAAGAAAACACTATGCAGCTGCAGAAACTAGGGATTCCTACTTTTTGGATCTCTCTCCACAAATTTTCAGCAAAAGAAGTTTGGGTTGACTCTCCTCTCTAGGTGGCATCTTTCTGTCGAAGCAGAATCTGATTCTAAGCATTTTCAGTTTTTGACTCGACACTACTGCTGGAAATGAGGGATTTCCTCAGAAGTGAAATTTTTGAGTGAGCCCGGTCCTAGATTGATCTCCTCCCCAAAATCAAAGTTTGGAGATCAATATCAAAGTTTTTGGTTGGACAAAACTCTGAGAAATTCAAACCCTAATCTGCTCCTAAACCAACTTTGTAGAAATTCAGCTCCAGATCCAGTTCAGACATCTTAACCTAGTAAGATATAAATATTTTGTATTTCCATTTGAGGTTCTCTGTTAAGATGTCTCATCATACCAAGCTTGATGAAAATCTTGAGGGAGCTGATAAATTTCGAGCCTGGAAGTATAGGATCTCCCTGGTCCTGGAAAAAAATGAGTTGGACTCTTACATCAATGAGGAGGTTCCAGTTCCGAAGGAAGATGAGGCTAAGGCCTTACACAAGAAGAAATTGGTCATGTCTAAGAGGATTATTGCTGATTCAATCAAGCATCACCTCATCCCACATGTGTCCTCCATAAAGACACTTAAAGCTATGTTTGATGCCCTGACCAAACCGTTTGAAGGAAAGAACATAAACCGGAAGATGACTCTGAGAAACCAACTGAAGAATGTAAAGATCCAGAATGTGGAGACCATCTAGTGTTACTTTACAAGGGTCTCTCAGATCAAGGAACATTTGGAAGCAATAGATGAAGATGCAGAGAATGCAAAAATTGTGATGACCACCCTGAATGGTCTTCCTAGGGCATGGGACTCTTTCATCCAAGGAATCTGTGCTAGGAAGAAGCTAATCAAATTTAGCAGACCATGGAAGGAATTCTCACAAGAAGAAGCTCGAATAGTAGCTCGAGAAGAAAATATGGGAAATGAAGATCAAGCTCTCACAATCCACACCAAGAAAACCAGAAGGTACCATCATCACTCCAAAGGTAAGGATTCACACTCTATCCATGTGATGAGAAAGGACACATATCCAGATATTTTCCTAAAAACAAAGGGAGCTCTCACAAGAAAAAGGGAAACAAGAGAATACATCATGCTCACACTGTAGAAGATGATGAACCTCCCAAGAAGAGAGCCAAACAAGAAAGTGATGACTCTTCAAATGATGAAGAATATGTTCTTATCTCTGCCCTCACGGGAACTGTATCACATGGAAGCAATGATTGGCTTATAGATAGTGGTGCTTCCAAACACATGACGGGATTTAAGGAATCCTTTATGAAACTATCAGAACATGAATTACCCCACAAGGTGAAACTTGGGGATGACTACCAATATCCAATAAAAGGCAGTGGTGAATCCTCCTACAAGTTAGACTTTGGAAATTCTATGAAAATGAAGGATGTCCTATTTGTACCAGGACTAAAGAAGAACCTTCTCTCCATCTCTGCACTAGATACAAAAGGCATGGGGGTTGCATTTGTAGATGGACAAGTCCTCGTGTGGCCAAAAGGAAAGACTATTGACAATCCAATAGTAATTGGAGAGCAGGAAGGAGGACTATACAAATTAAAGGGCTAACCAAAAAAAGATTTGGTTCATGACTCAGTAGAAACAAATGAACTTTGGCATAGAAGGATTGCACATGTGCATTATAGGGCACTACCACTTGCAAGCAAAGATGTTGAAGGTCTTCCACAAATGCAGACAAAACATGAAGGTGTATGCAAAGGATGTGCGAAAGGAAAGAATACGAAGAAGACATTTCCAAGTAGTGAGAGCAAGGAAAAAGGAATCTTAGAGATCCTCCACTCTGATGTATGCGGTCCAATGTCATCCAACTCTCTAAGCGGGTATGTATATTATGTTTCTTTTATTGATGATTTTTCTAGGAAGACATGGATATACTTTATGAAGAACAAAGATGAAGTATTCAGCAAGTTCAAGGAATTCAAAGCCTTGATCAAGAACCACACAGAAAATAAGATCAAGACCTTTCAATCAGATAATGACAGAGAATTCACATCAAATGAATTAAAAAATTTATGCAAAGATTCAGGGATTAAGAGGGATTTATACACTCCTTATAATCCACAACAAAATGAGATTGCTGAAAGGAAGAATAGAATGATCATGGAAGCTGCAAAGGCCATGCTTCATGATCAAGATCTTCCCATGCATCTATGGCAGAAGCTACCAGAACAATGGTGTATGTACAAAATCATACTCCACACAGAGTACTCGAGAACAAGAAACCTAAAGAAGCCTTTTCCGGCAAGAAACCAGAAGTCATCCATCTCAAAATATTCGGCTGTCCTGTATACATACACATTCCAAAAGAAAAGAGGACAACGTTAGATCCTTCTGGAAAGAAGGGTATATTTGTGGGATACTCTGAAAGCTCGAAGGCTTACAGAATATACTTCCTAGGATTCAAGAAGATTGACATCAGTAGGGACGTAACATTTGACGAAGACACAGCTTACAACAAATCTAGAGAGAGACATGCTAAAGAATCCGAAGAAAGGAAAGTTCCCAGAATTCATGACACAACCATGAACAAAGCAATTCCAGAAGAAGATCAAGAAGTAGAAGAACCTCAAGAACCTATAGATCCACCTCAGGTAAAGAATCCTCACAAGAGGAAACCTGCTTGGGTACGAGAAGCTATCCAAGGTGCAGAAAGATATGGGGTTCGAGAAGAAACACACAGAGAAAGGAAAAGAATCAGGTCCTATTCTAGTTATGTAGCCTTATTATGTGATTTCATTGATAAAGAACCTTCCAACTATGAAGAAGCAACATAAAAGAAAGAATGGAAGGATGCTATGATCGAAGAGTATCAATCGATCATGAAGAATGATGTTTGGGATATTGTCCCAAGGCCAGAGGGGAAGTCTTTTGTGACTTCCAAATGGATCTATAAGATCAAGCATGCTGTAGATGGTATCATAGAGAAATATAAAGCAAGAATTGTGGCTTGTGGTTTCTCCCAGAAAGAAGGAATAGATTATGAAGAAACTTTTTCTCTTGTAGCCAGATATACTTCCATCATATCAGTACTTCCTTTAGCTGCAGTAATGAAGTGGAAAGTACACCAAATGTATGTCAAGACAACTTTCTTGAATGGTGTAGTAGAAGAGGAAGTATATGTGGAACAACCACTCGGTTTTGAGACACATGACATAGAGACTCATGTGTGTAAACTAAAGAAAGACCTGTACGGTTTGAAACAGGAACCCAAGACATGGTACAGTAGAATTGACAGCTTCCTATCTAGTTTGGGCTTTACCAAATGTAAAGAAGATTCCAACCTTTACTACAAGGTTGAAGAAGGGAACCCAGTGATACTCCTGCTGTATGTAGATGATCTATTTGTAATAGGTGTGGATGGGTTGATTGCTGATACAAAGAGGAAGCTTGCTGCCGATTTTGAAATGAAAGACTTGGGTATGATGCACTATTTTCTAGGTATGGAGGTGTGGCAAAATGTAGATGGAATATTCCTCGAACAAAGGAAGTATGCAGTAGAGATCCTAAAGAGATTCGGGATGATGGACTACAAGGACATGACCACACCTATGGCATCGAACCTAAAGCTATTGAGTGATGCTTCATCCGAGTTGGTTGATTCCACGATGTATAGTCAGATGATTGGGTCCTTGATGTGCCTGACGAATACGAGACCAGATATTTGCTTTGCTATGAACACCTTAACCCAGTTCCTGACATATTCGAGACATGTTCACTTGATTGTTGCAAATCATATTTTGAGGTACCTATAGGGTATAGTTTCTTATGGGCTCAAGTATAAGGCTGATCAGAAGATTAACCTGGAAGGTTATGTTGATTCAGATTGGGTAGGTAGTGCCATCGATAGAAAGAGCACTTCAGGGTGCTGCTTCAGTATGGGATCAGGTGTGATCTCTTGGTTTAGCAGGAAACAGTCTTGCTTGGCACTGAGTACAGCTGAAGCAGAGTATGTCACAACTTGTTCAACTAGTTGTGAGGCAGTATGGCTGAGGAAGCTACTGTCTGAGTTATTTGATCTCCAGTTGGATGCTACTTGTATATATTGCGACAACCAAAGTTGTGTGAAGTTGTCTGAGAACCCGATGTTCCATGACAAGTTGAAGCATATCGAGATCAAATATCACTATATCAGGGATATGGTGCAGAGAGGAGCAGTGAAGCTCCAGTATGTTGCCACAGACAAACATATAGTTGATGTATTGACCAAGCCATTAACCAAAGTGAAGTTTGAATACTTTAGGGAGAAACTTGGTGTTCTCCAGATCGAGGTTCCTTCCAAGAGGAAGTGATGAGTCCGTGAGCCCTTCTGACATGGTGAGAGGATTGGTTCCTTCCATGGTCAAATGTAAGTGTCATGCCCTTCTAACATGGTGAGAGGATTGGTTCCTTCCATGGTCAGATGTAAGTGATGTGCCTTTCTGACATGGTGATAGAATTGGTTCCTTCCATGGTCAGATGTAAGAGCTGTAACATGATGACAGGATTGGTTCCTTCCATTGTCAGATGTATGTGATGATGCCACATCCAGCATGAAAAAGGGTTGGCTCTGTGATGACACATCCAGTATGAAAAAGGACTAGCTCTGTGTAGATGCCACATCTAGTATGAAAAAGGACTAGCTCTGTGATGACCCATCCAGTATGAAAAAGGACTGGCTATGTGTATATGCCACATCTAGTATGAAAAAGGACTAGCTCTGTGATGAAACATCCAGTATGAAAAAGGATTGGCTCTATGTAGATGTCACATCTAGTATGAAAAGGGACTAGCTCTGTGATGACACATCCAATATGAAAAAGGACTGGCTCTGTGTAGATGCCACATCTAGTATGAAAAAGGACTAGCTCTATGATGACACATCCAGTATGAAAAAGGACTGGATCTATGTTGATGCCACATCCAGCATGAAAAAGGGTTGGCTATGTGATGATATAACTAGTATGAAAAAGGACTGGATCTATAGATGTGCATCCAGCATGAAAAGGGGTTAGCTATGTAGAACTTCTTGTGATGAGAAGAATTGAGAGATAGCACCCGTGATGATGACCCAGTGATGATCCAAATTGAGTGATGATCCAGATCGAGTGATGATCCAAATCCAATAATGATGATCCCCCAGTGATGATCCAGATCGAGTGATGATCCAGATCCAGTGATGATGATTCAGCAGTGATGATCCAGATAGAGTGATGATCCAGATCCATATGAAGATGATGAGAACTCAATGATGATCTAGATGATACAGAGAAGAAGACCCATGCTGATAAATTGTGTCTAGAGAATACCTTCCTAGTTAAGAGGGAGTGTTTATGTATTTGTAACTTCGGAATGTATTCACTTGTATATCTTATGTATTGTACCCCGATGTTTATTTCAGGAAGTGTTTGTAATGTATTTGAGTCATGTCATGCCCCGATGTTCCTATCGAGAGATTCAATAATGTAAACAAGTCATGTTAAGTCATTGTGGGTAACCCTCCTATTGATCAAGGGTTAAAGTCCCCACAGTTGTGGGGCCCTATGGTTATTAGACTCTCCTATAGAAGTCGGCCCTAGTGAGTTATTTTCAAGTTGGGAATTAGTTTAAATAGAGAGTGAGCCTCTATATTTATCACACACTCACTCACACTTAGTTGTAGCGCATAACTGAGAGAGAAGAAGTTGCTAGGACAAGAGAGAGAGAGACTACTGCTGTCGAGAGATCATCTTACTGTTTTTGGGGTTTTGCTTTTGGTGTTGATTCTATCTCTGAGGAAGTTGCGGGGTTTTATCCTTTATGGTTTTCCCGAGGAAAAAATTTGTGTTCATTGTCTCTTATGTTTGATTTTTGTGCTTGTTATTCTCTTAGTTAAAGATCCTAAGATAATGCTATCTTGAATGATAAAAATCTAACAGACAGAATGCGACCTCCCCAATTTTTCTGCTCATCAGAATTCGTTGTTGGACAAGCTAGTTGGCATGGATCCAATTCACTGTTCCTGCAAAGACACTTGGGGTTGGGGAATTTGTGGTTTTTACTTAGCTGCTAACGGCTTCAAACAATTACAATCTTCATCACAGATCTGCTCTATGGCCTCCACTAGTTCCCACAACGCAACATTTTGGAAGATGGCGTGGAATCTTCCTAGCATTCCAAAAATCAATTTCTTCACCTTGACGCTTATGCATCATAAATTATTAACTGGAGAAAACTTGTTAAAAATAGGTTTCTTAGGACCATACAGATAATGTTTCTTTCATCAAGCTGCTGAGACTTCAACTCATAGTTTTGTTGGATGCACTTTTGCTCAAAAAATCTGGGCACATGTTCTACGTGGGCTGCCTTATTCTTATGATCCTTTAAATGCTAAACCTGTCACTCTTTTTAAAAATTGGCAGTCAAGGTATCCTAGTGATATTCCTTCCAGTCATGCATGGAGAAAAATATGGCAAGCCATTCGAAAATTTATTTGGTGGAAAATTTGGTTGGCTAGAAATGACTCGATCTTTAATAGCAAAACACCGAAACCAGAAATTGTAGCATCAAAAGCTACGATATTTATTTTGGAAGCAGTAGGAAATCATCAAATTGATGGAACTAAATTAGAAGCTGAACAAAAATGGCTTGGTTTGAAGCAAGTGGATAAAATCTAGTTGGGACTAAGGAGGCCTGTTATTAAACCATTTTGGCAGGTCAGACTTTCAGAATGGTGGAAAATAAAAAAGAAAGTCTCAATCTTCTTTGATGGAGCATCAAAAGGAAACCTGGGGAAAGTCGGGGCAGGGGGATTGATTTTCTATCTAGACAGAAATTTAGAAACAAGTTTCAGCTGGGGAGTAGGACAACTTTCAAATAACCAGGCATAATTATTTGTACTCCTTAAAGCTTTTCAACTTGCAAAGGCAGCGGGACATAACAACTTGCAAATATTTGGAGACTCTAAAATAATCATTAAAATTTTAAATTCTAATTCAATGTTCAATAACCTCAATCTGAATGTGACCATGCAAAGGCTGCATTTCATTTTGATAGATTGTGATTCAGTGACCTCTTATCACATTCTTCGTGATTTGAATAAGCCAATAGATTTCAAAGAAAATCGGGGCTGCCTTCTTCATCCATGAATGCTAAGTGTAAATGAAGGAGCTTGTTTAATGCATCCCATTCCTTGACAAAAGATGATTTGTATGTAAGGAACTGATTTTTTCAGAACAAATTGTATTTGGGTGAAGGGCCAATCTATTCTTTATCAAAAGAAAAAAAATTAATTGTTTTGGTTAAAAAAAATGTGGACACTCAAAAAAGTGGACAAATCCAGAAAATAAAAAAGTTGACAAACTTGGTAAAGTTGTGGTAAAATAATTATTTGTCCACTAGGAAAATTTTAAATTATGGGTCACATGAAGAAATAGACGGGTTTTTGGTAGTGATTTTTGACCACCCTTGTTTTGACACATGGTATTGAAGAAATTCAATTTGGACTCTCATAGTCAAAATTATTAATGAAAAAGTGGTTAAGGTGACTAGTGGTTATGTGTCCAACCTTATATTTGTCCGTAGTATTGGAAAAAGGGGACGGACTAGTGGTTGACTATGGTTTTCTCTAGCCCATGGTTTTGGAATGTAGTATTGGATACTTCTAAGTATAAAAGGAGAAGTAGTGAAGCATGGTTGTTGATGTATTGATTTTATGAGGAAATATTTAGCTTCCCAAGTCTTGGGTGATGCTCCCATTTACAGTAGTTGAGTGATGGCCCCCTTCTACATCTAAGTATCAAAGGAATTGGTGAAGTGTATTTGAGCATCCTGCTCTTCTTATGGTGTTGTATTGAACCAATACCAATGTTGGGTTCGATTGTGCTGCATGATCACAATTTATGTAGGTATTCTACATCTCTCTGGTGGTCATATCAACTACTTCTTTTGATATTGATATTTCATACTCATGCTACCTCCATATTCTTGAGTTCCTAGGATAGTGTCATGCATTTTTTTTTATTCCATGCATGTGTATTTGGGGCTTCTACAGTGGATCATATGTTTTGTAGAGGATTTGGTGCCCATAGATAATATTCTCTCTCCTATATATATTCTCTATACTGCTATCATTTCTTCTCTTAGCATCCATTCTTATGTACATGATCCATACTACTGATATCAATAAAATAAATCTCCTTTGGTTCCTATTGGGTCTCTCTCTTTTGCCTATTAACTCCATATTGCATGTCTATTGACGTATCTTGTAAGTAAGATTAATTGACTAACCAAAACGCATCCCCTTGGAAATATGATGTTACCTAGGGTTATCCAACATAAAATTGGTCCTAAAAATACCCCCCCTTGCAAAATTTGGTTGAGGTCATACACCATTTGGAATCCCTTGGAAACTAGCTTCCTCGTTCAGCCAAAATTTCTAATTCTTCAATACTGCTTTCCAAAACTTGCTTCCATTGATCCATGTGATTGTTAGTGGCACCCAATAGAACACCAAGAGAAAAGGAGTTTCCACATAAGTCCTGGGAAATGTTTCTTGCATGCAATTTGTTTACCATTGGAGGCTACCTAGGCATGACGCACTCCCGAATGTGTTGATGGTCAATGTGCTAGGCAATCCACCTCTTCCCTAATGTATAATATAAAGGAATGTTGAACCTTTCATATCTGCATATTTATACATATCATATAAATCAACATATCGCATACCGTATGTCCTGCCTATCGAAAATCATTCCATCCTGCATCCCCAATTTCAACACCCTTGCTCATTCATTAGTCAAATTTGACTAGTGAACCGATAAAACATCCATATATTCCTCTTAGGAGACCCAATTCACATTCCATGAGTTTTTACAGAAAAATTAGAATCTATACAATCCATCCCAAGTGGTTTTGCAAAAAATTGACCTTCCTAGCTACCCCTTCATCTATTTCAAAATCGTTGCCATGTGTTGTCCCGAGCTCCCAAACTCGCTCAAAACCTTTCCAAATCATTCCCAAAATTTATGAAGTTTTCACAAACCTGCATAAGTCTACATAAACATGCAAAATAGAGTTCAGTAACCATCCCAAGTGTTCCCCAAACTTCCTTCACCCTTGAACCTAACCCTTTTTGGCCTAGTTTTGAGTCTTCGGAGCTAGTGTGCCAAATTTCTGATTTTGGTACACTACAATTGATCAGAATTGGCTTTGGCATAGAAGAATGGGACATATCAACTTCGATAGCATAATTAAAATTAGTAGGAATCATGTTGTAAGAGATGTTCTATATCATTACAAAGCTATTAAAATCCATTTTCAAACATTGCGAACATGGAAAGCGAACAAGAGTAAGATTTAGGACAAAAGAATACTCTACAACAAAGCCTTTGGAGACAGTGCACTCAGATATCTATGGACCTATGAGAACCAAAGGTTTGAATGGTGAATCCTATATTCTACTCTTCATTTATGATTACACAAGAATGACATGGGCTTTCTTTCTCAAAAAGAAATTTGAGACATTTGAATGTTTCAAAATTTTTAAGGAAGTAGTTGACAATGAGATTGATATGAAGATCAAATAATGGAGGTGAGTATACCTCAAATGAATTTGAGGATTTCTGCGAAAAACATGGAATTAGAAGACATTTCTCAGCTTCCAGGACCCTAATAACAAAAAGAAATAATAGAACAATGTAAGAAATGGCCAGAACTATGTTAAATGACTCTAAAATTTCTGACATATTTTGGACTCAAGCCATTCACAACGCCATTCATACTCTAAAAATAGGACAAATCAAACTAGATAGAAACATGACACCTTATGAAATTTGGAAACATATATCGGCTATGGTTAAGCATTTCAGAGTATTCGACAGCAGATGATACATCAAAATAAATGATGGAAGCTTAGGAAAATTTGACTTCAGAGCAGATGAAGGAATCTTTCTTCGGTATTCCACAAGAATTAAGGCATATAAGTTCTACAAACTAACACTGGAGAAAATGGTGGAAATTCCATATGTAAAAGTAGAGGAATTATTCATGGATGAGGTTCAAACATGATGATGATCAACCAACTTTTGAACAATTCCTAGATGACATGCAAAGAGAATAAAAAATGGGAGAACATCAAGAGGACACACATGAACCAGAAGAAGAAGAACGAAGACCTAATATAAGGGCACTCTCTAGGTATGTTCAAAAGAATCATTATGAGGACTTAATTATTGGAGACAAAAATATTGGTGTAGAACACGAATAAAATATCTAAGAGAAGCATCTAAAGAAGTGCATTTCTCATTATTGTAAAAAATAGAACCAAATTGTTTTGATGAATCCAAATCTGATAAACATTGTATTAAGGCCATGGAAGAATAATTAAACCAAATTGAGAAAAATCAAACCCGGGAACTTGTTCCAAGGCCCAGAAACAAAGAAGAATTAAATGAAAAAGAGAAAAATCAAACCTGGGAACGTGTTCCAAGGCCCAGAAACAAAAATGTTATTGGCACCAAATGGGTGTTAAAAAATAAGCTAAATAAGGATGGTCAAATTGTTAGAAATAAAGAAATACTGGTATGAAAGGGATATGCCTAGGCCGAAGGGATAGATTTTGAAGAAACCTTTTCTCCAGTAGCACGAATAAAATCTATCATAATGTTTCTGGCTTATATATACCTACTCTAAAAACAATATTGTAAATCAAATGGATGCAAAATCATCCTTTCTAAAGAGATCTAGATGAAGAAGTATATATAGAACAACCAGAGGGTTTCTCACTCAAATATAACAAGGATTACGTTTGTAGGTTAAAAAAAGGCTTTATATCGTTTAAAACAAGAACCAAGATCCTGGTACTCAAGACTGGACAAATATTTGTGACACTAGGGTTTCTGAAAGGGAAATGTAGACAACACCCCGTACATAAAAGTTGAGCATGGAAACATGATTGTTGTTGAAGTATATGTGGATGATATTTTTTGCGGATTGACGATGGAAGTTTAAGTAAATAATTTGAGCATAAAATGCAAACGGAGTTCAATTCTAGTAGAATTATAATTATTCTTAGGACTTCAAATTTCTCAAATGAATGATGGTGTTTCCATATCTCAAGCTAAGTATATAAAATAAACGTTGAAAAGATTCAATATGGAAGACTGTAAACTGATTTGTACACCAATGGTTATAGAATGTAAGTTAAGCAAAGAGGATGAAGCTAAGGACTCAGGAGACATATCAAAATCATTATATATCAATGATTGGAAGACTATTGTATGTAACAGCCCCACGACCAGACATCATACAAGTTGTAGGACTAGTTGCAAGGTTCTAAGAGGCACCCAAGGAGAAACATGTTCAAGCTGAAAAAATGATATTCAAATATCTAAAATGAACCTTAAATATTGGCTTGTAGTATCCTCTAAGCACTGATTTGACACAAATGGCTTACACATATGCATATTGGGAAAGAAACAATGACGACGGGAAGAGTACAAGTGGAGTAGCATTCTTCTTAGGAAATTTCTTAGTATCATGGATAATAATAAAAACAGTCATAAGTTTCACTATCTACAACATAAGTATAATACATTGCAGTGGCCAGATGTTGTGCACGTGTTATTTGGATGAAACAAACCTTACAGGATGTTCAGGTGGAATTCAATTAGACCATATCGATCTTATGCGACAATACAAACACTATTAGCATATCCAAAAATCATGGCATGCATTCCAATACCAAACACATCTCTATTAGGTATCATTTTGTGAGAGACCATGTCATTGAGAATGTTGTCAAATTAGAGTATGTATATACCAAATAACAAATTGTGGATATATTAAAACCAATTCCAAGAGATACTTTTGAGTATCTTAGGAAAAAACTAGGGGTAATCCCTCCTCCAAAATAATTTGGAGTGTAGTAGTAGAAGTAACTAAAACAGTATGAAGCACGAAGACAAGGGGAGTATTAGGAGCAATAAGATGAATGAAAGTCCAACGCAAAAATAAATATAAAATAATATGGAATTACGCATTGAAGGCACCTTCCATTGATGTAAAAGGGGGAGAAATATCATGAAGCATGTAAGAAAGGTCATAAAATAACAACAGAAAAGTATTGATCCGTGTAGTGAAAAAACAGAAAGATCAAAAGGTATGCATCAAATGAAGGAATCCAAGCAGTAATGAAAGATAGCATAAAATAACTATGCATAGATAAGCAAAGGCTCAAACTAAAAAAAAGGGGGAGTATTGTGCAATATGTGCAATCGAGGAATTCATGATTAGGTAGAGCATAGCTTCAGAAGGTGTTGACATCAACGCCAAAGGGGGAGATTGATGAAATTTGGTTGTCATCGATGTCAATTGATGTGAAAGAGGATTTAGTATCCTTGTGCTAGTTCAAAGAAGTATATGAAATCTAGTCTGAATAAGTACATAAAGAGTACATCCAGATTGAAGAAGTACATCCAACTTGAAAGAGTACATAAGGTATATCTATAAGTCCTAAATCCACCCAGCCATGCTACTTCAATGTAAAGTTAAAAGAGTTGGCTAGACAAGTTTCGAGAGTGCGCAAGAAGCGTGAGAATAAGATGTAGTTGGAAAAGCATGAAAGTACCGAAAGTAATAAAGACCCACAAGCGATGATACTTAAAGGGAGCAAGACCACACACGAAGTAATTCCAAAGTGCACAAATCCCACTAAGATATGGGCCACATATACACAAGTTTCCACTAAAGCACAAACACATATGTGCAAATATCACCAAGGTGATGGACTAGAGTAGGAAAAAACTCACGTATTAAATCATGGGAAGATAGATGCCGACAAGAGATAGAATGAAGTGGTTAGCTTAATCGAGAAGTAAGGAAGTATAAGTGTCACCAATTCAAAGGAACCTCAACTTGTGGACACACTCTTGAGCAAGAGTAGTATAAATAAGCAAGAAGTGGAATTGATATAAGTTTATGAGTGTGCAAGCTTCATATTCTTGGGGTATCAATGGCTTGTTGAAACAAAAATAAAATATATAGCAGAGAGTCGAATGCACAAAAGTATTGAGGAGGCTCAGCAGATTTTGCATAGACAAGGAGAGTGCTTAGAACTGGGATTTGTGGTGGAAGCAACAAAGGCAATAGAACACTATTGACGTTGTAGATCACAAAAAGTTGGAGAGCATATCTATTGAAAGGAGTCTTTCACATATATTGTGAAGCATTAATGTATTAGGTGAAAATCATAGAATATCACATATAGTTGCAGAAGATGTAAAGCATAGAATATCACAGATAATTGCAGAAGACACAAGACATACAAGATTGCAGATAGTTGTAGAAGACGTGAAACATACAAGATCACAAATAGTTACAAAAGACATCAAACATAGAAGATCGTAGATAGCTACAAAAGAGCCAAAGCAAATAATATCGTGGATACTTGCAAAAGACGTAAAACATAGAAGATCACTGATAGCTACAATAGATGTAAATAAGAGAAGATAGGTGGTATCGCAGAAAGAATCAGAAGTCGTAGATCAAATCAAGGAAGATTGCAAACATTTTAATATTGCAATTCGTTACAGGTTGAAAGGATGCGGATCGTAGAAACTGAACATAAATTTATTTTAGAATGGTTGGATGGGGCAAGAAGAGCAAGTTGTAGCTTCCTTTTGTTGGTGTTTGTAAAACAAGTGAGTTGGTGCTCACACTCAATACTGAAGCCTCTAATCAGGTTGGTTCTGATTTTGGTACACTACAATTGATGAGAATTGGATCTGGCATAGAAGAATGGGACATATCAACTTCGATAATCTACTTAAAATAAGTAGGAAGCATGTTGTAAGAGATTTTCTATAGATTAAAAAGATGTTAAACTCCATTTTCAAACATTTCTAACATGGAAAGAAAACAAGAGTAAGCTTTAAGAAAAAAGATTACTCTACAACAAAGCCTTTGGAGACAGTGCACTCAGATATCGGCAAACCTATGAGAACCAAAGGTTTGAAGGGTGAATCCTATTTTCTGCTCTTCATTTATGATTACACAAGGATGACATGGGCTTTCTTTCTGAAAAAGAAATCTGAGACATTTGAATGTTTCAAAAATTTTAAGCAAGTAGTTGAGAATGAGATTGATATGAAGATCAAATATCTAAGATCAAATAATGGAGGTGAGTATACCTCAAATGAATTTGAGGATACATGTGAAAAACATGGAATTAGAATACATTTCTCAGCTACCAAGACCCCAATAGCAAAAAGAAATAATAGAACAGTACAAGAAATGGCCAGAACTATGTTAAATGACTCTAAACTTTCTGACATATTTTGGACTCAAGCCATTCATATTCTAAAAATAGGAAAAATCAAACCAGATAGCAACATGACACCTTATGAATTTTGGAAACATATTTCGGCTATGGTTAAGCATTTCAGAGTATTCGGAAGCAGTTGATACATCAAAATAAATGATGGAAGCTTAGGAAAATTTGGCTCTAGAGAAAATGAAGGAATTTTTCTTCGTTATGCCACAAGAATTAAGGCATATAATTGCTACGATCTAAGACTGGATAAAATCATTGGAAAGTCCATATGTAAAAGCAGGGAAATTCTTCATGCATGAGATTCAAAGGTGATGATGATCAACCAACTTTTGAACAATTCCTAGATGACACGCAAAGAGAAGAAAAAATGGTCAAGAGGACACGCATGAACCAGAAGAATAAGAACGAAGACTCAATATAATGGCACTCTCTAGGTATGTTCAAAAGAATCATTATGAGGACTTAATTATTGGAGACAAAAATGTTGGTGTAGGAACAAGAATAAAATATCTAAGAGAAGCATCTAAAGAAGTGCATTTATTATTATTGTCCAAAATAGAACCAAATTGTTTTGATGAATCCAAATATTATAAACATTGTATTAAGGTCATGGAAGAATAATTAAACCAAATTGAGAAAAATCAAACCTGGGAACTTGTTCCAAGGCCCAGAAACAAAGAAGAATTAAACCAAAGAGAGAAAAATCAAACCTGGGAATGTGTTCCAAGACCTGAAAACAAAAATGATATTGGCACCAAATGGGTGTTAAAAAATAAGCCAAATAAGGATTGTCATATTGTTACAAATAAAGGGATATGCCTAGGTCGAAAAGATAGATTTTGAAGAATCCTTTGCTCCAGTGGCATGAATAAAATCTATCATAATGTTTCTAGCTTATATATACATGCTCTAAAAACATTATTGTATTTAAAATGGATGCCAAATCATCCTTTCTAAATAGAGATCTAGATGAAGAATTATATATAGATCAACCAGAGGGTTTCTCACAAAATTTTACATTTGTAGGTTAAAAAAAGGCTTTATATGGTTTAAAACAAGAACCAAGATCCTGGTACTCAAGACTGGACAAATATTTTGACACCAGGGTTTTCGAAAGGGAAATGTAGATAGCATCCCGTACATAAAAGTTGAGCATGGAAACATGATTGTTGTTGAAGTATATGTGGATGATATTATTTTGGGAGTGATGATGGCAGTGTAAGTAAATGATTTGAGCATAAAATAAAAAATGAGTTCAATGCTCGTAGAATTATCATTATTCTTAGGACTTCAAATTTCTCAAATGAATGATGGTGTTTCCATATCTAAAGCTAAGTATATAAAAGAAATGTTGAAAAGATTCAATATGGAAGACTGTGAACCAGTTTGTACACCAATGGTTATAGAATGTAAATTAAGCAAAAAGGATGAAGCTAAGGACTCGGGAGACATATCAAAAGCATTATAGATCAATGATTGGAAGACTATTGTATGTAAAAACCTCACGACCAGACATCATGCAAGTTGTAGGACTAGTTGCAAGGTTCTAAGTGGCTCCCAAGGAGACACATGTTCAAGCTATAAAAATGATATTCAAATATCTAAAAGGAACCTTAAATATTGGCTTGTAGTATCCTCTAAGAAATGATTTGACACCAATGGCTTACACATATGCATATTGGGAAAGAAACAATGACGATGGGAAGAGTACAAGTGGAGTAGCATTCTTCTTAGTAAATTTCTTAGTATCGTGGACAAGTAAAAAACAGTCATAAGTTTCACTATCTACAACAGAAGTAGAATACATTGCAGCGGCAAGATTTTGTGCACATGTTATTTGGATGAAACAAACCTTACAAGATGTTCAGGTGGAATTCAATCATATCATATCGATCTTATGCAACATTACAAGAACTATTAGCATATCCAAAAATCATGCCATGCATTCCAAGACCAAACACATCCCTATTAAGTATCATTTTGTAAGAGACCATGTCATTGAGAATGTTGTCAAATTAGAGTATGTATATACCAAATAACAAATTGTGGATATATTAAAACTAATTCCAAGAGATACTTTTGAGTATCTCAGGAAAAAACTAGGGGTAATCCCTCCTCTACAATAATTTGGAGTGTAGCAGTAGAAGTAACTAAGACCGTATGAAGCATGAAGACAAGGGGAGTATTAGGAGAAATAAGATGAATGAAATTCAATCGCAAAACTAAAGATAAAATAATATGGAATTATGCATTGAAGGCACCTCTTTTCCATTGATGTCAAAGGGGGAGAAATATCATGAAGCATGCAAGAAAGATCATAAAATAACAACAGAAAAGTACCGATCCGTGTAGTGCAAAAAGAGAAAGATCAAAAGGTATGCATCAAATGAAGGAATCCACGCAGTAATGAAAGATAGCAGAAAAGAAATATGCATAGATAAGCAAAGGCTCAAACTAGAAAAAACAAAGGGGAAGCATTGTGAAATATGTGCAACAGAGGAATTCATGATTAGGTAGAACACAACTTCATAAGGTGTTGACATCAATGCCAAAGGGGGAGACTGTTTAAATTTGGTTGTCATTGATGTCAACTGATGTCAAAGAGGATTTAGTATCCTCATTCCAGTTCAAATAAGTATATGAAATCCAGTCTAAATAATTACATAAAGAGTACATCCAGATTGCAGAAGTACATCAGATGTGAAAGAGTGCATAAGGTATATGTGTAAGTCCTAAATCCACCCAACCATGTTACTTCAATGTAAATTTAAAAGAGTTGGATAGAGAAGTTTCGAGAGTGTGCAAGAGGCGTGAGAATAAGATGTAGTTGGACAAGCATGCAAGTACCGAATTTAATAAAGACCCAAAAGCAATGATACTTAAAGGGAGAAAGACCACACATGAATTAATTCCAAAGTGCACAAATCCCACTAAGATATGGGACACATATACACAAGTGTCCACTAAAGCACAAACACATATGTGCAAATATCACTAAGGTGATGGACTAGAGTAGGCGAAAATTCGCGTGTTAAATCATGGGAACATAGATGCTGACGAGAGATAGAATGAAGTGGTTAGCTTAACCAAGAAGTAAGGAAGTATGAGTGTCACCATTTCAAAGGAAAATCAACTTGTGGACACACTCTTTGAGCAAGAATAGTATAAATAAGAAAGAAGTGGAAGTGATGAAGAAAGCTTGAAGATGAATTTGATACAAGTTTATGAGTGTGCAAGCTTCATATTCTTGGGGTATCAATGGCTTGTTGAAACAGGAAGAAAATATATAGCAAAGAGTCGAATGCACATAAGTATTGAGGAGGCTCAACAGTGTTTACGTAGATAAGGAGAGTTCTTAGCACTGGGATTTGTGGCATAAGCAATAGAGGCAACATAATGCTATTGACGTCGCAGATTGAAAATTTTTGGAGAGCATATCTATTGAAAGGAGTCTTTCACATATATTGTGAAGCATTAATGTAGTAGGTGAAAATCATAGAATATCACATATAGTTGCAGAAGACGTAAAGCATAGAAGATCATAGATAATTGCAAAAGACACAAAACATACAAGATCACAGATAGTTGTAGAAGACGTGAAACATACAAGATCGCAAATAGTTGCAAACTTACACAACACGGAGAAGATCATAGATAGATGCAAAAGAGTCAAAGCAAATAATATTGTGGATACTTGCAGAAGACGTAAAACATAGAAGATCACTAATAACTGCAATAGATGTAAATAAGAGAAGATAGGTGGTATCGCAGAAAGACTCAGAATTCACAGATCAGATCAAAGAGGATTGCAAACATTTGAATATTGCAATTCATTACAGGTTGAAAGGACACAGATCGCAGAAACTGAACATAAATTTATTTTAGAATGGTTGGATGGGGCAAGGAGAGTAAGTTTTAGCTTCCTTTCAGTTGGTGTTTGCAAAAAAAATGAATTAGTGCTCACACTAGAGACTGAAGCCTCTAGTCAAGTTGGTTCCTAATCATAGCAAGTTGGTACTTGCGTAACATGATTTGTATCCCAGTCAGTTTAGTGACTTTTTCGCAAGTCAATGCTTGTGTAGTAGATAGAAGTCCTTACATGTTGGTGCATGTAATTTTTAGGTTGGTTCTTGCATGTGGGATCGATATCCTAGTCAGGTTGGTGCCTAAATGAGTTGGTGCTCACACTTGGAGATTGGTGTCTCATGTTGTAATCAAATTTTCACACACACACACACACACATGTGTGTGTGTATATATATATTATTCAAAGCTTTGTGCTTTATATATATTGTTTAGTCAATTTTTAAAATTTGCGCTTTATATTAATTCACCCCCCCTATCAATATAAATAAGAATTCCAATAGTAGAATGACGTTGAACCTTCAATTCATTCTAACCATTAAATTCCCAAGACAGACTCTTTTCCTAGATTTGAATTGCTTTATGTTAGAGTTGTTGAATTTTGGTTGATAATTCCCTCAAATTCTTCTAGAGTCACTTGTGTATGGTGTTTTGATGAAACTAAAGATCCTTTGCTTCCATCGATATCTGCTTCATCCCATTCCCACTTCAGTTGTACTCAATGCTGCTACTTTTCTCTGTAATCACTGCCCTCAACATAATCGAGTTATGGCGAAGAGCGATTGCAAAGAGAAAAATAGCAATTTCAAGAATGAGAGAACACTACCCACTATAAATAACTAGAGGGATACCACCATCAGACATTATGATAAACGATTCCATCCCATACTTTCCTCATACAAATTTGAAGAACCCCATTGTCTGGATAAACTTGAATTTATGAAATACAAAACTCGCACTTTAGTGATTGAAAATCACATTTTTCAAATTGAAAACCGCATTTTTAGAATACAAAATTGTGTTATTCAAATTTAAAATTACACTTTCTAAATAAAATTTTGCATTCTTCAAGCCAAAAATTGTGCATTTGGTATTTTAAACGCCACTTTTGGGTTTTAAAACAATTCAAAAATCTCACTTTTGGAATTGTAAACCGAACTTTTGGAATCTGATTTTGCACTTTTTGAACCCGATTTTGCACTTTATAAAGGTTGTTTTTGGGATTTAGAAAACGTGATTTTGTACTTTTTTAGTCTAGATTCTACTGAATAAATCCATATTTGATGAAATGGGTGTTTTTTTCTCAAATTATTTTGAAGTGTTCCCTCCATTCTCCTGCATCGGAACTCACAAATAGGATTCTTCTCAAACCATTTTTTGTTCCCCATGTGTTGCACCAATAAATACCTTTAAATTGTTCTCTTGTGTCGATCTTGTTGCTTAACGTTGGACTATTGAATCCCTTTGACACTACAATTCCAACTAGTCCAAAAATTACTTGTGTGCAAAATGAAATTCCACAAAGGAGGGAATTACCAATATGTTGAGTTCTAAATGGAACACACTACTCATTTTCCACTAGTCGAACAACCCTTATTGCACAAATCCAATGTCACTTGAATAGCACTTTAATTATGATTTTGGGTGCACTGGGAAACTTCTGTTTCCTACTGCATTAAATTTCAAACTACCGTCTACTTTGTTTCTTCAATAATTCTTGTTGAGTTCGTTGTCAACATTTTTTTTACTAAACTGCTATAGGAGTTATCAAAATTTCCCAAGTTTCCCAACACTGTCTCTACTCGACCTACTATGGAACACATAAATATAGCTTAATTTTGTTCATTCACAAGTTTCTTGTTGCACTAGCAATACCTCATGGTCCACCTTTAAGAAAGTGGTGAAAAGCATTCCAAACTTAGATTTGATACCAATTGTCACACCAAGGATACTTGTGAAGAGAATATCAAAACCTCAATTCCAATTTACCTTCAACTCTGATACCAACTGTCACAACCCTAGGGTGTGTACCTTCCTAGTGCCCAAATTTTTCACTTTGTTCCTTATCCATCATGCGACACCATATTTTTTTTGGCATGAGGACTTGGTCACCTGCACTTACTAGGTAGTGGGCTATGCCTCTTCACCTAAGACATGCCCATACCTTCACCTTAAGCTACACTTCATTAGACTTCCAAACTATGGCACCACACTTCCCATGATCAATTATGGTTTTAGTCGATCCAAGCCAATGTTCTTATATGTTCATTCCAACACTTGGCCAAATTAATTAACTTAAAGGAAATCATCCATGCACCATAAACAAAATAGAATACAAGAGTTTGTCTACACCCAAGAAAAGTACCATAATCTTTCTTTATTATTGAAGAGTACAAATATGTTACAAGGGGGAGGTCAATAAATTTCCACCACCTCAATACAAACAAGGGCTCAACACAATATCGATGCCCTTTTTACATTCAACAAATAATCTTGGGTAGCTCAGCCCAAGTATTCATACTATCCACCTACCTTCCAATGAGTCTATGAACCCACCTATCAACAAGTATTCCCAGTTATATCGAGCTCTCTATTTGTTGATGACCTATCTTCCTACACACTCCGCACCCCAAAAATCTACTTACTCACAAAACTCCATCTTCAACAGTCTCTCTGCTGCAAGTTTCTGCAAAATGTATCCTCATGGGATAAGCTTACCCAAGATAATTCTACCCTTAAGAAACACTTAAGCCTTAACCCTTAAACATGTCCCTTGTCAAATCATATAATTTTCTTAGTCGTTCTACCTCTCCTCTACAATTGTTTTCCTTGGCCTAACTCAAACTTGATGCCACTACATCTTGTCTTACATCCCTTCCTTGCCTTTTCCTCTTGGGTGCACCCTCTATATATATGAGGAGAGTTACTAAGACCATTCATGTTCTTCCTCATAAGTGGGAGCCCAAGTAACTTCCTTGCTCGACATATATCCCAAGGCACCCAATAATCATTAGAGCGAATATGGGGTCTAAATGGGCCTCATAAGAAAATAAGAAAACATTCCATAGATGAATAAATAAGTAGAGTTTCAAGAAGTTGGGTCAACGATCATCGTTGAGTTGGACATATAGGATTCAAAGAATCATATGTGTAGCATTTTCATTTGAAAATAATTAACTAAATATAAAAATCGCATTGGTTAAGTTATCAATAAAATATCATAAATATTCTTGAAATACTAAATATATAATATTTTTTATCATCACTTACTCCAACCATTATGAAAGTAAATAATACTTTAATTAAAATCATAATGAAATTATCGTGAAATATGAAAGAACATTTTATATCATTAATCATTTAATTTTTAAAAACGAAATAATATATAATAACTATATTTTTATATAAAATAAATAAAAACATATATTATATAATATGCTAACACAACAAAATAATAAATAATATACTATATATAAAAATATAATATACTAATCATACTTGACATTTAAGATAGCATAATATTCTGAGGAAAAGGCACTTTGGTCTCACTCTGCTTAGGGTTTTGGTTTGCTAGGGACCTTTCAAGTAAGCAATGGATCCTTCTCTAGACCTTGAGCTAGAGGAGAGGAGGCATCTCCTTAATGAAGGTTTCAGGAATATCGTTAATGTGACTCAACCCTCATCAAGTAAATCTCCTCTCGATTCCAAATTTGTCAAGCAAGAATCCATCTCAGAAGTAAAGTTAACCTCTTCAGCTTCAAGGCATAAGACTATTATTCTTTCTGAATGCGAGCTTGTTGGGAATTTCACTAGGCTATGGCCTTCCCTAAGGGCCATATAAATTTGGCTTAAGAAGAACTAGAGGCCACTAATTCAGGGTGGAGTTGAGCAAAAAAATTATGGCAGGGGTTTTTTCGTCTTTCATTTTTAGAAGAAAGAGGACGCTGACTTAATTTTTTGAAATGTACCATATTTTATGGGCCTGGGGGATGTATTTGAACAAGTGGGATGTTTCATTCGATCCTGAAAATTACATCCCCTTGGTTGTTCCCATTTGTGTTAAACTTCCTCATATCCCTCTACATTGTTGGAGCAATGAAGACCTTAAATCTATTGGGAACTCTCTGGAAAGGTATATTGACATATATGAGCCAAAACCCCCCTTGTTAATATGCACAAGAATATGTGTGAAGGTGGATTTGGAAAAGGGGATTCTAGAAGCAATAAATATGACAATGGCCAGCTAGAACCATCTCCAGAAAATTGATTATGAATAGACACCTTTCAGATGAAAAGTATGTCACGAATATGGACATTTTTCTTGGCATTTCCCATAGAAACAACAACAAGTTCCAGAAGAGGAACAGGAAGGAGAATGGAACCAAGTTGCAAAAAAGGGGGGAAAAGTGGGTAATAGCTAGCAACAATTAGCCCCATAGGAAAATAGTCATGCAAATAGATTTCAATTCTCACAAATTTGTAAAAATACGAGGAACAAGAGAATTTAAACGCAATTAAAGTAGGAAAACAAGCAGAAGGAATCTCAACCAATTTTTATATAGATTGGGAAATAAGACAATTGCGTTCCAACCCTACTTTCACAGGCATATGTGGAAGTGAGATCAGAAGAGTCCCTAAGCTCAAGAGTTTTAGTCACCAGATCCAGATCAAAATCACACCAAGAAGAGTCCTTGAAGAGAAAGGAAGAAGAAATCGAGCCCCCATCAAAGAAAGGAAGGAAGCCGAACAAAATACACAAAGAATTAGAAACATCTCGAGACAAGGTGGCAGGTAATCAAACCATCAGGGATTAACACTAAAAAATAGTTTCAACATGAAAACAAATTCAAGGAGTAGGGAAGGAAAAGAAGGAAAGACAAAACCCACAAAATTAGAATAAATAATGAAAATTTTCTCCTGGAATTGTAGAGGGTTAGGAGAGAAGCAAAAAATAGAATCAGTTAAGAATATGTGCAAAAATGAAAACGCCTCCATCTTTCTGATCTGAGAGACAAGAATGGAAAGGGTAGAGAGCATGAGACTGATGATTCAAGTTTGGTCCAAAGGAGAAGGGATTGCGATACGTTCACAAGGCGCCTCAGGTGGAATCATAATTTTGTGGGATAAAACTCAGTTCAAGTTAATCTCTTCAAACTAAAATCAAAATAGATGATAGTAGAATTGGAGGAACATGAAAACAAAGAAAATTTATAGTTATGTAATGTGTTGATATAAACCTCCTGCAACAAATAATTAAAATGCATGATATAACAGAAATAGCAGAACAGAGAAGGAATTTATTGATCGCAGGCCACTTCGAGGGGGAAATCTCCTTTAAGAAATCTCAATACAAATAACTCGTCGATCCTTTATTGGAATCAACACATTATTATATACTAAGTCTAATCTAAACAACGATTACTCCCCATGAATGTGAGATAGTACAATATACTCACGGGATGACTTATAAATCATATGTTTCCAACAACAATATACTAACAAAGTAAAGAGAAGGGTTGACATGGGTTCCTAGCATCTGCTCCCTCTTAGAAAAGATTTGTCCTCAAAGCTTTAGATGTGGAAATTGATGTTGAATCTGAAGGAATGATTCCCATGTAGCATCCTTTGGTTGCATGTCGTGCCACTGAATTAATACCTTTGTGATGGATCGAGAATGAAGATGACGAGTGTGCCTATTGAGGATGGCCTTCGGCTCCAAAATGATGGATCCTTCCTGATCCAGTTCTGGTAAAATAGTTTGTGCTCTGATGTTGGTGCCAATAAATTTCTTAAGACAAGAGACATGAAATACTAGGTGAACGTGAGAAGGAGGAAGTTCCAATTTATAAGAAACGGACCCAATATTTTGGAGAACTTTATATGGTCCATAGAAATTTGGAGCCAGCTTATGATGCCCTTTGAGTATCAGGGAGGATTTCTTGTAAGGCTGTATATGAAGAAAAACCATATCACCAACTTGAAAACCGAACTCATAATAGTGCTAATTGGCTTGTTGTTTCATTCAGTTTATTTCCATGTGAATATTGTCCTGCAAAATGTGAAGAATCTGATCTTGATTTCGGAGAACCATGTCAATTTCCTGAATTAGTGAACCGATGGGGGCGTATGGAAGGAGCATTGGTGGTGCCTAACCATAGACTGCTTCATATGAATTCATTTTAGATGCAGTGTGGTAGGAGGTATTATACCACCATTCAGTGAGAGGGATCCACTTTTCCCACTGATTTTGTTATTCAGAGATGAAGTAATGAATATATGTTTCCAAACATTTGTTGATAACTTCAGTCTGACCATAAGTTTATGGGTGATACCCTGAACTCATATTAAATTTGGTTCCAGTGTGGTGAAATAGCTCTATCAATAAATGACTTGTGAAATTTACATCGCGATCTGAGACAATGGAAGAATGGATTCCACGAAAACAGAAGATCGGGTCCATGAAAATTTATGCGACTGAGGAGGCGATATACGGATGGATGAGGGCACAAAAATGACTATACTTGGAGAGGCGGTCAACCACAACCAAGATCATTGTCTTCCCTCTAGATTTAGGGAGCCCTTCAATGAAATCCATCAAAATATCTGTCGAAATTCATGTAGGGATGGGCAAGGGTTTGAGCAATCCCTTAAGGAGTGTCATTTCACCCTTGTCACACTGGCAGGTATCACATTCATCCACCATCTGTTGAATTTCCCTTTTCATTTCCTTCAGAAAGAAGTTACAATGTGCCTTCTCATGCGTTTTGAGGAACCTAGAGTGCCCTTCTGATGGAGAAGCATGAAGTTCATACAAGACAACCTGTTGAAGGTCTCTGCTCTGGGGAAGCACCAGAAGACCCGTGTATCTCATAGAAATACCATCCCAAGAGTAATGCAGTACAACATAAGGGTTATTAGGAAATCGTTGGATGATTTCAGATAATGAAGAGTCATTGAAATATCCTTGTTGAACATATTGCAACCAATTTGGAATAGGCATAGAAATAGCTGAAAGAGAAATGTGGTCATCAAATGTGCGAGAAAGAAAGAGCATCTTCCACAAGATTGTCCTTACCCTTATTTTAAGTGTTCTCATAGTCATAACCCATGATTTTTCTATTTTTGTTGCATTAGGGATGAGACCCATTGTTCCAAGAGATATTTTAGACTCTGGTGATCATTCTTAATGCATAAATGATTCCCTAAAAGGTATGGCTGCCACTTCTGCATTGTATGCAAAATAGCCATCATTTCCTTCTCATATGTAGAGGTAGATAAATTCTTCCCGGAAAGGGATTTGATGGTGAACGCAATGGGATGTTCATCTTGAAGGATAACATCACCAATTCTATTGTCACGAGCATCACCCTCAATAGTGAAGGGCTTGGCAAAATCGGGCATAGCTAGAACAGGTGTGTTACACATAGCTTGTTTCAGTTTGTCAAATGCACACTAAACAGCATGTGTCCATGTAAAACCATCATTTTTCAATAGAGTTGTCAACTGAGCTGAGATATTCCCATAATCCTTGAGAGACTTGCGGTAGTAGTCAGTCGGTCCTTAAAAAACACGAATTCTCTTGAGTGTCTGAGGATGCGGCCAATTTTGCATGGAATCTATTTTGACAGGATCCACGTGAACCCCTTTTGCTGAAACAATATGCCCGACATACTCTACTTCCTCCTGCCTAAAAACACATTTAGACTATTTGGTACAGAGATGATGATCATAGAAAATTTGTTGTACAAGATCCATATGTTGGATATTCTCATCCCATGTTTTACTATAGATGAGGATATCATCAAAGAAAACGAGAATGAGGTTCCACAAGTAGGCAAGGAATATTTTATTCATCATTGCTTGGAATGTGGAATGAGCATTAGTGAGGCCAAAGGGCATGACCAAAAACTCATAGTGGCCATCATGTGTGCGGAAAGTTTTTTTAGGGATATCATCCTCATGAACCCAAATTTGGTGATACCCAGAACAAAGATCCAACTTGGAGAAAAAAAGAGCACCATGAAGCTCGTCAAGAAGCTCATCAACAATAAGAATTGGAAACATATCCTTGATATGATGTGATTAAGTGCTCGAAATTCAATGCAGAGGCACCATGACCCATCTTTTTCTTGGACAATAAGAACTGTTGAATAAAAGGAATTGGTACTAGGGTGAATAATACATTGCTTTAGTAAGTATCGAATGAGCATCTCAATCTATGCCTTTTGGTGAAATAGGTAGAGATGGGGCCTGATGTTGGGAGGGATGCTTCCAAGAAGGAGAGGAATACAACGGTCCTCTGATATTGAAGGTGGAAATCCCACTAGTTCAGCAAAGACACATGCATATCAATACAAAATTTGTTATAGATCCAAGGGAGTAGTGGAGACCGTTGATGGTTGCATTTGAATGGAATAGAGCCGAGCGATGACACCATTTGAATTCTTCTTAAGGATATTTTCCATACGATGTGAACTAATGATGTTGAGCTACCCTGGTTGTAATCCATTCAATGTGTGTTCTTTCCCACTGACTGAAAACTGCATCCAAAGTTCAACAGAATCCCACAAGATGGGTCCAAGTGTGTGTAACCATTGAGAGCCAAAACCCACATCACATCCGTCTAAGGGAAATGAAAACATGTCAGAGTGTAAGTTATAATCTCCAATAGAGATAACCACATTGTGACACTTCCCCTTGCAAGGTAAGGTTCCCCCATTAACAATCATGACTTCAAATATGGAGTAAGGATGAACAAAAAAATCAACATGTTTGGCGATCCAAGGGTCAATGAAGTTATGAGTGATACCAAAATCAATGAGTATTGTAAGAGGAAGATTCTTAAAGAAACCCTTGACCCGCATGGTTTGTGGGGTAGTGACTCCAGCTAATGCATGGAGAGATATCTCTAGGTGGTTTTCCTAAGAAGGAGGGTAACAGCAGGTTGTTGTATGTCGAACTGATCATCTACTGGATCTTGAGCATCTTCACAAATTTAAGGTGCAGGAGAAGAATCCATATCCAAGAGATAGAGATTTTACTAAGCCCATCTCTGTCCCAGGGTGAATTTCTCATCACAATTATAACAAATCCCTTTTTCTCTACATGCCTGCATCTCGACTTTAGACAAATTCTTTATAGGAGTGGTTCTAAGAGATGGCGTGATTGGAGGCCTTTGGAGAACCATATTTCTAACTAGAGCAAAAGTGGATTTAGAGCATTGTTGAGCTATGATATTGTCCTATGTCAACTTACCTAACCCCATGCCTTCCATTGTTGTGCTTGGATATAACATTTTAACCTCAGATCAGATTGCATCCTTCATACCACTGATAAAACAACTCATGTAGAATGCATCAGACAATCCTTCTGTATGATTGGGCAGTTTCTCAAATTATGTATGATACCCTCTCACGATTCTAGTTTGGATAAGTTTAGTGAGTGATCATGTGAATTCATGAAAAGCACTAGGGCCAAATCATTGCAGAAGGAGTTGGTAAAAATCTGTCCATTTTGGCTCTTCATGTGCATTGATGTACCAATAGAACCATTAAACGACTTCATGTTCCAAATGAAAGGATGTAAGTGGGAATTTGTTGACATCAAAAGTGTTATGCAGACTAAAATATTTTTCATCCCTGTATATCCATCCAATCAGATAATCACCATTGAAGCAAGGAAAATCAAGCTTTGACCCACGAAAATTGTTAGAAGAAGAGAACTCAGTGTCTGCAAAAGATTTTGGATGTCCTATATTGTTCATGGTTGAATGCTGAAGATGGAGGCGGAGAATTTTTTCATCCAGATATTGGAGTTTGGTATTGAGGGCAAAACATTCATCTTGCATTTGTTTGTTTTCTCCAGAACAAGTGACAACCATAACCAAGAGTTCTTTTTTTTTGCGGGGGGGGGGGGGGGGTATAGAAAAACAAAAACAATTTTTTTTTTAGAAAAGGAAAAATTGGAGTTGGTAAAAACTATGATGGGTAATTGGGGCTTGACTAGGTTTTGGACACTTTCTAAGAGACAACGAAGAAGAAAATGGGGATTTCAGAAGTAGGGTGAAAGAACGGAAATTTTTTTCAAAGAGGGACAAGGAAGCATAAATAGGATATGAACACTGTGGAAAAATTTGAAGACAATTGTGTGAGAACCGAAGAAGTTATGGAAAACCCTAAAAATAGACAAATGTGGTATTTCTAGCATCAGAAAGTGGAATTTGGGATAGGGTCCTCAAGGAAGGAAATATGCATAATAGAGTTGTATGGGTTCTAGTGAATTTTCAAGGGAAACGGAGCTAAAGCAAAGAAGATATGGAAAAAAAACAAAAATTTATAATTTTTTCTTCTCAGTGGAATTGATCTATGATGGCTCTAGATGGATGCAACCTTTTATCTATCAACTAACAATAGATATGGATCTCAGGTATGTTCAGCTTCCTAAAGTTTCATGATATTCTCTTGGCCACCAATGTTGTCTAACCTCTTGCGTATTGGGCTAGTAGCCCTCACTCCACGGCTCAGGTAAAACTTATAACCGCTTAGACACAAACGACAGCTCTTGGTTTACCTCATGGATGGGAACTAGTCAATCAGGTAGGGGCCATTTCCATTTTCAATGGCAGGTCCTCTCAATGGCCAACGACTTCGGTGTTCCTCTGGTACTCCTCACAATGATTTTTAGGGATATGCCTAGGTACTTCCTGAAGTTAAGCGGATAGGGTTTATTCCCTTATATGAACTTGCAATTGAAATGAATAATACAAATGCAAAGAAGAAGAACTATTGCAATAATCACAGCGTTAGGAAGCCACTAAGGAAAAAAAAATGGTATAAATTCTTCCCAGCAAGCCCAAGAAACTACTCTGATACCATATGAGTGAAACCTCCTGCAATAAATAATGAAAATGCACAATATAATACTAAATAGCAGAACATAGAAGGAATTTATTGATCGCAAGCCACTTTGAGTGGACAAGCTCAATACAAATAACTCGTCGATCCTTCATTTGGATCAATAAGTACTTATATACTAAGTCTAATCTTAACAACTATTACTCCCCATGAATATGGGATAATACAATATACTCATGAGACGACTTAGAAAGCATATGTGTAAACGACAATATACTAACAAAGTAAAGAGATGGGTTGACATAGGTTCCTAAGGACCAACTCAACACAGGAAAAAGAGGGGTTTTGGAGGTCTTCGGCTACTCAACGAGATGCAAGAATTTAGAGGTTTTGCATCATGGTTGGAGATTTTAATGTCACAATCTCTCCAAGTGAAATAATAGATGGCTCTAAGGTCATAGATCCCTTTGGGGAGCACCTGGAAGATTTGCACGAAGAATGCAACTTGATAGAAAGTAAGCCAAAAAAAGGGAAACATATGTGGAGCAACAAGAGGATAAGTCCAAGACATATAGCTACGAGGATGGATAGATTCCTGGAAAGTAACTCCTTGAAAAAACCCCTCTTTCATGAGTCTAAAATTCTTGCTTCTATTGTTTCTGATCATAAACCAATAGTGCTCTCCATCGTTTGGGTTGATAATCAAAGGTCAATTCCCTTCATATTTAAGTCAGTCTCCATGAAATCTGAGGGAATTTTGGAAATCATAAGATCAACTTGAAATATTTTTATTGTGGATCCCCAATTTTTATCTAGAAGTCAAAATTGAAGAATGTAAAGAATGCCCTTAAACTCTAGGTCATTTTCAAGCTACACTGATATGGGATTAGAAAGGAGTCCCTAATATAAATTGGGGAAACTATAAGAAAACATGGAAACTACACAAATAACTTAAGATATTTTGAGTCGTGAGAGAGATCTAGATCGTAAAATTCAATATTTTGCAAGAAATGAAGAGGAAGAATTGAGGTTGCGCTCAAGAATATTATGGCTAAAGGCCAGAGATAAGAATACCAAGTTTTTTCACAATCAATGCAAGGAAAGAGAGAGTAAAAACACCATTCTGGAATTACATAAAGAAAATGACGAAGTAATTTCTCTCCACCAAGAATTTTGAAATGAATCTTTTTAATTGTTCAAAAATGTGTACATATAAGAGGGGCACATTGATCCATGCATCCAAACTGTAATGTGTGAAGAGATTCCAAAAATCATTTCCAAGGAAGAGAATAATTTTTTATGTCAATATAACTCCGAAGAATAAATCCTTGAATCCATATGGTCTCTACATGCAGATAAAGCACCTACATTGGATGGTTTCCAAATCAACTTTTATAGAATTTCCTGGAGTATAATTAAAAATATTTACACATTATGCTCATCTGGACAAATGCGGGATATCAGAATGGAGGAGCCACGAATTCCTCCTTTATTGCTCTCATTCCCAAGGAAAAAATACAAACTTTAATTAGCATGTTTAGGCCCACTCTCTATGTAATTGTTCCTACAAAATATTAACAAAAAATTAGCCAAGAGAATGAAACAAATTCTTCCAAAGTTGATTTCAGCAAATCAAGGATGATTCTTAGCAGGAAGGAAAATCTTTGAAAACATCATGATGGTTCAGGAATCCATGCACTCAAGTCAAATTAGGAAAGAAGAAGGTATGTCTATAAAATGGGACTTAGCCAATGCCTTCGATAGAGTTAGGTATGAGTGCCTTTTCTTAGTATTAAGGAAACTTGGATTCTCTTCCTCATTTGTAAGATGGATCAAAGCATGTTTTGGGAAGTCGTGGATTTCCCCATCGGTAAATGGTTGTATATCCTCTTTTTTCACCATCTCAAGTGGACTTAGACAAGGATGTCCTCTATCCCCTTTCTTGTACATCTTGGTTGCGAGCCCTTTGAGAAAAAAACTCAATCGTCAACAAGAAGAGGGAAGTATTCCTAGAATAAGCATAGAAAGAGCAGTTCAACCAACCAATAATGCATACCTTTTTTATGATACCATCCTCCTTGGTGGAGCTTCTATGCAAATACCTCAAATATTTAAAGGAATTCTATATTTGTTTTTGAAATCTTCTGGTGGATTGGCCAATTCCATTAAAAGTTGTGTATTGGTTCAAATTGCAATCCTAGAGTTATCAACAACATCTCAAGAAACCTCAGATATAAAGTGCATATAGATTGGTCCACTTTAAATATATTGGAGTCCCTATATCCATAAAAGGACTCAAGTTTGTAGATTGGAAACCCATCATACAGAAGATCAAATAAAAAATCCAATCATCATGGGGATCATATGGTTGAATTTAGCTGGTAAAGTAACCCCTTTAGAATATGTTCTTTCTTCCTTCCCTTTATTTGGTTTCTCTATCTTGCTAACTCCTTTAAGTGTAATGAAAAATATAAGTAGATAAATTAGAAGGTTCTATGGCAAGGAGGGAAGACCACAACAAAAAAATTTCATTTAGTGAAGTGGGAAGCTGTAAGTGGACCAATGGAAGGGAGGTTTAGTAATAAGAGAGCCAAGGTTTATAAAAATTGCAATGGGAGAGAAAATTCCGTGGAGAATGATCTTGAGGAGGAAATAATGGTGGAAGGAAGTGCTAAAAAAAAAGTATATAAGGAAACCACAAGTAAGATGCCTAGACAGTTAAATTTTGGGTAAAGGATCAAACATTTGGGGGATATGGAAGTCATCAATTGGGTTGGTTAAGGAACATATTCATTGGATACCAGTAAATGGAAAGAGAATCCATTTGTGGACGGATAGTATTCTTGGGAAGCCTCTGTTGGGGTGAAATCCAGCCTAAAAAAGCATAAAATAATGGTTCTCTTCAGATGCATATCTCTCACTTTTTGACATTTTGGACTGGGTTGTTAATGGATCCTTGATAGATTGGAAAAACTAAAGGTTCCAAATCATGTACATTGAAATTTTAATCTCCTTCTAATTTATCTTCAAGAAAAAGCGCCTTCACATAAAAAGGAAAAATACCATAGAGGTTGAGGTGTAAAAGGGGAATACAGTGTTAAAGAGTGATATAAGAAGTTCATGGACTATTTTCCCCATGCCTCTTTATCCATAATATAGAAGAAGATTTAGAAACCAGGATGCCTTCAGAAAATCAATGCATTTGTATATCTCTTGGATCACAATTAGGTCCTAATGGCAGATAGATTAAGGAAACAAGGAATTGAAGGTCCCACTCGGTGTATCCTCTGTAAAAATGTTGAATAAAACTCCAAAAAATTGATCTTGGAATGTGAGTTCACTCAAGAAGGGTGGGTTAATGCAACAAGGAAACTAAGCATAGAAATAGAACTCCCAATTCAAGTATTGGACCTCTTCAATAAATGGAAAGGATTTTTTCAGGCCCCCTCCTAAAGAAACCAGCTCCCCAAAAAATATGCAATGCCCTCCAAAAAAAAATTTGTTGGCAAGTTTGGATTGCACACAACAAAGCTGGTTTTCGAAGGAAAGAAAACAAGTCTAGAAATATTTGCCTCTAAATCTTTGAACCTCATGTCAGAGACCATGGAAGCTGAAAATGTGAAGAGTGGGTAACACTTTTTTGAGAATGGAGAGGGAAAAAAAATTGCACGTGGATAATACATGATGTCGAATCAGATGGTACTTTGTGTTGATCTGCTTGGTTCGGTCATGGAATCTGGGGTTCTTGGCCAACTTGATTGCAGAAGTGTTTCCAATCAATAAGGGAGTGGAATTTTCTTGTTTCTCCTGCAAATATTCAAGTATCTTCCTAAGCAACACAATCTCGTTTGTTGCTTCTGCAGCTACGACATATTCTTCTTCTGTTGTCAAATCTACTGGAAATGATTGTTTGCATGATCTCTAGGAAATAGTTGTTGATCCAAGAGTCATTGTATATCCATAAGTGGACACCCTTGTCTCTTTGTCGGCATCAAAGTTTGAATCATTGTACCCAATGGGTTTGAATCCTTCCACCTTAGTGTACTTGAGTCCAAAGACTGGAGTCCCCTTCAAGTACCTTAGAACTCTTTTTGTTGCAGACAAATGCCCTTCACAAGGTTTGTGTTGAGATTACAACATCATGATTCATTCTCCAGTATTGTGAGTAATATCAAGACAGTATGCTTTTGAGTAATATCAAGACAGTAGATTTGTGAGTAATATCAAGTCCTACAAATATCCTCATATGATTGAGGTGGTGATGTTGTAAATATTTAGTAATATCAAGCCGAGTCTTGTGAGTAATATCAAGACAGTAGACTTGTGAGTAATATCAAGTCCTACAAATATCCTCATATGATTTAGGTGGTGATGTTGTAAATATTGTGAGTAATAACAAGGTAAGTCTTGAGAGTAATATCAAGACAGTAGACTTGTGAGTAATATCAAGTTCTACAAATATTCTCATGTTGTGAGGTGGTGTACTTTAATGTTTAAAGTGGATATACTATGTGATGTATGGCTAGTCATGGTCAACATGTGCTACAAGTCTCCTTTAGGGATTAGCTACCCCTAGAGTGATTTACTTTAGCATGTGACTATATGACTCAGGGTAACACATATGATCATATGTTCAGAAACAATCTTATGAGTATGATATTATATAGAATTAATGAAAACACATATGGAATATGTAGATAAATTTAATATGAGCACAGAGAAGGAGAGAGAGTTTGAAATTACCCATGTATGCCTCCAAGTGAACTTGAATTAATAAGACATCAGTTGATTCTTAGTTGTGATAAAACAAGTTCAATTAATTAAGGAATCAACTCCTCAATTTATGCAAGTGTTTGTTGAAAATGACATTGATGGAGCTACATTCAGTTCTATTCAGTTACATGCAGTTCTATTTAGTTAAGTTCAGTTCAACCAATTAACAACTCAGTTAGAGGCAGTTAAACTCAGTGAATTAATGGAGGGCACATATCTTCATTGCGGGATTTAAGTATGAAGTGCCAACTTGGCACCTAGCCTGTGGGGGGTGCATGCTTGAATATGAGATAGTGTTATCCATGTTAACAAGTTACTTAAGCATGCAACTATTCGCTACACTCTTTGCATGACTGAATTTGGCTTGTTATTAAAGTGCTATGTACTTTGATCTCTCCTCTATTCTGCTCTCTGATTAAGAAATATTCTATTGTGTTGTAATCATTCTCTGTCGATTATCAATCATACTCTAATATTGTTTAATGGGTTTTTTATCCTCTGAATCAGTGGAGGGTTTTCCCTGGGTATATCATGTGTTATACGGTTTGATTTTTTTGTCTTTGGATTATTGATGAGGTCTATATGCATTGTAATTTTGGATTAAAGTTTTAAAGTTCAAGTTTCTTCATATTTGCTCAATCACTAACATGGTATCAGATAAAGGGCGTGCAAGAGCTTAGTATTTTTCAAACGCTCTAAGCCTTTGTATATATTGAATCATTAATCAAGACCTAGAAGCAATTGCATCAATATCTGTTTGATTGGAAGATCGACTCGAAGGAACATCCAACTTCAACACATGGAAGGTGAGGGTGATCAATATCCTTGAAGAGCATGATCTTGATTCTTTTGCGACCTTCATGATCAAAGAGCCCACTTCAAATGTGGGAAGATCAAATTACAAGAAGAATCAAGCAAAGGCAAAGAGGATCATATATGACTCCGTGAAGGACAACCTCATCTCGATGATCACACCATTGAAGACGGAAAAGGAGTGTTTCAACACACACATAAATATTTATGAGAAGAAGGCCCCTACTCAAAATAGGGATTTGAAGAATAAGTTGCACAACATGAATATGGATAAGGACGAGCCCGTGGCATCATTCTTCACAAATATTTCACAAGTGAAG
The DNA here is from genome assembly GCA_001517045.1 of Pseudotsuga menziesii. Taxonomy (NCBI): domain Eukaryota; kingdom Viridiplantae; phylum Streptophyta; class Pinopsida; order Pinales; family Pinaceae; genus Pseudotsuga; species Pseudotsuga menziesii. The sequence goes on from LPNX010528348.1 coordinate 237,574, forward strand.
GATAAACTAGTAAGAATCAGTGTGCAGATGGATGAGGATGGTCTTATTCAAACCGCCATCAATGGATTCCCCTCCTCATGGGAGACCTTTCTTGTTGTGGTAAATGGAAGAGAAGAGCAACCCAATTTTGAAATAATTTGGCATGACTGCATCTAAGAAGAAGGGTGCATCCAGAACAAGATGGTGAGCACTAAGGAGGATAATCTTTCCCTTATGGCAAGAACCAAGAAATAAAGAAAACCTTTTGCTCCCAAGAAGTATTTCCATACAAAGAAGAAAGAGATCCATACATGTTTTAACAAATCAAAGCTCCTATGTTTTATTGTCAAAATATAGGACACTTCATACAGGATTGTCGTGCGAGTAAAAGAAGAGAAGGAAGAATCCATGCATCCACCGTTGTAGAAGGAGGTGAACCTTCTCAAGAGAAATCCTCCAAGGAATAGGATGATCTAAAGGAATATTTCATTTAGTGAAGAAGAGAATTCACTCTTGGTTTCATGGGATCATTATTCTCATGCATAGACACTTTCTAGTTCATGCATTAAGTTTCATTTTTGCAGTGTTTAAAGTTATAATGAATAAAGAAGGACTCCACTTATCTCCGCAAGGGAGCAGAGATCAAGAGGGATCCCACACAAACAATAAAGATGAGTAACCTATTTTTTTTATATGTTGTTATAAATCAGATCTAAAAAAATTATGTTTCATGATTGTCATATAGATCTGTATTCCTGGACTTGGAATTGTGTCTAGCATATACATTGTTTTTTCCATGTTATCGATCTCATGAGTTCATATGTTGCGAGATCATATAGGAATGATATAATAATTATGTAGGACTGATATATACTCATATAGGACTGATATAAGGCTAAAAACATCATTTATAATACATGAGATTTAGAGATGCATAATTGCTTCATAAACTGTGAACATATGACTACATGATTGGCCAGATAGAGGGCTACATGCTAACCTCGTGATATATGAACATGGAAGTGTATATTTATTTTATATAATGAATTTTTGGACTGGTATAGGACTGATATAGGGCTTCATATCAGTACATAATATTATAATGGGTTATGATGAACCAGTTGGTCAATATTTGTAAATAACTAGGTAAATATTTATCAGTATATTGAGAGTATTTCATGTGAATAAAATTCATGAGTATGAAATGGTTCTAACCATTAGAATAATTTGTATTGTAGGGAAAATTAATATACCCTTACCTAAAATTAAAGAAGGACATGAATGGGGATTCATTATGATGGCCGAGCCTGAAAGAGAATAGTTTGGTAGGTTCATATGTCTCTTAGGAAGCATACATAATAGATGGATTAATTCTATAATTGATAGATGTGAAGACTTCTGAAGATATTGTATGTTATTTACATTCATGTGTCAAAGAAGAGATTCAAATCTAGATGAGAATAAGTCTTTGTGATGGAGGATCCATATTATGTTTCTCACATTCACATGGTGAGAGGGAGTAGCTAGACTTGCTAGCACTTGAAGAACCAGTGTAACTGGTTGATGTACCTCATGTAAAAAGGTGACCTGCATGATTCTCCTAATTCAGAAGGAAGATCATAACAATATTCAATAATCTTGTTATGATTCTTATGATTAGAGGTATGGTAGTCACCAGATATGATTTTCCTTAGTTAAGGAAAATGTGCAGCAGAGATCCTAAAGAGTTTCAGGATGATGGATTAAAAGTCCATGGTCATTTACATGAATATCAATTTGAAGTTTAGATCAAATATTAATAGTTATTTGAGATGAACCCGGTTAGTCACAGGTCTCGAGATCATTCATGTGTTTACAGTATGTACATAGACATGTATATAGCATGTGTTGTGGTACCTACTTGGTACAAGTGTATGTGGACTCGAATATGTCTTGGTCAGTGAAATAGAGTTTCAAAGATATATGAAATATGACTAGTATAGTGATCGAGGAAAGATCACATATGTTGCTCTAGATAGAGCATGTTTAAAAGCAGTAAATATTTATGATGCTTCTATTCAATTATATCTGAGACATGGTATATATCCACATATGAGCAGCATTACCAGCATTCTTACTAAGCCTCTATCTAGAACAAGCTTGGTATAGTACATAAAAAAACTCCTTTAGTTGAAGAGGCAGTATTGATGTGTCTTCAGAGGAAGTAGCAAATAAATTCCCCACCAGTTAGTCATGGTACATGACTCAGGAAGCTAGGGGTTGTGATATTTTGTGGATAGAATCCACATGAGCAGAGACATAGTCAAAGTCTCGGAGACTATTGATACTCAAGAAGAGTTATAGTCTGTATTGTTAGAGAACAGTTAAACCTCTCAGAGAGGTAGTTAGGGTGCTACAATATAAAGACAAGGATCATTGAAAAAGTGATCATGACTTGAAGAACATCACAGAGAATGGCAAGCTCATAGAGAACTTCTCCAAATAGCAGAAGATTCAATAAGTCAACAAATGTTGAAGAGTGAAAAGATAATACTTTCTTTCTGCATGTTATTACACATTTGTTGTATAATGTTGTATGTAATGGATTTAAAATCCATGGTTTCTAGTTTAGAGAAACTTTATCCTGGATTGGATCCATATGATGCTACTATATGTAAGTAGTTGGTTGGTATTTGAGCACCCCTGTTGTGTTTTATGTTTACTACTAGGAATATGTTTGAGTACCTTCGAGGTACATTAGAATAGGCTCTTTATTGTATTTGATACATGGCATACCTATTTTGATTGTGTGATCCAGCTAATTTTTTATCCTGAGATAAGCAATGTATTGCGGCTAGTACTACAGAAGCAAGATGTGTGTTTGAGAGTACTTCAAAATAAAAATGTGTTTTGCGGAGAGTACTACTTGCTGAGGAGTAGTGTAGCTTTGGAAGCTACCTACTAGGGTGAAATCCTTGAGCCTGCAGTCATTAGGTGTTAATAGTCAAGCTTTCTCAAAAACCCTATATGTGTGTTATGATAAAACACATTGAGATGAAGTTTTACTTCATTGTAGTCATGGTCATGTAAAATGAATTCCAATACATAGTTACCGATGAGCAGATTGCAAATTTGTGACAAGCCTCTATATTTGACGAAATTCTGACACTTCTGAGATAAGCTTGGTATGGCAGGAAATTCCTGGTATGGCAGAGAATGTCTCCCTCGCTAAGAGGGAGTGTTGATATTACAACATCAAGAGTCATTCTCTAGTCTTGTGAGTAATATCAAGACAATAGACCTATGAGTAATATCAAGTCCTACAAATATCCTCATATGATTTAGGTGGTGATGTTGTGAAGATTGTGAGTAATATCAAGATAAGTCTTGTGAGTAATATCAAGATAGTAGACTTGTGAGTAATATCAAGTCCTACAAATATCCTCATATGATTGAGGTAGTGATTATGTAAATCTTGTGAGTAATATCAAGCTAAGTCTTGTGAGTAATATCAAGATAGTAGACTTGTGATAAATATCAAGTTCTAAAAATATTTTCATGTTGTGAGGTGGTGTACTTTATTGTGTAAAGTGGATATACTATGTGATGTATGGATAGTCATGGTCAACTGGTGCTATAAGTCTCCTTTAGGTATTATCTATCCCTAGAGGGATTTACTTTAGCATGTGACTATATGACCCGGGTTAATACATATGATCATGGGTTTGAAAACAATCTTATGAGTATGATATGATATATAATTAATGAAAACTCATATGGAATATGCAGATAAAATTAATATGAGCATAGAGATGGAGAGAGAATTCGAAATTGCACATGTATTCCTCCAAGTGAACTCAAATTAATAAGACATCAGTTGAGTCTTAGTTGTGATAAAAACAAGTTCAGTTAATTAAGGAATCAACTCCTTAATTTATGCAAGTGGTTTTTGAAGATGACATTGATGGAGTTACATTCAATTCTGTTTAGTTACGTTCATTTATGTTAAGTTACATTTAGTTACATGCAATTCCATTTAGTTCAGTTCAGTTCAATCAGTTAACAACTCGGTTAGAGGCAGTTAAGCGCAATGAATTAATGGAGGGTGCACATCTTCATTGTGGAAGTTAAGCATGAAGTGTCAAGTTGGCACCTAGTCTGTAGAGGGCTCATGGTTGAAGATGAGAGAGTGTGCTTAGTGTTAACAAGTTACTAAAACATGCAACTATTTGTAACACTCTTTGCATGACTGAATTTGTCTTGTTATTAAAGTTCTATGGACTCAGAAAGACTAATACAGTGTTCCATTTGATCTCTCCTCTCTTCTACTCTATGATCAAGCAATCTTCTATTGTGTTGTAATCATTCTCTATCAATTATCAATCATACTCTAAGATTGTGTGATGGGTTTTTTATCCTCTGAATCAGTGGATGTTTTCCCAGGGTATATAATGTGATCTATGGTTTTATTTATTTATGTATTTGGATTATTGATGAGATATATTTGCACTGTAATTGTGGATTAAAGTTTTAAAGTTCAATTTTCTTCATATTTTCTCAATCACTAACAATGTGTGCATGCATCTAGAAAGAATGCCAACAACATAAGAAATATATGGTCTAGTAGTGGTAAGGTAGATAAGGATTCCTACTTTATTGCATCCTCAAATTCTTTTCCTTCACTTGATGTGAGCTTCAATTTTTGTTCCATTGGAGTTGAGATAGGGTTTCATTATGTCATGCAAAATATGTTCAACAATTCTCCAACTTACTTTTTATGAGATATGAATATGTACTTAGGATGTAGAGTTAATTCAATTCCTAATTAATAATGAAGATGTTCCTAATAAGTCGTTTCAAAACATTTCTTCAAATATTTCTTTATTGATTCTATGTAATATTCATTATTCCCTTTCATCAAGAGGTCATCTACATATACTACAAGAAATAAAATAGATCTTCCAACTTTCGTCATAAACAATGTTGCATCATCAAGATTATATTGCTTGAAATTTAGCTTTAGAAGATGCTCAGTTAGCTTTTCATACCATGCTTAGGTGCTTATTTTAGGCCATACAAGTATTTGACAATATTGCATACCTTGTTTTCATGTCCCTTCACAACAAAACCTTTTGGTTGAGACATGAAGACACTTTCCTTCAAGTCTCCATTCAATAAAGCGGTTTTTACATCTATTTAGTGGACTTTCCACCCATTTTGTACTACCATGGACAGAAAAGTGTGAATAATACCCCATTTTGTTGTGGGGGAGAATGTTTCTTCATAGTCAATTCCTTCTTTTTGTGCATATCCTTTCACCACACACCTTTCCTTTTGTTTTTCAAGTGAGCCATCTTATTTGTATTTTTTCTTGTATACCCACTTGCAACCAATCGGTTTGGTTCCAAATGGAAGGTTGACCAGCTTCCAGGTTCCATTCTTTATGAGTGCATCATATTCATTTTGCATAGCTTATTTTTATTCATCACATTTAGCAGCTTCTATAAAGGAATTTGGTTCAAAGTTAGCAGATAAATTCAATTCACAATCAAATGAGACATCCATGTCATCACCTGAGTTATCTGCTTCTCCTCCATCATCTTGTCTTGTTGAATTTCTTGTTCTTGCCTTTCCAACTTCATCTAGATGGACACTTTCAAGTGTCTTTATGGCCCATTTTGGAATCTTCTTAGATGGTCTAGACTGATCAGGTGGAGGTGCTTCCTTCTCTCAGGGTTCAATCTTCCAATTCCATCAATAACATCATCCAATTCATGTGAAGTGGTAGGAACATTTTCTTCATGAGTTTCTTCATGAGGGGGTGTTGGTGCTTCAAAATAAAATTCCAAAGATTGATATTGATATAAGATTGGGATTCCCCCTTCAAGGTTTGCAATTTCATTATCAAATTCATAATATGTATTTAGATGGGAAAACCTCTACATATGATCAAGTTTCCTTTCAATAGACTTGTCATTTCTATTAGTTTCAAGAAAAATAACATCTTTGGAAACAACAAAGTTTGTGTTTGCCTCATCATAAAGAAGGTATGCCTTCGAAGTTTTTGAATATCCCAAGAAAATACATTGTCAAATTCTAGCACCAAGTTTGTTTCTTTGATCCTTTGGTATCAAGGCATAACAGGTGGAACCAAAAAATCTGATATGCCTAACCGAAGGAAGGTGGACAAACCACATTTGATGTGGATTCTTGTATTCAATAGCATTAGATGCACTTTTATTTCTCAAATATGTTGCACATACTATTTCATCACCCCAAAACATCAGTTTTACATTCTTGAAAAACATCATTGGTCTTTCCATATTCATTGGTATTCCATTCATCCTTTCTACTCCACTATTTTGTTGAGGATTATAAGGAACGAAAGTTTGGTGTGTAATTCCATGTATGGAAAAATAATTTTGAAATTCATAAGAGGTGTATTCTTTACCATTATCATATCGAAATGTACCAATTCATAAGAGGTGTATTCTCTATACATGCATGAAAGTTCTTGATTGTTTGAAAAGATTCAGACTTTGTCTTCAATAAATATACCCAACACATTCTTTAATAATCATCAACAAATGTCATGAGGTAATTATTACCATTTTCAAAAGTAATTGGCATGGGGCCACATAAGTCAAAATGAAAACCAATAAGCATAAAAGGAATCCCTAGGAAAACAACCGTAAGGTAGATTTCTGCTCTGCAGCTTAAGAGAGCTGCTAGGAAAGGTTGTAAGGCTTATGTAGTAACAGTAACTAATGAGGAAAATTTAAACAACATAGATAAACTAAAATTGAAAGATATACCAGTTTTAAAAGAGTATGCAAATGTATTTCCGGAAGAAATACCGGGACTGCCTCCGAAAAGGGAACTAGATTTTACCATTGAGCTGATACCTGGTGCAGTACCCAGCTCAAAGGCCCCTTATCAGATGAACATACTTGAACTTAATGAACTTAATTCACAATTAAAAGAACTTATTGATAAGAATTATATTCGACCCATTGTGTCTCCCTGGGGGGCACCTGCCATTTTTGTTAAGAAAAAGGACAAGACTCTACGACTTTGCATAGTTTATCGTCAGTTAAATAAGATGACTATTAAAAATAGATACCCGTTACCTCGCATAGATGATCTTTTTGATCAACTACGTGGAGCCACGGTGTTTTCGAAAATTGATTTAAGGTCTGGATATCACCAAGTTAGAATTAAAGATGAAGACATCTTAAAAACAGATTTTAGGACTCGATATGGTTATTACAAGTTTGTCATCATGCCATTCGGACTTACTAACGCTCCAGCTATTTTTATGTGTCTAATGAATAATGTAATGCATAAATATCTGGATAAGTTTATGGTCGTGCTTATTGACGACATATTAATCTATTCGAAATCTGAAGAAGAACATAAGGAACATTTAAAAATTGTCTTACAAGAGTTACGAGGTCATCAACTCTTTGCAAAGTTTAGTAATTGCGACTTCTTTAAGGATAAAATCCAATACTTAGGTCATGTGGTGACTAAAGAAGGAATTTCGGTGGATCCCAAAAAGATAAATGCGATTGAAGATTGGTCAGTTCCTAAAGACGTAACTGATGTTCGATCCTTCATGGGAATTATTGGTTATTACCAGAGGTTCATTGAAGGGTTTTCAAGAATCGCAAATTCGATAACCTCCTTGCAGAAAAAGGGAAAGAAATTTGATTGGAATCAGAAGTGCAAGGATAGTTTTAAAAAGTTAAAAACCTTATTGACCAGCGCACCTATTTTAAGAATAGCTGATCCAAATAAATATTTTATAGTGTGTATTGACACCTGCAATGATGGTTTAGGTGGAGTATTGACTCAAGAAGGGCATGTTATTGCTTATGAGTCTAGGAAATTAAAAATTCATGAAAAGAATTATGCAACCTATGACTTGGAATTGGCTGCTGTCATACATGCTCTAAAGATGTGGCATCATCATTTAATTGGAAGAAAAATTATTCTAATGACAGATAATAAAGGACTAAAATATCTGTTATATCAACCTAACCTGAATGCTAGACAAGCTAGGTGGCTAGATTTTCTAAGTGAGTATGATTTCAAAATTCAGCGCATTAAAGGGAAAGAAAATAAATTTGTTGATGCATTAAGTAGAAATGCAAAGCTAAAATTTACAGCAATTATCAACACTTATACAATAGATCTGGAAGAACAGCTTAAAGCAGGATTATAACAAGATGAAATTTACCAAAAATTACAAACAAAAGCAAAAGAAAATACAACAGAAAGTTTAAGTAAAGGGTACAGCTTGAATGAAAAATAATTTTTACTGTATAAAGATAGAATGTATGTACCTAATGTACCTAAAGTTAAGTTATTAATTTTAGACGAAATCCATAGAACTCCTTACTCAGGCCATCTGGGTTATTAGAAGACTATAACTATGTTAAGAAAATAATATTTTTGGCCAAACATGAAGACTGAACTGGAAGAATATATCACTAGATGTTTTGAATGTCAGCAAGTAAAAATTGAAAATCAACATCCAGCTAGATTACTTCAGCCATTGCCCATTCCTAACTGGAAATGGGAAATAATTAGTCTTGATTTTGTTACTGGATTGCCTAAAAATCAGAATTAAATGATTCTATAATGGTAGTGGTTGACAAATTAAGTAAAGCATCCCATTTTATACCTGTAAAAACTACTTACAAAGCTGCAAACATAGCTGATATCTTTTTAAAGAAAATTTTTCGACTACATGGAATACCCAAAGTTATAATCTCAGATCGAGACCCTAAATTTACAGGTAACTTTTGGAAACCTCTGTTTAAAGGATTAAATACTACACTAAATTTTAGTACCTCGTTCCATCCTCAAAATGATGGACAGACTGAAAGAGTAAATCAAGTGCTGGAAGATTTACTAATAACGTATGTAAAGGATCAGCCAGGTAAATGGGAAGATTATTTACACCTGGTAGAATTTGCTTACAATAATAATTATCAAGCTTCAGCCAAATTTACTCCTTTCGAAATCTTGTATGGAAGGAAGTGTAACACTCCTATCTCTTGGAGTAATCCGGTGGACAGATTAGTATTAGGTCTTGAATTATTGAAAGAAATGGAAGAAATTGTAAAGCAGGTAAAAGGTAATCTAAAAGTTGCACAAGATCGACAAAAAATCAAACAGATCTTAAAAGAACTCCAAAAGAGTTTTAGGTAGGTGAACATGTGTTCATCAAGGTGAGACCCAAAAAGAGCTCTCTGAGGTTGGGTAGTTGTGCCAAACTAGCACCTCGTTATTGTGGTCCTTTTGAAATACTATCCAGGATTGGACAGGTAGCCTACCAGTTAGCCTTACCACCGAATTTAAGAGTTCACAATGTTTTTCACATTGATGTATTAAAGAAATATGTTCATGATGCTACTCATGTTGTTAACTGGAATGATGTACAGGTGGAACCCGAAGGAGATTTTCTAGTGGAACCGGACTGTATCCTCGAGTTGAGGGAGATCACACTTCGGAACCGCACCATTGGTCAGGTGAAGGTGCAATGGAAGCACCTCAGTCCAGAGGAAGCCACCTGGGAATTGGAAATTCATATGCGGAATGCATATCCAATTCTGTTCCAGGGGAATTCTGAGGACGAGGAATAAATAACATCGAGGAAGATGTTATAATTTAAGGGGGTGTGTATGTCACATGCCCCAATTTTGCAAAAACAATTTTATATTATTTGAGGAACATTATGTTAAATTTTATGCTAAGCTGTAATTGATGACCCAGTGGGGTCAAGGATATTTAATGTAAATTCAGAATATTTTATTTATAAATAAATAAATGAGGATACAACAGCTTAGAAGAGCTGTTAAAAGAGTGTTTACTGGTCAAATTGGTGGAGGAGACTAGGTGGAGATCAAATTGACATGTGGCAGCATCCTCAAACCACTTCCAACTGTTGCAGGTGGCAACCTCCCTATATTTGTGGTCATGATTCCCGAAGAAAGTGGAATCAAAGCAAGTGGCTCAATTAATGAAAATTGGCCCAGAAAGACCTAGGCATCTCTATAAAATTTCCCATTGAAGAGAGCTGAGGCCGCTCATTATAGAGAAGCGATCATTCAGGGTGAATGAATTTACTTCAGAGAAATTCAATGGAGGGGAAATTGGAAAGTGTTTGAGGGGATAACTACTGATTGATCTTGCTACATCTTTTAAGCTGAACATTAGAGGAAATTTCAACTCAAAATGGGCCTTTTAACTTTTATTCAAATTCCATGTCATCATGTGTTAGCCAATGAAATTGCTTTAAATTTGAANTCATACTACTGAGAGCATATTGTTTTTACTGAGGTATTGAACTAGTCAGGTGACAGAGGGTTCTACAGTTGCATTCTCCACCCAGTTCTCAGCCAAGAAGACTAGGAACAAGCTCGGGGGTCCTGAGGAAGCGTTGTTTGAGTGCTCTCCAGGAGATTGGTAGGGAGGAATGGCCTCCTAAAGTTGTTGTCGTCTTGTCCTCAACAGGTTCTATGTTATTTTATTTTACTGTCTTAGTTAAATAAATCTTAGTTTCTCTGCTACATGAATGTTAAAAGTTCTGAGTTTGTGAAATGTTAGATTTAGTATTTTTATTGGATTGTTATGGAAATGAAAATGATTTAGGAAAATAAGGAAATANATTTTTAATATAAATTTGGGGATGGGTATCATAAAAAAAACTACTTTTTTTGTTTGTATTTTTGACATATCTCCCCGTGTTTTTACTCAAATTTCGATTGGGAGAGCTCGTTCCATGCGGAATTAAATTTCGCATCCAACGAGTACCCACTCAGCATACTTTTGACGGACCCCGCTACCCCAAAAACAAGAAATACCTAAAAAAATGGAATGATGATGTCATCATTCCATTTTTTCAGGTATNTAGTTACAAGTCGTACTCTAGCACAGTTAGATTGTTTAAGGTAAATGGAATAAATTTTGTAATGGATTGAGAATAGTAAATATGATTCTGCATCTGTATGTAAATGAAAATAGACTTTATTTCAATGTTTATAGTACAATGAAAAAAGCAGTGTTGTAGTTGTTTATATTTACTGTTTTATTTAGTTTATCTAGATGGAAATGCAGGTAAAAGAAATAGTAAAATACACTAGTATTACAATAATAGTATACAGATAGGAAATAAAAGTTTATGGGAGATAATAACTAATCTTCAAGAAAGTATATAAAAACAAGTTAATAACTAAACATTTCTTCTTTTAAAATATTAAGTTAGTCTTAACTATTACTTAATAAAAACCAAATTAGGGTTTCATTTATAAACCCTTTATTATGTAAAATAAACAAAGTTCAAAGTTAACATTCTTTTCTCTACAGAGCTCCAAATAGTTATAAATTACAAAGTAGTAAATAAAAATAAAACTACTTATAAATAATAAACAAAATCACCAGACAGGTTTATACCTGTGAGAAACTAAGGGTCAAAACCCTTTCGACTAATCTATTCAAATATGAATTAATTCTGTATAAAATACATCTAATTATATTGCTAACTAAGAATTAAAAATAACAAGTAAACTATAAAATATGTATTAGACTGATTGCAGTCTTATTCTTGAAAATAAACTGTATTTATAAATCATTTATCAGTAAATTAAATACTTCATTGACAGGTTAAATAAACAACAGTCCTCATGTAAATCTAAACAGAAGTGAATGAGATAGAGCTCAAATAATAATTTATATGATTGTGTCATCCTTTGATGGACTCCCAAGAATCCCATGCCGATATGCTTCATGTCCAATCTTTCCACAACGCTTGCACTTCAGGTCTGATCTTTTACTTGAGTTGTTTCTGACCTTCTGCCTATGAAATTTCTTCTTCATCGCCCTCTTCTACTACTATCTCCCTTGGAAGGGTCTTTAGACTAATTCTTTGTTTTCTGAGCAAAGCAAAGGGATCCTCCAACATAGTCACTTGATTTCTTCCCAAAATATTTATCTCTGTCTACAATATTTTCTACCAGGTTGTCAAAGGTCAAGTCTTGGACTTGTCACTTTCTTGTAGAGATTCAAGGTAGTTGGAGTGAGTTGAATACAACGACTTTATAAATGTTGCAAGTGGAAGGTCAGTTTTCATACCAAATGCTTGGATCTTATGCATGATTGCTCTGATCTCATATGCAACTAGCATAGGATCATTATATTTTACTTCCAAATTGAAGAAATTTAACACTAACGAAATTACTACCATCTCATAGTGTGAGTCATACAAGTATTTTAATGTATTTAATACTTCAAAACATGATTTTACAGGAAAAATATGTTGGCTCACCTCTTCACTAACAGTGGCAGTGACCATGGCTAGGGATTTCTTGTCTTTGGAATCCCATATAGAAATCTCTTTCTCTGATGTAAGAGGTTTTGGATCAAAGGTTACGACAACATTTGATTCTAATATAATAGTCTTTCCTTCACAAATCTTGTCCCAAAGGTCATTGTAGATGAAGGTCAAATTGACCTTTCTAGACCATTCTAGATATGTGTCCTTGCCAGTGAGGACACAACCAACAATAGATTCCAAAGAGTGTATCTCTAGTCTAGAACCTACAACTTCCAAAATATTTGGAAGGAAATAAGGTGCAAGATTAAGTTCCTGCTCCTTTACAATTTACAAAAAAATATTTTGCAGCTTATTACACAATTCTGCAACCTATTACAAATAATTTTGCGGCGCTATATAATTTGTTCTAGAGTGCTATTACATAAATAATTCAACTCTTCTTTTGAAATATTGCACTGCATCAATACAATGATGAGTAGAAGCACTCAGACAAGTGATTTATCAGCACTAATGCAGTTCACATTCTTCAAACAATATTCAACTCGATCTTAACAACAACACAATCATAGCAGTGGTCTTCACACCCAAAAGAACAACTCCAGGTATGGATGGACTCAAGTCGTAGCTACACACAGAAGAATACAAGTGTGAACTTCTTCACTCAACTTCAAACTCAGTCTTCATTCATTCTACAAGCAGTCTTGTGGTGAGGGAGAGCATCAGATCAGATACAATCTTCAAGTGGATGTGAGAAGCTTCAGAACAATGGAAGGAATTCACAGCAAACACCAACAATATTCTCATGTAATGGTCACGGTTTCAATCTCAACACACAGCTTCAAATCGAAAGGAGGAAACCCAACACTCCCATACATATACATCCAAACTCAAAGATTCAATACAGCAGTCACAGGCCTCTTCAATACACAGCATCCATATCGTACATATGAAAATATTTGCAGAATTTTCCAGAAAACTCCACGCATAAGAATTAGGGAAGAAATTAGGTATTATTCACTTCCAATGGTCATAAGTGAATACAACACCAAGATTTTACCTCCACGTTGTTATCTCCCAAAATAATTTATTTTCGTATGAAGAATTTTATTCACGCAATGAGGGATATGAATGTCACTAACAGTTTGAAAGCCTCTCTTTTTGATGAAAATTTCACAAAGCTGTAGCTTTCGGTGGCTTGGATGAGGATCAGAACATCTCATTAGCCACCGAAAGTTAGAAGATAAATAACAGATGGAAAACCTTTTCGGTGGTTAGGCGTATTGCTAAATATTTTAACTACCATCGAAACATTTTTTAATAGCTATCGGAGGTTTAGTCCTCTACAGCGTCAACGTTTTGGAGGTTTAGTCCTCTACGACGGTGACGTTTCGAAGGTTTAGTCTTCTGCGGTGCCGCCATTACGGAGAATCTAGTGGTTTAAAGTTTCGATGGTTAGTGGTTTTGAGTTCCAATCGCCGACGAAGAGTTTAGTAGCTAGAGCGTCCGATCTCTTACAGATTAGTGGTTAGTCTGTCCGATCGTCGATGCTTGGAAATTAGTGATTTGAATCGTCGATACTGCGGCAACGTTTTGTTCTAAGGCGCCTATGAGATAGAGGACAGAGCTTTCGATTTCCGATCATGAATCTAGTGGTTTAGAGCTTTGACACTGTGGCAACGTTCAGACAAGAATTTTCGACACGTTAATGATTATAACTTTCGATCGCCGATGAGGTGATGGAAAGCGCTGATACGTTGAGACTTGGGGCACGGATGGGCCAGAAGACAGAGCTTCCAATCACTGATGAAGAAACCATCACGATGGTAATCATCTGAGGCTCCAAAACAATGGAGGCATAGAGAACTAAAGCTCCGATTCAAACTTCTACTGACCTCCGATAGCGATAAAGCAAAATCGCCGACAGTTAAAAAATATAAAGTTTTGAAAAAGTAAAACAAAAGAGATAGCGCAAATCGATGAATAACAAGACTGTACATCGACGACATAGTGGACTAATGTCCCAATTCCTTCGTCAAACAAATTTCGACAGTGACAAAATTAGTTTGTTTCACCTCCGAAACAACGGCAGTGTTCCGGTCTAAGGCGTCGATGGTCTAGAAGACAGAGCTTCCAATCATCGATGAAGAAACCATCACGACATTAGTGATGTGAGACACCGACACTGCGGAAACACTCCAGTATAAAACTTCGATGAAATAGTGGCTAGAGCCTCCGATCGTCGATCGTGAGGCTAGCGGTTTGAATTGCTGACACTGCGGCAACGCTCAGCTCTAAAAATATGATCCTCGGTACCTAGAACTTTCAATCGTCGATTCCTAAATTGTTGTTCGACCGTTAAAATAGGGTTTTGAAAATTACTATCTACCAAAAGCGGACCGAGGTTCAAAGGCAAAGTTTCGACAGACAGAACTAGATTTTGGCGGCCACAAATAGCTCAAGGACGTAAGTTAAATATAAAGGGTGCTAGCATAAGTATTAGAAAGGGTCAGTTTAGATCTATTATGACAAAATAGCACCATAAAGTCGTCAACCCTAATTATCAAGGAGAGATCAGTGGGTTAACAGACAGTGAACCAGCAGTGGTGATTATCAACGACTACTTCAGTTATTAAAAGTTTGCTTAGTGAACTAGATCTTCACAATAGATAGACAAATAGTTAGCAACGGTTTGAGGCCCTAATCTGATAAAACTATCACTTTCAAGTATTTTTTGTGTAAACAGATCGGATTTTCAGGATCTGTCATTTTTGTAGAAGGCTA
The DNA here is from genome assembly GCA_001517045.1 of Pseudotsuga menziesii. Lineage (NCBI taxonomy): Eukaryota > Viridiplantae > Streptophyta > Pinopsida > Pinales > Pinaceae > Pseudotsuga > Pseudotsuga menziesii. The sequence continues at coordinate 252,656 of LPNX010528348.1, forward strand.
TAAAGCCCATGATTGATTTTATAATAAGGGTTCAACTTCGGGGATTCATGAGCCAATAATGATTTCAAGCTTCTCATTTTACTTATTCATGATATAAGCTCTTTTGTTGTGATTTGTTCAGCCATCATCTCTTTCTTTACTGTATTTATGCATGAATGTGTATTTAGGTCATTTTCAGATTGATTAAAAAGTTGATAGATGTCATCCTATTGGTTTATTAATGCTATTTGATTTATAATACCATCATCATCAGGATTTATCCATTTATATGCATGTGTTTTGTATGTAAGTCTACCAACCTGGTGAGTTCTCCATCCCTGCACCTTATTGTCAAATTTTTGAGCAATTGCAACTAAAAGCCTTGTAATTGAGTGAGCTTCATGCATGTCTTGAGAGTGGGAGGTTATATAGGTCACCTAACTTGATCCATATCAGAAAACCCTAAAAAAAAATTAATTTACCAGGCATCCTCGAGCTACAACCTAGAGGAGTTTCTTGGAGTGATAACAAATTGGCGCCGTTGTCGGGGAGAGGAGATTGAAGCTCAGCTTCCCTTGGAGACGACATAGATCTATGCTTTGATGATAGACAAATATTGGACATTATTATGGTTGTAATCATCTATCTGGTGAATCCATTGATATAAGGTGGCTTCAAGAAGACCAAGTACCAAATCAAACCCAAAGGGGCCACCAAGGACACCCGTTTCAGATCCAAAAGAAATTTTGAGGAAAGCTAGGGATTTACTAAGACAGACCAGCAGTGCTGCACAAAAAGCTACATCAGGTATTTCAAGAAATCTTTCTGCTATTATTTCTTCTGCTGAAACTCTTAATTCCTAGGAATTTTTAGATACATCAGAAAAATATAGGGGTTGGGCATCCTCAAGCACTGTTTCTTGTGAAGATCCAATCCCTGGTGACTCCACTGGGATAAGTATACACTATAGAATTTGAGGCCAAAATCCGACGGCTACCATGTCTAAAATTCGACACTAAACTGTCGGGTATTCAACACATACACTTTTTTTTTTGCCGTTGGTGGCGTAACGTCGGATCTCCAACCGTCAACTAATAAGGGTCGAAGCTCTGATAGACCATTATGTCGCATATTCATCCATTATTTCTTCCAAAGTGCCAACCAAAATTGCATAAAACGTCGAAAATCTGATGTCCTCTGACCCCTATAGCATCGGCCGTCCGACAGCCAAAAGTGTCTAAGAAATGGTGGTGTCATTGGTTTTTAATTCCAACCGTGTTGGTACTCCGACGCACTCCAACACTAGAAGATTCGGCCTTTCGACGCAGTCTAACACTTGAGTCATCGGTCATCCGGCGGGAGGAAGCGTAGGAGTCATGGCACGGCCGTCGGATGGGTTGACCGGAGCGTCGGAAGAACGTCAGAAAAGCGACGCCTGTTGATGGATTTTTTTTTTTTAATCCAAAGATTTCACTTACGGCCACATGGTTTCAGCCTAGAATTTGACTACTGAAGGAATCCTGGTAGCAAACTAGAGGATTCTATGTCAAGTATATATTTCATCCTTGCACATATAGTTATCACAACTACTTTACTCTTAACTTTACTTTTCGCAAAATAGAAAACCCAATATCCTCAAGAGAAGCACCCTCCTTTCTATTTATGGAATGAGGAAGAGAGTAATTACAAGCAAACCCTGTACTAAGTCTACAAGTGGACCACTTAACAAGGCAAAGTCCAATCTAACCAATCCATGAACACTTTAAGAGAATGTTCCTTAACTAGAGACATTACATTTTCTAAGGGTAGGTGATTAGAACACAACTTCACGGTAGTGTGAACTACATGTACAAAGGTCACATAATCCCATGCCCGCATGTTCCAACTTACCCACTTAGAAATGGCCTATGTGACTTGGCTTTCGAGAGAGTCAGAGAAAGGTTGCTTGCAATGAAGTTTTCCTAGTTGAACACAATGCAGTCACTTCTCTGGGTGAGACTATTAGTTGGAAAGTGGAATGAAGTAGTCCCCATACACTGTCTATGTCCTTGACCTCCATTTTGAGTTGACAAAAGTTCTAAAGGGTAGTATTTTATAACATGATTAAGATGAAATGGGTTTAAAGAATTGTGTTTATCCTTCATATGCATTGTGCTAATTGTATAAGTATCTGCATAATTTTCTCTCTGTATAAGAAAGAGATCTCATGCAAAGAGTGTTTTACATCCCCAATCTTAATAAGTGATGATGGAGGACACTGAACCTATAGAGTCTCTAAACAGAGGGGACCAAAGGAAACAACTAAGATAAAAAAAAATAACATAAATAAACTTGCTGACCAAGAGGCATTCAATACTTTTAGAATAGTCTAGCTTTGCTCAAGGAAGGGACATAGAATAAGATTGAATCCTACAAATACATAACCACTTCATATAGCAAAGAGACAAAGAAAAAACATAGTATGTTACCTTAGATCATTATTAATAATGTACAATAGATATTTAACTTCACTCATGCAAATTCCAAACAACCAGTAGAATAGTACAGTAGAATAGTCTAGCAAACTTACAGGGGATCAATACTTGTTTTCAGAATTATGGTCTTAGGGTAAACAATGAATGGCAGATATACCTCATTTGGCACATTTGCTACTTTGAAATTTCCTTCAAATTCTAGTTTTGGAGTGTACTCCAAGTCTTCAATGCCCCACCCCTACACACTCAGGAAACAAATGAAAAGGAATTGGAAAACTAAAGAAGAGCAACGATGTTCATAACAATCAATGCAACATCAATCTACAAACAATAAAAATCCCAAAACATAGCTGAAAGAAATCCCAAAACAAAGGATAGGCTGATCAATGGGCATAAAACAATGCCAAGTGTTTTTACCTCTCGATTTTTAGTAAGATAGCCTTTCCCATCCACCATGTGTGAAATCATCATTGTCATGTCATATTCGGCATCAGGGAACTTGAAAGGAAGCTTGGTTGTCTCTATATCAAAAGCACACACATGAACTGCAGCTCATTGAAGAATATCTGCTCTATTTTCAAAGGTAACCTTTGAACATTCCACTTTAACAGTGTACCATTGTCCACATCTTGCATCTGCAGGATTGCAAAATCCATAAACAAGTAAAGAATGAATGTTAGTTTTTCGGTATATAAAAACTCTTGCTGCAAAGGCTATTGAATGTGGACTTATGATGTAGAGACAAGCCATTCTTTGTTCAAAAGCATCTTGAAAACATTGAATGTGGAATTATGATGTAGAAACAAGCCAATATTTGTTCATAAGCATCTTGAAAACATAAAATGAAGACATGACTGTGTTGAGAAAATAAATGCATCCTGCTACAATTGACCAAGTATTCAAACAATCTATCTCCGAAGCTATCATGCCCAACCATTTATATAAACATGTTATATAACATCTATCATTTACTAATTCAATTCAAGCAACTGAGTTCTTTAAAATCTTCAAGCAACATTAAATGACACTCAATTGCTTAATCTAATCAAGGAATTTAAAATATAATGATCTAACATAAATTATGTAAGCAAAAAATTATAATTAGTAAGAATATATCACCTGATAAAACATGGATAACCAAAAATACTATGTATATAAGGCCATCGATCTAATCAAAACTCCATTTCTTACCTCTTAACTATGGAAATGTTTCTCAACATTATCTGCAACAAGTTCCAATGGAGGAGTCAAATAGCAATAGTGAAAATTACACAGTAAAAATATAGAAATAGATGTTTTTTAATGTATTCTTCCTTACCATTCATTGAGCGGTAAGAGCTATCCATTGATCTATAGAACATTTAATGATGTTGCAGCAGGTTTGCTAACCGTTGGATCTTCAGCAAGTCAAGATCCAACTATCATCAAGCTTATTGCATTCACATTAAATGCTCTGCAGCTCAATGTATAGCTCTTCCCTCATTGAGCTCCTCTCTGTTTCAAGAATAATTTAATATTCTCTACTAAACAGGACCAACCATGTGAAGGTGGAAGCTCTTATGGCCCCTCCCCCCCCTCACATCACTTTCAACTCCCCAGACCCAATGCCTATACTTGCAAATAACAATTTATTTCACAATGCAAATAACAATGCATCTACAATCCAAATTATTTCACTCAATAGTTGAAAAATGATTTCATTAAATCATTCTTTATAACATTCATTAAACCATTCAATCATTCAACAGCTGAAAAAACCATTCATTAAACCATTCAATCATTCAACAGCTGAAAAAACCATTCATTAAAACATTAATTTAGTAAATGGCAGAAAAAAAATAAGTAAAGCATTCATTCATAAAACAAAGGAAAAAGCATTAATTTTTTTTTATAAATAAGAATTACTGAAAATTTGTTTAGTCACTTCCTTTTTAATTTTCTTCTCTTTAAATATTTAGTTAGAGTCACATCTTCGGGAATCTGATCATCGGTATCCCTACTAGTCTGCTCAAAAGGTTGAACTTCGGGTGAGGGCGATGAATTTCTGCAATAATGTCAAAATCTTTCACTAATATATTTATATTTTGATAAATACGAGTAATTAATTAAAAAAACATTACGAATGTGTGTTTTTACCTGCCATGTGCACATCAACATGTTCAACATTATCTCGTATTGGCCCAACCTGTTCCGTGCTATGATCTGTAGCTACATGCTCTGTAGTTGAATTGTGTAGAATTAGAATTAATGTTCATCATCTACAATGGTCTATAAAAAATAGTAGCACATTAATAAATTCATTACCAGGATGAGAAGCATGATCTTCATTTGGTTGGTCATGTACTTCATCCTCGACATGAACGTGATCGTTACTTTCCTGCACAAAAAGGAATAAATAATTTACGTTAGTTTATTTATAAGGAACAAATTGCATGAGCATTAATAAATTATCATTAAACTATACAGTTTTCACATACCTAGGCACCAGATGGATCAGCAGAAGATCGTGCAATATTCACAGACAAGCTTCTCCAGCGTTCAACAACGGTGTCAAAGCCATGTTCGAAGCCAAGCTTCATGTAATCTGCACTGGGCAATTCTTTGAACCAGTCGGCCTTCATATTTGCATGATGTCATTAATTTTAAATCCTTTTGTTAGAACAAAACAAAAATAATAATCTGTATGATATTTGGATGCGGATTCGGGTTTTGTGATACTTACATATCGGGCTGCCAAGTTGGAGTAACCACGAGGCCCAAGCTTGTGTTGGCCATTTTTTTCAATTCTTTCCTTTGTGGCCTTAGATGTGTCTAAGAGCCTAATTAAGTTTTTAAATAAATTAGTCTATGTACCAAAATTGATATAAAAACTAGTAATAATAAGGCTTACCACTACATTTTGGAATGAATTGCATACCTCCCTGTTCCACCTGGTGGTATCTTTCCTTATTTTCTCAGGCCCTTCTCTTTTCCATCTTCCACCAGGGCTTTTCACTCCATAGATGGAATCATTAGAGGGCGCTCATACCTAGGGTTCTTTTCTAGGTGAACCCTATATTGGTCTCGGACAATCTTTAGATGTTTTCCAGCCTTCTGTAGTGCCTTCGATGTATCAAAGGTATCTTTTCCTAACAGACTAACTAAGCGATTAGTCAGGTCGTCCTTTAAAGCTTTTGGCTGCTTGTTCCACATTGTGCGGATGGTGGGCCCGAAGATCTCCAAGGACAAATCATATAGATGTTTATAAAATATATCATTTCTTGCAAAACATTATTGCCATCATTAGTGAACATTAGAAAATATTATCAGTATATTAGACACAAATTATAAAAAATAAATTGAACAATCTATAATGACCTGGAATCCTCTCTATCTTTATTGGAAGCAGTTCTTCATTCACCAAAAATGTACACTTTATTGAACCAGTGCTAGTCACACAAGAAGATCCGGGAAATGCTTCCACATCTCTATCTAACCCTGCATCCACCCCTTCTTCTACAGCATCTGTTGTGGGTGCGGCACCATCGGCTTCACCCTCCGCTGCCCTCGACAATGTCGTAGAGCATGTTGTTGATTGTTCAGTGGACAATATGGGAGCATTATGTGGTGTACGTGGAGTGGTTTGGTCACTAGGACCAACATTGCCTTGACCACCACTGATAATCTCCATAGCACGCTGTAAATTAAACCCATTGTATTATAAGTTCAACAGCATATAAAATCAAATATTATAAAGTTTTTATAAATGAATTTACATTTTTATTCGATATCTTACGTCCAGTTGTTTACGTTGCTGTAACAACAATCGAAGCCTTTGTTCGAGCCCTTATGTTAGTGGAATTGCTAATGTCAGACAAACCAGTTCCTCATTTTATTTTTCCCTTGTCCTTTGTAGCACCCTCAACGGGTCTGCAGACTAGGCTAATTTCACTATCTTTCATCAACCGAGAGACCTCATTCTGTAAAGAGTCAGTGAGATGTCGTTTCATAAATGGAATCCCCTGTCTGCAATTGGAATATATAAAAAATTGCTTAGTCTTTGAAAATATAGTGTGCGCAAATAATTATATTAGGGATTACATCTAGGATTACCTGACGCCTACCCGAGGGCGTGGTCTAATCAACAGATGGGGATTTACCTCGATCAACCACCTGCAAAAAAAGTAGAGAACATTATCACAATGAACGCAATATGTATAAGCTAACAAATACTAAACAAAAACAAAAATAAACACTATGCTACATGTTTTATATGTGTACATTTTTGAAGTATTTAGAATGTGGAATTACATTTAGGTTAAATGGTTGCCTCGAGTCTCTAGTCGTCTGATCAACAGCTGGGGAGTTTCCCCGGTCAATCTGCAAAAAAGGTAGACAACATTACCATCATGAACGCAACCATAAAAATGAAAGAATACATAACAAAATAAACATAATGCATCACAATAGACATGTTTACGATTTTAAAGTATTTGAAATGGAGAATTACATTCGTGTTTGGCTGTTTCCCTGATGCTGTAGTCGACTGATCAATAGCCGGTTGCCTTCCCTGATCAAAACTCTGCATGGAAAATCAATAATATTATATAAACAAACCTAATATACTAATGAAAATACATAACAATGTATCTGTATGTCCATCCTAAAATTTAATATTACATTGGGAATATCGATGGATACCTGCTACCTTGACTCGGGTCAACAAACATCTACGGAGATGGAGGTGCCCCTGAGAGAACCCTGCATCAAAAACATACTAAAAATTACATAAGGAAAAATGAAATTAAGTAGATAATTTCAATTATATGCTAACAAAAATTCATATAGACATTAAAATAATTAATAAAAGGACTTATAAGTTGTTTGTTGTACCACAACCATGCTAACATTGTTTGTATCTACACAGTTCAAATTGTAATCAATAAGCAATTCTTCGCCAACAGCTATTGATTTAATTGCACATACAAAGACACGGTTTCCTTCATGCGACTCATATATGCAGTTGGGTTGCTTTAATGTAGAACTTGGTTGTGTACGGTTTATAAACCCCGCAATATTACCGGTTGTTTTTGGCCTTCCGTCCATGCACATGGTTGCTTCTTTATTTTGAGCGTTGTCTTTCAGTTGTATATAATTCGCTGACAACCCATATCTATGCATACTTCATGTATATTGGACCAGGCGCATCCAATCACTATAGTTGTAATAGGTTCCAACATACTCCATCAATTTTGTACATCTACCGTATCCAACCTTTATGTCGTCCATGCAAAACAAGCCCAATCCATGCAATGAGGACAGTGCAATTCTATATATCCTCTCATTCACACAAAAATCAGTGTTTACTTTAGGAAGATCGCTAGGCACCCATTGTTTCACTAGGTGTTGGTACCTTAAGGGCACATCGATGTCTCCCATTGTCTCATCATCATAGGAACATGACCCCCCTCCTTGGAGAAAAAAATTCATGTGTTTGTCGAATTTTCTTATGATCTTCTAACATCTAGTTGATCTAGCCCGTGTAGACCTACTGGATGTCTCACTTTCCTCTATCCTTCCCAAACTCCCTTCGCTAGAGGAAGATAGATCTGACAAATACCTGTTTGGTTCTACCTGCACCATGGCCAAAAAAAAAGTTGGCATAAGCGAAGCAAAATACCAGGAAAAAAACGTGGAAAGACTTATAAGAAAAAAAAAATTGAAAGACTTGTAAGCCAATAACTCGTTAAAGAAAAAGCTTGTCAAGAATGAGTTTGGTTAATAGGTGTGGGCATTTGGTAGCCCTAAAAATTCTAATGTATGCCCCTCTTTTGGTTACATACAAGTCTCCATTCTAACTTATTGCTTGCATTGCCTTTTGCTAACATGAATTGGGTAGGCTTCATAACCTTCAAATGTATGCTTGTGGCCATTGTACTTTAGCCTTTCAACGTTTTCAAGCTTGAGACGATATGTTATGCATATGCATCACATATAACACTGCAATTTATGCCAATATATGTCTATACAAAACCTGGAGGTTCTCCTTTAATGGACTATCTCCTTTAAGTGGTTTTTAGTTTTCCCATGAATGATTTTGTGATGTTGTAGATGATTTTAGTTTTAAAGTGGATGTTTTAACCTCTGTGCTACTCTAAAGTGCATAAGCCAGCACTTCAGAGGCATATTTCCCAGTGGTGATGAAGAGCAGACATTTCCAAATCTGGCTAGTTGGCACGTTAAATACACTTATATCAGTCTGTAATATTTGTTGATTTATTCCTTTTAGCTTGTATTGATGATGCTTGTTTTTCCATATTAATTTTCAACCCTAAGGCAACGCTAACTTGTTTTCCCATACTAATTTTCAACCCTAAGGAATACAATTGATCAGCTTCACAGGAATACTGGACAAACATTCAAAGGTAACACCCCTAATCTAGGAATCTTGACTACATCCACATCACTAACCTTCAACAGACTGAGAATTCAAGTCTAATACTGAAGTAGCTAATCCAAAGAAGCAATAAATAAGAGAGATCAGTAATATGAGGGGATCATCCACCTCAATCATCCAAAGGATGTCAATAGCAAAATCACATAAAAGACTCAAGTGCTAAGGGCTAGAAAAGCTGGAAAGTGTCCTGATCAGTACATTCACCATCAGTGAATTCAGTAAACTAAAAATGGCCTGAGGCCAAGGTTAATGCTTCTTTAGATAAGCTATCAGCCTTAGTATTGTGTTCTCTAAATATGTGAATTGCTTTTAGCTAGATGAAGTAAGGTTCCATATCACGGATACATGGACACCAACCATGATCAAGTGCAAGTAAAGTTAGTTATGATCTTCTATTGAACCAATTAATGATGGGAGTCACCATGAATGTGCAGAGTGGGAAGGACCATGGATTTAGCACAATAAAGGAGAGTCCATAAAGCAAGTAGTTCAAATCTGGTTTTTGTACTCAAACGAACACCTAATTTGAAGCAAAAATAGTGGTCCTGGGTGATCAAAAGATGAACACCTATACATCCAATTTGATTGGCTGAAGCCCCATCAAAGAAGATGTAGGTACAATTATCAAAATAGTTTATTTAGTCAAACTCGGAGGTTGCCTGGAGTGGAATAATGAGTACGTGCCTCCTCCTAAGGTCGGGTTTAATGCTCATGTTGCGAACACACCTAGCGGCTCTTCATATGGCGGAGAAACCGGAACCCTACTCTCGGTTTCAGCTATCTAATTTTCCAGCGTGTTCTGCACTCTGTCCGGGGATGGTATACCGGTAATTTCCGGTGAGGAGAATATGTTGAGCTCTTATTGCCACGGGTCAACAGAGTTGTCTGCCATGTCTACCGGACCTACTCCCAAATTCACAAAAACTTCCAAATTTAACTGAACTGTCCAAAACGAAACGAGTCGCGACAATGTCCAAATACACTTGTCATTTTTTATTATATATTATATGTATTTTATTATTATTTTATATTATATGTATTTTATTTTTATTATATGTTATTTTATATTATATAAATTGCCATAATAGTATTAGGATATTTTTATTGGCTTCTTTTGATTGAAAGTTGAACTGCCTAAAAGTGCACAGATCTCATCTAGGACCCTTTAAGATTCATAATAACAACTATTGTTATAGGATTTTATTCTCCAAATGAAACGCCAAAACCATACATCATAACACTATTTGGAGTAAAACACAACTTGCTTTGTGGTGCAGGAGCATATGCTCATGGAAACGAATTCATCCATAGCTTGATAAAAGTCATATGAATTGAGAGACCTAGGGTCTCAACACTTGTAAATTATTTTATCTTGATTAAAAATTGAATAATCTGGAAGAGGACACTTGTCCTTTCCACTTGTAAATGTTTGGATAAGAGTTGTTAGTTTGTTAGTGAGTCACTGATGACTCGTAGGGGTCAGTTGAGTTTATTAAGGACTATGTTCCTTAATTATAGGATCTGTAAACAGAATTAGAATAGAACTGGAGGTTTATTTAATGCAGATCCAAATCATTTAGTTAGGTATCTTAGGTTAGCTCGAGGAGCTTTTTGTTAGCTCATTTTGAGGTAAGGCAGCTCGCAGAAGCTTGGGTAGCCCGAGAAGGACAAAGAGGGAAGAGAGAAACTAAGGGTTTGCCTGAAATTCACTTTTTGAACAAGGTTTTTGTAAAACTAAGGTCTGCATAGAGTTATGGTAGTTGGTGCCTGCATTACCTGCCAAGCATGTAATATCTCTCATGAAATGGACCAGCTCAATGAGTAACCTTCAAGCATGTAATATCTCTCATGAAATGGTGTATAAAATAGTGTAAGCATGCTTCAAATGATGCCTCAATGAGTAACATCCTGTAGAGTGGATGTTTTAACCTCTATGCACCCACGTTGAGCTAATGCAAATCCAAAAGTTCTATACTCTAGCTAAAAACACAGTCTCCATTTTAATGCCAACACAGAGCATACGATGGCAATCCAATGGGCTGCGGCACCATTGCTACAATGGTGTAGCCCATGGCATAACCCCCCAAGCTCTAGAAGCTTTCCCGAGTTAATTTACAAACAATAAAATCAGAGTTTCATGCATACTCCCAAACCCAAACCATTATTAATGCACAGAGTAAATCCCACAGGATGAAAGCCACGAATTGAACCCAGTAAGTCAGCAATTCAAAACACACCATTAAATCTACTACACGGTCCCAAATATTTACCCAGTATAATCTTTTATAAACGTCAAATGAAATCGTATATACTAAATCACATTGCAGTCCTTACATAAAATCCAACGCGCAATGTATTTACACAATGAGGCACGAAGCCTCTTTTACAACAGTCAAACTATTAAAAATGTTAAATGGCAAAGTTGTGAGCTATGGCACCATTACAAGTAATGGTGCAGCCGCAGCCCAAAGATGCCAAACCTCCCAACAAGAGTCTATTAAAAACTAGAGCAAGCTACATTATAAACCCTGAAGGCAGAGTCAACAAGTGCCACACGAAACCCCAACCCAGTAAATTTTTCCAACTCAGAAATTCCCAGAACAAGAGGAGGCAAGTAAATCTTGCTAGCATGCTTACCATGGCCATGAAGAAGAAATCCCAAATCGATAGTGTAGCCTGTGCAAACCCCGGAGTGCCTTCGCGTTCACCTGCAGACAAACCAACGATGGCATGAAAATAATGACCATGCCATGGAGAATACAACGAAGCAATGCATTTTTACACAGAGTCGATCTAGCTTACCTACGAATCGATGGGGTCATCTCCCTTCTCCAAATGCGCAGAGGCCACACTAAACCAAAATGCCAAAAACCATATTGCACAAGAAGTTGCTGACCATTAACACATGCACAAACCTTGAACTGGTGACCATTAACGCATGCACAAACCCTCACCATAGTTTATGGAATCAACATTATAACATATACCAACCAATTCATATGTTAAACCCTCTATCCTATGGTTTCACCACCCTTTAAATGCCAGCGCAGACTTAGTACTTAGGACATGGTATTTATAACATAGTCTCCCAACCTTATGGTATGAGCAGTCCTTAACACTATCATATAGTATTTACAATGTTTATCAAGCCTGTGCAAAAATAGAGAAATTGCGTAATTACATCTATAGATGCACTACAAAATGAATGATCACTATAATAGCGACTCACAGATACAAGAGGGGGTGAGGCGCGAAATCCCTATTCTAAGTTCATGACCCGAACAATGAGTTTCTCATTTGTAAGGTAAGAAGGTTTGTAAATTGAATCCCTGAATAACCCACTAAATGAGGAAGGGTATGTCTGCATTCAAGCTTGTCCCACAAAGGAGCAAACATCACAGCGCGCACAAAAAACCCTTGTCACCCAAAAACCCTTGTCACAAAAAACATTATATATTATATGTTTTTTTATTTTTATTATATATTATTTTATATTATATGTATTTTATTTTTATTATATGTTATTTTATATTATATAAATTGCCATAATAGTATTAGGATATTTTTATTATATCCTAACTTGAATAAAGAACCTTCACATTAATGAGGGACGAACCATCTTGTGAGCATGGTGGTGATGATGATGATGATGATGTTGATGATGATGATGATGATCCTGATGATGATGATCCTAATGACGATGATAATGATTGTGATGATGATGATGATGATGATCTTAATGATGATGATCTTCATGATGATGATGATGATTATCATCATCATGAGGATGACGATGAAAATGATGACAATGATGATGATGATTATGATGACGACGATGATGACGATGATGACGACGATTATGATGAAGATTATGATGTTGATGTCGACGATGACAATGATGATGATGACAATGATGATGTTGATCATGACAATGATGATGATGATGATGATGATGATGACAATGATGATGTCTAAAATGACAATGATGATGATGAATACGATGACAATGATTATGATGATGATGAATACGATGACAATGATTATGCTGATGACAATAATGATGTCGACGATGACAATGATGATGATGATGATGACGATGATTATGATGCTGATGAAGACGATGATTATGATTATGACGATGATCATGATTATGATAATGATGATGATCTCGATGATGATGATGATGATTATCATCATCATGACGATGACGATGATGATGATGTTGATGATGAGTATCATCATCATGAGGAAGACGATGATGATGATGACGATGATGATGAAGATGATGCACCATTTGTATCATCATATGTGTCAACATTGTAAGGATTGGCCATATCATCATCGTCATCATCATCAGTTACGCTCATCATGTCATCGTCGGAATAATCTTCAACGGCATTGTCTGCTACATCATCTGATTCAACTATTCCTTGGACATATTCTGTTGGATCATCATCATCAACTAACTCAAGTTGATCATGATATTCATAATCATATTCTTCTTCTAGAGAACCCTCTTCATTACCATCATCTTGGTTATACTTTATCGGCCTTCCCCTTGGATCCTGTCTCACAACAAACGACCAGCCCACTTTACCTGGCACCTCTAACTAAAATACTTGTTCACATTGGCTTGGAAGAACATAGGGCTCTGTTCCTGGCTCAAACAACCTTGTGTTTACCATGGTAAATCCATTATCATGTTCAATAATAGTTCTATCGGGATCACGTTGATTCAATCGTAACCTATACCATTTGACAATGAATAGAACTACCTTAAAGGATTTAAAGTCACACTATATAATATCTTCCAAATACCCATAGTATCAATTTTCTGAGAATTCTAGATGTCTGTAAGTTCTAGATGAAACATTGGTAACCTCAAAGACAGTTGAAACCCCAGAATCTGATGTTTTATTTGTTTCATCCAGTTTTTTGATCCAATATCTACCTCCATTGCAGACCATATCCTTATGGTGTTTTACCTGTAATAAGCAATACACGAAAAAATTACACAACCAATCAGTCCTTATGTAGCAATACATGGAAAACAGAACATGTACGTCAATAAGTATCAAACAAAATAAAAGATTTAGAGGGATATTCATTAGAGGAAATTTCAACTCAAAATGGGCCTTTTAACTTTTATTCAAATTCCATGTCATCATGTGTTAGCCAATGAAATTGCTTTAAATTTGAAATACCGTATAGGTCTTAAACACTTTTTTAATATAAATTTGGAGATAGGTATCATGAAAAAAACTACTTTTTTTGTTTGTATTTTTGACATATATCCCTGTGTTTTTACTCAAATTTCGATCGGGAGAGCTCGTTGGATGTGGAATTTAATTCCGCACCCAACGAGCTCTCCCGATCGAAATTTGAGTAAAAACACAGGGAGATATGTCAAAAATACAAACAAAAAAGTAGTTTTTTTATTTTCTTCCTCCAAAATTAATAAATATTATTTTATTATTTTAACTATTATTTTATTAATTCATTTTAGGAGGCCCATTTTGAGTTGAAATTTCCTCTAATGTGATTAATTATATACTTGCCATTTTATCTTTTACACAATATGCCAAATCGAATTCCCTTTCTATTAGATTGTTATCTCCATTGCGTTGTGCTTCTTTTACCAATGAAGCCACACCTTCCCATGATATTCCATGACCCGATTGTGCGCATCGTTCAATCCATACCTTCATCCAGTCAAGATTGTTTGCGATGTATAAATGAATTGCATCCCATTCTCAACCAACTATTTAATGACAATAACCATTAAAATCAAAGAAAGGTGTAAATCTCCTAAACAAAGACGTATATGCTCTTAATTGAAGCAATTATGACTAGAAAATACAATTAGAATATGAAGGATATAATAAAAATCCAGTAGCTAATAATTACCTTTCAGCTTCCTCAATATACCTTTCCCCTTCAGTTGCTCCCATTCAAATTTTTTATTGGAGTTCGGATCACAAATGCAACATAAATTGAGCTTTGACGCTAAAATAGGAAGATATTCACTAACATACAACATGTTTTGGTATACCGTATATCCTTCCATCATAGAACCCTCTAGATGTGCTAGTTGTCTCACCAAACCCTTCATAAATTTCAAGTGCCTCTCAACCATCCACATGGACCTTGAGTGCACAGGTCCACACAACTCAATCTCCTAAACTTGGTGTACGAGGTAGTGTTCCTGTTCATTGAAAATGCCGATGGTAGATGCTTCTGCATTTCACACATGAGACGATGAATTTCTCTCCTCCAATACTTTATATCTTCTTTATGGATTTCTTTATATGTCAACCATCTACAAGTGATGCAAAACAATAATGATATTTAACAAAAATAAACATTAAATTACAATATATGCTGAAATAGTGCACAAAAAAACAAATATAAATTATTATATGGAGAATTAAAAAAAAACTAGGCACATGCAAGTAATCGCTAGTTACCTCATGTATTTACCAAGATTATATATAACTTGTTTGACATTGTTGTCGAAGTTGTCCGGGAGAGAGAGAGAGGTAGAACATACTGTATCAATATACAAACCACGCTGTTAACACCTCTAACTAGCAGAGGGTCAAAGAGACCATGGTAAAGAGAAATAAAGGTTGCTTGAAACTTTGGTTAATATATGATGGTGTGAAAGTATGATAAAGGGCGCATAAGCAATAAAATTACCACATGATCCAATGTTGTAGAATGAGGAAGTGAAGATCGATGGCTTATGATATACCCGCTCTATAAAGATGCATGTAAGATAAAGACATACGGAGATAGTTAACAAGATGCAGAGATCAATGGTCATAAAGCTAGATCGACGAAATCTACGATCAATAGGAAGTCCGCTCCGTAAACTTGCACGTTCATTAAAATGAAAAGGCTCAGCGGAATGGGTACGTGTAGGCTTATCCAACGGCTGGAAAATAAAGTGAAAATGCATCGACGGTCGTCATTGGATCCGAAGGATAGAGTTGCGCGATGGTTGGAGAAGAAAAGTGGTAGCGGAATTGAAACCGCGGTACACGTGGCAGTTTGTGGTACATTCCGCGGGGAAAAGCAGTTTGAGGGAAACCGCTAAAGGGAGCCTTCGGAATGGGCTTCTATATAAGTGGGGTTGACTTGCTTGAGGAATCATTTTTTATTGTACCGGGACGAATGAAAAGGACTGCTTACCACCTTTCACAGTCAACCTCGAGTATATGCGGCTACAGTAACAGGTAAGTCTTAAATACTCAAGATTTATCTGCAGAATTACCATTGTTTTTCTATATTATGGATAAAGAGAAAGGTTTACAAGGGTTTAACCGAATTCTGGATGAAAGGGAAGAGTGCCTGGTTGATAGAGATAAAGGAGTATATGATCCATTCCTGTCTGTGGGAAGTGTATCTGTTACTAAATAAAATTTATGGCGATATAATTCGCAAGGAAATGACATTTTAAATGTTTGTAAGTCGTTTCTGTATCATTTTACTATAGATCGACCCTACACTTTCCTGAGTTTGTCGACTAGTGTGCAGTCAATTATTCGTCATCAGAGAGAATTATTGTAAGTCGTTCTATGTCCAGGATACTATGCCAAATTGGCGCAAAAGCTATACGTGAAATCCTGAATTTACCCAGTAATTACCCCGATAGTCATGAGTCCGTAAATGAGTCTGTTTTAACTGAAGTGTACAGAAATTGTGAAACTAAGGTTCGATGTAAATTCTTGTCTAACATTCTTAATGAAGGTCAGTCACTGGAAGGCCTCTTTTTTCCATATTAAGTTCATATCTTCAAGGATGAAGTTCAATTGGTTATGTCTTTGGTCTGTCAGGTCTTAGGTCTAGATGATGACTGTCATGTCAGTGAAGTCATCTTGGGCTTCTTATTAAAAATGAGTTCAAGTAGTCTTGAGTCTGAGTCTCAGTCGGTTCATGTCTTCAGTTTGGACAAATATCTAGAAGAAACCATACATCTCCAATTGATTGAGTTTCCAAAAGTCAGGTTTTTCAAGTTTCAAACGTATTTGCTGAACATGTTATTATGTTCAAATGTAACTGAACTGAAATTCTTGAGTACTTTGTTCTCTTTAGATTTTCCTAAGCAAATAAATATGTATGAATTTGTAAACTCCATTATGTCCGAAATATATAGGTTGTTGTTTGATGAAGTGTTACCCAGAGTATTGGAAGAGATGAAGAGTATGATGCAATCCTCACCTGAGGATAGGATTGGAGATTGGTTCTTGTATAAATATTTTACAGTTTTGAGAATATATGGTTTCACTGGGGAGCCTTACAGGTTTCCTGCTTTCCTTACCCCTAGAATTTTTGCATTGGAATATATGAGACAGAGGTTACATGCAAAGGAGGAACATTTCGGGGATTTCAAGAAATCTTCCAATATCAAGTTCCCTTTTAAAGTTGGTTCTTTTATTTTTTAAAATAAGGGTGCCCTGATGTTTGTAGAGAAATTATTGGAAAGCATGGATTTTCAAAGGGAACAAAGGGTCAATTATGATCCCTATCATATAATTTCTCTAAGAAAGCAAGCAAATAAAAATAATCCATTTGACCATCAAGTTGTTGAAGGTCTGAATGAGGTAGCCAATTTGTTTTACTTTGTGGAAATTCCAGGATCCAGTGAGGATACAAACAGTGAATTGATTGCGGTATCTCCAATACCACATAGTTATAATATTTTGATTAAAAGAAATCTTTCTGAAATCGAAAGTATGGAAATAGATGAGGACAGTTCGCATAAGAAAACCAAATTATCTCAAGATGATAAAATTTCAAGCGAAGTAGTTTTGGATGAATTGAAAAGAGTTGCTTTGATTCCTAAGAAACCTGTACAGGTGAATCAATTTTCCTTTGAAAGTGTAGATAATACAGAATCAAGTCCAGTTTTTAAATCTAAAGAATAATTCATGACTAGCTATATGGAAAAGCAAAGACAGTCCCTAGAGGAAACCAAGAATATACTCCCACGGGTGAGAAGTTTGAAAAATCCAAAGACTTCCTTGATTTCTACTCGGTACGTAGAAAAGCATACTTTAAAATTGGCCATGGTAAATGATAAGAAAGTGTCAGAAATGGAAGTTAGATTAGACAAAATCAGTGTACCAGATAAAATACAATTACATAAACAAATGGGAGATATTATCTATTCAGATTTATTGCATGCTATGGTAAAAATTAACAAGTTACAAGTTTTGGTTGACAAATTGGAAGTCCAATAAAAACATGAGAAGGTTGAGAACAAGGCTAATTCCATTCAGATAAAAAAATTACAAGCAGATATCGTAAGCTCAGGAAATGAAACAGGTAACACCCAGGCTATCAGAAGAATTTTAGAAGAAAAAGACAATGCCCTCCAGGTACTAAAGAAGAGATTGAAAATCCCGAGTACAGAACATGTTCAGTCATCATAACTATTAGCATTGCAGGAGGAGAAAAACAAGACTCATCAGGAGATGATGGAGTATAAAGGAAAGAATGTGAAATTGCAATAAGAAAAGGATAAGTGGGAAGCGGAACGGAATGAGTTAATAGCACAAATTTCACGGCAGAAAAAGGACCAAAATGAAGAAAAATAAATCATGGAGGAACTAATGAGCCAGACTCCCACTGATGAAGATTTGACTATTGTAAACATTGAAAAACCTTTAAATGATTTTTCTGTCGATGACTTACTAGTGCCCATGTCCCAAGTCAGCTTGAAAGATGAAGAGATAAGAGAGTTAAAAGAAGAAAATGAGAAAATCAAATCTGAGCTAACCAAAATGACTGAAAGCAAGAATAAGATATTACAGGATAAAGGTCAATTACAGAAGAAGCTTAATGAATTGAAAGAAAGGAACACAGGAAAGGGTCCTCTCCAGAGAGCTAAACACATAATCTGGGATACGTTGTTTGTGGAAATTACTAAGTTCAGGCATTATTTGAACTTCATTGATGATCAAAGTACATTGGTTAATTTAGCCAATCAAAGACTGAAATTAGTAAATGAGACTATGGATAGGAAGCCCCTTGGCACAGCTCAGAATGCATTGAACTTCTTAAATTCATTAACATATCAAAAATTACAAGATATAGGAGTCAAAGAAAGAGTGGCAATGGTACTGTGGTAAAAAAGGTTTATTCATAAACATCATCTTATGAAGACAGTACAAGATAAGGCTGATGAGATGACCTCACATATTAATGATTTCAGGCATGCTTTTAAAGAGTTATTTGAAGATGGCCTTCCTTCCTTCTGGGACGAGGAGGGATGACTGTTTTCTCAAGAACATTATCACAGCCTGCTGGTGCAAAGCCGTATGGATCACTCTAAATTTGATGATTTGGTAAAGGGGCTAACGAGAAAAGTCGTCGTACATAAGCTAACATAAGATTTTGAGATATTGCAGAAATTTCTGATCGTCAAAGGAGGGTTGCCTACTATGTCTTATGAATCCTACATGGATCTGGAGGTGTTTATTCGGGAAATGGTTGAGTACGATATCCCAAGCGTGGAACAATGGAGAGCCGTGGAAATATTTGGAAAAACAAAGTATATTCTTCATCCATGAAGATAGGTGTTGTGCGTTGTGGAGCTAATTGTTCAGGCCTTGTTACCAAGTTGATTTAAATTAAATGATCTGTCAGGATCAAAGCAAGTAGTTTATTCCTAGTTGTTAGGAATTTAATTACAAATACTTTGATTAAGCAGGTTATTCAGTTATAAATCTTCTTGGAAGAAGAGATCATTTGATGTATATATTTGCATTTAATTTATGTCATGGGGGTTGGAACCCATCTTGTTGATGAATGTTTTTTGAAGACATATATTTTTGAATAACAAAGCTGCATGCATGTGGGTTGTCAAAGATTCTTTTGCTATTTACATTACAGTTTGTATTTCCTCCTCTTTGTAATTGTTTTTCCAGTGTTACACTCCATTTTCTTTTCTTCGTATCTGAAACGTAGTATTGAATGGTTGGAATTCATATTGGTTATACTCTGATCATTGTTTCGGATATTCTATAAATGTTTCTACTAAATTTAATATAGAACTCATCTTCTGATGCTCTGTATTGATGGACTGTTCATTATTTCTTCTAGTCCACCTGAACTAAATAAACGACTGTGATTGAGTGGTTATCTTGCCTTTGATAAAATCTCACGCATATGTGTTTGTGATATCTTTATGTATATGTGACTCCATTTCCCAATGATTATATGTATTGTTTCAACCATCTGTATAATTTTCGAGTGTTGATTTATATCTGGCCTTGTTAAATCTATATTTGAGAGATCCCTCTCTGGAAAGAAAAGCTAGTTTCTTTCTGAAGTGGTTTTTGCTGTTACCTTGGGATCTACCTTTCACAACTTGGGTACATTCTGAGTGTTAACAAATTGGCGTCGTTGCCGGGGACGAAAGTGCAAATCTGCCCTGGGGAGAACGACAGAGTTTGAAGATCAATAAAAATTTCTGAGGGTAAACAGGAATTTTTGTCAGTAGAGAAGGTTGTATATTTGCCCTGGCGATGCCATTGTAAAAATTTTCAAATATTAAGGAGTCATTTTGGATTCGAGAAGACACACACGAGGTAATTCTGACACTGAAGTCTTAAAACGTTTGGAATATCCAGAAATGTTATTTAAGAAAAATGATAAATAAAAAATAGATTTTCCCTTGTTTGGTGCATCTTCTTCTCAAGATTCTCCTAATATTTTTGATCCAGAATGGGAAGTTAATGTTGGAAGGAATTTGTTGAAAACTAAATCTGAGTCTGATCTTAAGAATACTGAATTTAATTCCCGTAGATTAGAATCTTATTTGCTGGACTCCCTCTGGAGAGATTTACAACAGGCTACGAAAGTTGAAAATCTTGTCGTTCAAAACACTCAAAAGTCTTCAGTTCCTTTGAACCCACCTAGACCAATGGCAACCAGATTTGCTCCCTTGCGTTTTCCTGCTTTATTGCATGACCTTCCTCAGAATTATTCCCAAAGAATTTCTTTATTTGATGGAGAAGGTGACATAACCACGAAGCAACATGTGCCTAGGTTTGAAGATTCCGTTGACTTGGAGGAAGTTGATTAGGCAGATGTTAAAATGTGGTTATTTGCTCAAAGTTTATCAGGTGAGGCAAAGAAATGGTTTAAATATTTTCCAGATGGGTCTATATTGAATTTTCAGGCTTTCCAGAACGCATTTCTGGATAGATGGGATGATAAACAGAATCCTTTACAACTCTTGTCTCAGTATAACAGTCTCAAAAAAGGGGGTTTTGAATCTGTTCATGAATTATCAAGCAGGTTCATGAGGGTTTATAATTCTATTCCGGAAGACATAAAACCTTCTACAACCACTGCTAAACTACATTATGTTGGAGCCTTTGATAATGATTTCGCATTCTCATTGAGAGAGAGAAAATCAACAACTCTTGCTGCAATGTTTACGGATGCTTTAGAAGTGGAAGTGAATATGATGGCAAGTGGAAAAATGAAACATAGAGATATTGATAGGAGGAAAAAGGAAGAAAATTTGCCTTCTGCTTCTTCTTCTACTAATGATATCAAATTTGAAATGATGTTGAAGACGATGGAAAAGTTGATGGACAGATTAACTATGGATAATAGGGTGTTCAACAGAGAACAAGTCGATCCTCAAATCAGGAACCCTAATTTTAGAAGGCCAAATCCTCCTGTTCTTCCACAAAATAGGCAGAGAGACATGAGAAACCCAAGAAATCAAGAAGAACAGCAAGTTTGACCTGCGTTTCCTGAGAATTATGTTGCCGATGAAGAATACCCTACTGAAAATGAAATTCATCTTTTTGGAGAATTAGATTCAGAGATATATCTTACCGAAGAACAACATAACATGTTTGAGTAGGACGGTGGAAATGAGGAGTTTGAAAGGGAGACAGAACAGTATCAAAGGGGTTATCTACATGCTATGGATGATGTGCAGAGGAAAATCAGATTGAGAAATAGGGAAGTTTTTATAAATAAGGGGAAGGAAAATCCAAATCAACATTCCACTAGTTCTCTAAATATGGAAAAGGGAAAAGAAGTGCAAAAAGAGTCTTTTGCAAATAAATAAGTTGAAAACGAGATACAAAGAGACAAAAGAACGAAGCAAGTGACCCCAATCGATGTAGAAAGAGTTGGTTCTGGCTTTAATTTGCAAAATGAGCTTTCAAAGTTAAAAATTTCTGTTACATTTAAAGAGTTGTTGAGAAACAATGAATATAGAAATACTATAACAAAAATGGTCAAAGGTCAGGGAGAATTGCAATCTGATATTTTGGAATTGAACGATGATAATCCTACTATTTCATTTGGGTCAAAGGTTGAAAATTTAGAAACTGAAGAAGTCCCTCCTTTTTATTTGAGTTTTAATGTGCATGATATGGTGGTCCATAATGCTATGCTAGACTCAGGTGCATCACATAATTTAATGCCGAAGGGAGTAGTTGAAAGCCTGGGATTGGAAGTGACGAGACCCTATAAAGATTTGCATTCTTTTGATTCCAGAAGAGTAAAATGTCTTGGTTTGATTAAAGATATGGTGGTAACTCTGAATAAATTACCATCTAAAACTATAGTCATGGATGTGGTAGTAGCAAATATCCCACCCAAATTTGGGGTATTGTTGTCAATATCTTGGACATCAAAGTTGAAAGGTAATTTACAAATGGATATGTCATATGCTACGATTCCTGTTCAGGACGGGAGCAGAAGGTTATATAGTGAAAAAAGAACTCCTTATGTAGTGAGCAGTCAAGATAAACCTGAAGTTCATCATATATATGTTGTTGATACTGATTTGGGGTCTTCTATTTTCTTTAATGATACTTTCCCATATGATTTAGAAGCTACATTGCAGAAGAAGTCTGAGGAAAAAAAGAAAGAAGAGGTGATGGAACAGGATGCTTTGGAGGCAAAACAAAAAAAGGAAGGTTTGTGGACTATGTACTTTGATGGATCTATTGCAAAAATAGGTGTTGAAGCTGGTGTGTATATAATTTCTCCTATCCGAGATTTCAGAGCTTTATCATATAAATTAACATTTGAATGCACGAACAATGTAGCTGGATATGAATCCTTATTACTAGGGTTGCATGCCTTGAAATATCTGGGAGCCCAGAGGATAAAAGTTTTAGGAGATTCAGAATTGGTGATAAACCAAGTGAATGATAGCTATCAAACCAGGTATCCCCGGATGAGGGCTTATAGGAATGAATTTTGGTATATGATGGGTAACTTTTTTACAGAGCACACGATTCAAGTGGTTTCCAGACATGAAAACACTGTGGCAAATTATTTGGCAGTAGCTGCTGGAAAATTCAAAACCCATATTGCTAGTCAGAAAGAATATCAAGTAGACATTGTGAACAGACCATCTATTCCAGATAATTCTAAATATTGGCAGTTATTTGAAGATGACATGCAGATCAGAAGATTCTTAGAACTATCAGGAGAATTTGTAAATACTCATATTGACACCGAAAATGACAATGGCGAGAGCTTTCAAGATGATGAAGAACCTGAAAAAGGAAAGGATGGCACTGAAAAGTTAAACGGAACCTTAGGAGAAAAAGATATTATTCAATTAAAAAATAATTTTATACCAAGAGGTTTGATTCCTTTGGAAAAACGTTTTGATCAGAATGATGTTGCTAAGAATCCTAAAGTAAAGCCCGTTGAGAATGCTGTTGAAGATAGGAATATTGGAATTGAAGAGAATCCTAAGACTATAAAATTATCCAAAAATTTTCCTGAAAAAAGAAAAAGAAGAATATGTGAATTTAATGAAGAAATATACAGATGTATTTGCTTGGAGTTATGAAGATCTTAAGGAGTATGATACATCTATAATACAGCATACTATTCCTATAAAACCTGGGGAGAAACCTTTCAAGCAAAAACTCAGAAGGATAAACCCTAAATTGCTTCCCATTATTGAAAAGGAAATTAAAAAATTATTTGATGCCAAGATCATTGTAACTCTAAGGTTTTCAAAGTGGGTCGCAAATCTGGTTCCTGTTAGAAAGAAGAACGGAGAAATAAGACTGTGTATAGATTTCCGGAATCTAAATAAAGTTTCTATGAAAGACAATTACCCCTTTCCAAAGATGGATCATATATTGCAGAAGGTGGTTGAAGCTGAGAGAATTTCAATGTTAGACGATTTTTCTGGTTACAATCAGATCAAAGTATTACCTGAAGATCAAGAAAAGACAGCATTTACTACACCTTGGGGCACTTTTATGTATGCAAAGATGCCTTTTGGCTTAATGAATGCAGAAGCTACTTTTCAGCGAGCCATGGACATTGCTTTTGCGGGAGAAATTGGGAATTTTGTGGTCATTTATATGGATGACATTACGGTCTATTCGAAATCCAACAAAGAACATATTCATCATCTAGAAAAGGTTTTCATGAAGTGTAGGAAGTTTGGTATATCATTGAATCCAAAGAAGTACAATTTTGTATTGGAAGAGGGAAAATTGTTGGGCCATATAATATCTAAATATGGAATAAAAATTGATCCTAAAAGGGTAAGTGCGATTTTGAAGGTAGGAGAACCCAGGAGTAAAATGGAGATACAGTCATTTTTGGGAAAGGTGAATTTTTTAAGGAGATTTGTGCCTAGCTTTGCTGAAATCCTAATGAATATTACAAATATGCTGAAAAAGGGTCATGAAATAAAATGGAATGCAGAAGCTAGAAAGTCATTTCGGGAAATCAAGCAAGCCATTTCAGATGCTCCTGTGTTGGTAAGTCCATATTTTACCAAAGATTTTTTAATATTTTCGTATGCTTCAGAGTATACTATTGCAGCGGTTTTATTACAGAAGAATGATGAGAACTTGGAGCAGCCCATAGCATTTTTCAATAAAATGTTGAGGGATGGAGAATTGAAATATGACATCATGGAGAAACAGGCATATGCTTTAGTCAAAGCATTGAAATATTTCAGAGCATATGTTCTACACTCACATGTAATCGCACATGTTCCAATTGCTGCAGTGAAAGGAATTTTGACACAACCTGATCCAGAAGGTAGGAGGGCAAAATGGATAGCTACATTACTAGAGTACGACATAGAGATAAAGCCTACTAAACTGGTTAAGGGACAAGGAGTAGCAAAAATGATGACCAATTCAAATTGTGAGTCTTTACAAATTAATTCCTTATCTCACCAGTTTAATCAGTTGGATACAGAAGTGGAAGTAATGATTGATTTCGTAGCGTCTCCATGGTATTCTGATATTGTTTATGTCCTTCGAAATTTGCAAGCACGAGTAGGATTGAGTAAGTCAAGGGAAAGATCAATAAAATTGAAGGCCGCTAAATTTTGTATTATAAATCAATATCTTTATTGGAAGGACCCTAGAGGTGTGTTATTAAACTGTCTTTTGGAGAATGAAGCTCAGCATACAGTCAAAGAATTTCATAAAGGAGATTGTGGAGGCCATCATTCTTGGAAGGTGACTGCAAATAAGATTCTAAGAGCGGGCTATTATTGGCCAACATTATTTTTAGATGTTTATAAAGAAACCAGCATGTGTCATCAGTGTCAAATTTTTGATGGTAAAAGAAAGGTGCTTCCTCTTCTTTTGAACCCGATAACAATAGAAGCTCCTTTCCAACAATGGGGTTTGGATTTCATTGGCGAAATAAACCCCAATTCGTCAGGACAGCACAAATGGATTCTGATAGCCACATATTATTTTACAAAATGGATTGAAGAGATTCCCACCAAGAAGGCCATTGAAACTGTAATCATGGATTTTCTTGAGGAAAATATATTGGCTAGATTTGGATGCCCCAAAATAATAGTAACAGACAATGCAGTTGCTTTTAAATCCAATAAAATGGTTGATTTCTGTCACAAATATCATATAAATCTTAATCATTCGACTGCCTATTATTCGCAGGGAAATGGGTTAGCCGAATCTTCAAATAAAAGCTTAGTAAGGATCATCAGGAAGTTGTTGGAAGATAATAAAAGGTCATGGCACACTAAGCTCAAATATGCTCTATGGGCTGACAAGATTAGTACCAAAAGGGCAATTGGCATGTCTTCGTTCCAACTGGTGTATGGAACTGAAGTTGTTTTTCCAGCATCGTTAGGCGTTCCAGTTATGAGATATTTCCAAGAGTAGAAAGAAGAACCAAATCACATGCAAAGGAGAATAAATCAGATTATTGAGATGGAAGAGCGAAGGAATAAGGATTATGACAAGGTGCAATCACATCAGGAAAAAATAAAAAATACTTTTGATAGAAAGGTGAAAGAAGAATAGTTTCAGATTGATGACTTGGTCCTGAAGTGGGATGCTCCTAAAGAAGATAAACACGGAAAATTTGATCATATGTGGGTAGGTCCTTATGTTATTGCTGGATACAGAGGACAAAATGCATTTCTTTTGGAATATCCGAATGGGGTTTCTCTTGATAGTAATCCTGTTAATGGGAGATTTTTGAAACATTACTTATCCTAAGGAGGGAGGTAAAACCTGTATTATAGTTTGTAAATATTTCTCTTTCTTTAGCAATCAGTACAGATGGTAAGCCGAATGTTTTTGAAGCTCGCAGTGAAAGCCTAAGATTCACGAGGCATGCCATTCCTTTTTATTACATATATCAACAAAAAAGACAAATTTCCGGAACTTATTATGAAAGATTAAAAATAGGCACCTGGTCTACGAGTTCTTTGATACCTCACAAGGAGAATATCATCCCCAGATGGAGCCAGTTGTTAACACCTCTAACTAGCAGAGGGTCAAAGAGACCATGGTAAAGAGAAATAAAGGTTGCTCGAAACTTTGGTTAATATCTGATGGTGTGAAAGTATGATAAACGGCGCATAAGCAATAAAATTACCACATGATCCAATGGTGTAGAACGAGGAAGTGAAGATCGATGGCTTATGATATACCCTCTCTATACAGATGCGCATAAGATAAAGACATAAGGAGATAGTTAACAAGATGCAGAGATCAATGGTCATAAATCTAGATCGATTAAATCTACGATCAATAGGAAGTCCGCTCCGTAAACTTGCACGTTCATTAAAATGAAAAGGGTCAGCAGAATGGGTACGTGTAGGCTTATCCAACGGCTGGAAAATAAAGTGAAAATGCATCGACGGTCGTCATTGGATCCGGAGGATAGATTTGCGCGATGGTTGGAGAAGAAAAGTGGTAGCGGAATTGAAACCGCGGTACACGTGGCAGTTTGTGGTACATTCCGCGGGGACAAGCGGTTTGAGGGAAACCGCTAAAGGGAGCCTCCGGAATGGGCTTCTATATAAGTGGGGTTGACTTGCTTGAGGAATCATTTTTTATTGTACCGAGACAAATGAAAAGGACTGCTTACCAGCTTTCACAGTCAACCTCGAGTATATGCGGCTACAGTAACAGGTAAGTCTTAAATACTCAAGATTTATCCGCAGAATTACCATTGTTTTTCTATATTATGGATAAAGAGAAAGGCTTACAAGGGTTTAACCGAATTCTGGATGAAAGGGAAGAGTGCCTGGTTGATAGAGATAAAGGAGTATATGATCCATTCCTGTCTGTGGGAAGTGTATCTGTTACTAAAGAAAAATTATGGCGATATAATTCACAGGGAAATGACATTTTAAATGTTTGTAAGTCGTTTCTGTATCATTTTACTATAGAGCAGACCCTACACTTTCCTGCATTTGTCGAGTGGTGTGCAGTCAATTATTTGTCGTCTGAGAGAATTATTGTAAGTCGTTCTATGTCCAGGATACTGTGCCAAATTGACGCAAAATCTATACGTGAAATCCTGAATTTACCCAGTAATTGCCCCGATAGTCATGAGTCCGTAAACGAGTCTGTTTTAACTGAAGTGTACAGAAATTGTGAAACTGAGGTTCGATGTAAATTCTTGTCTAACATTCTTAATGAAGGTCAGTCACTGGAAGGCCTCTTTTTTCCATATCAAGCTCATATCTTCAAGGATGAAGTTCAATTGGTTACAGTGTCTTTGGTTTGTCAGGTCTTAGGTCTAGATGATGACTGTCATGTCAGTGAAGTCATCTTGGGCTTCTTATTAAAAATGAGTTCAATTAGTCCTGAGTCTCAGTCTCAGTTGGTTCATGTCTTCAGTTTGGACGAATATCTAACAAAAACTATACATCTCCAATTGATTGAGTTTCCAAAAGTCAGGTTTTTCAAGTTTCAAATGTATATGTTCAAATGTAACTGAACTGAAATTCTTGAATACTTTGTTCTTTTCAGATTTGCCTAAGCAAATCAATATGTATGAATTTGTAATCTCCATTATGTCCGAAATATATAGGCTGCTATTTGATGAAGTGTTACCCAGAGTATTCGAAGAGATGAAGAGTATGATGCAATCCTCACTTGAGGATAGGATTGGAGATTGGTTCTTGTATAAAGATTTTACAGTTTTGAGAATATATGGTTTCACTGGGGAGCCTTACAAGTTGCCTGCTTTCCTTACCCCTAGAATTTTTGCATTGGAATATATGAGACAGAGGTTACATGCAGAGGAGGAACATTTTGGGGCTTTCAAGAAATCTTCCAATATCAAGTTCCCTCTTAAAGTTGGTTCCTTTATTTTTTTAAATAAGGGTGCCCTGGTGTTTGTAGAGAAATTACTGGAAAGCATGGATTTTCAAACGGAACAAAGGGTCAATTATGATCCCTATCATATAATTTCTCTAAGAAAGCAAGCAAATAAAAATAATCCATTTGACTATCAAGTTTTTGAAGGTCTGAATGAGGTAGCCAATTTGTTTTACTTTGTGTAAATGCCAGGATCCAGTGAGGATACAATCCATGAATCGATTGCGGTATCGCCAATGCCACATAGTTCTAATATTTTGATTAAAAGAAGTCTTTCTGAAATCGAAAGTATGGAAATAGATGAGGACAGTTCGCATAAGAAAACAAAATTATCTCAAGATGATAAAATTTCAAGCGAAGTAGTTTTGGATGAATTGAAAAGAGTTGCTTTGATTCCTAAGAAATCTTTACAGGTGAATCAATTTTCCTTTAAAAGTGTAGATAATACAGAATCAGGTCCAGTTTTTAAATCTAAAGAATAATTCATGATTAGCTATATGGAAAAGCAAAGACAGCCCCTAGAGGAAACCAGGAATCTACTCCCACGGGTGAGAAGTTTGAATAATCCAAAGACTTCCTTGATTTCTACTCGGGACGTAGAAAAGAATACTTTAAAATTGGCCATGGTAAGTGATAAGAAAGTGTCATAAATGGAAGTGAGATTAGACAAAATCAGTGTACCAGATAAAATACAGTTACATAAACAAACGGGAGATATTATCTATTCATATTTATTGCATGCTATGGTAAAAATTAACAAGTTACAAGTTTTGGTTGACAAATTGGAAGTACAATTAAAACATGAGGAGGTTGAGAACAAGGCTAATTCCATTCAGATAAAAAAATTACAAGCAGATATCGTAAGCTTAGGAAATGAAACAGGTAACACCCAGGCTATCAAAAAAAAATTAGAAGAAAAAGACAATGCCCTCTAGGTACTAAAGAAGAGATTGAAAATCCTGAGTACATAACATGTTCGGTCATCATAAGTATTAGCATTGCATGAGGAGAAAAACAAGACTCATCAGGAGATGATGGAGTATAAAGGAAAGACTGTGAAATTGCAAGAAGAAAAGGATAAGTGGGAAGCGGAACGGAATGAGTTAATAGCACAAATTTCACAGATGAAAAAGGACCAAAATGAAGAAAAATAAATCATGGAGGAACTAATGAGCCAGACTCCCACTGATGAAGATTTGACTATTGTAAACATTGAAAAACCTTTAAATGATTTTTCTACCGATGACTTACTAGTGCCCATGTCCCAAGTCAGCTTGAAAGATGAAGAGATAAGAGAGTTAAAAGAAGAAAATGAGAAAATCAAATCTAAGCTAACCAAAATGACTGAAAGCAAGAATAATATATTACAGGATAAAGGTCAATTACAGAAGAAGCTTAATGAATTGAAAGAAAGGAACACAGGAAAGGGTCCTCTCCAGGGAGCTAAACACATAATCTGGGATATGTTGTCTGTGGAAATTACTAAGTTCAGGCATTATTTAAACTTCAATGATGATCAAAGTACATTGGTTAATTTAGCCAATCAAAGACTGAAATTAGTAAATGAGACTATGGAGAGGAAGCCCCTTGGCACAGCTCAAAATGCATTGAATTTCTTAAATTCATTAACATATCAAAAATTACAAGATATAGGAGTCAAAGACAGAGTGGCAATGGTACTGTGGTCAAAAAGGTTTATTGATAAACATCATCTTATGAAGACAGTACAAGATAAGGCTGATGAGATGACCTCACGTATTAATGATTTCAGGCATGCTTTTAAAGAGTTATTTGAAGATGGCCTTCCTTCCTTCTTGGATGAGGAGGGATGACTGTTTTCTCAAGAACATTATCACAGCCTGTTGGTGCAAATCCGTATGGATCACTCTAAATTTGATGATTTGGTAAAGGGGCTAACGGGAAAAGTCATCGTAGATAAGCTAACAGAAGATTTTGAGATATTTCAGAAATTTCTGATCGTCAGAGGAGGGTTGCCTACTGTGTCTTATGAAGCCTACATGGATCTGGAGGTGTCTATTCGAGAAATGGTTGAGTACGATATCCCAAGTGCGGAACAATGGAGAGCCGTGGAAATATTTGGAAAAACAAAGTATATTCTTCATCCATGAAGACAGGTGTTGCGCGCTGTGGAGCTAATTGGCTAATTGTTTGGGCCTTGTTACCAAGTTGATTTAAATTAAATGATCTGTCAGGATCAAAGCAAGTAGTTTATTCCTAGTTGTTAGGAATTTAGTTACAATGACTTTGATTAAGTAGGTTATTCAGTTATAAATCTTCTTAGAAGAAGAGATCATTTGATGTATATATTTGCATTTACTTTATGTAATGGGGGTTGGAACCCATCTTGTTGATGAATGTTTTTTGAATACATATATTTTTGAATAACAAAGCTGTATGCGTGTGGGTTATCAGAGATTCTTGTGCTATTTACATTACAGTCTGTATTTCCTCCTCTTTGTAATTGTTTTTCCAGTGTTACACTCCATTTTGTTTTCTTTGTATCTGAAACGTAGTATTGAATGGTTGGAATTCATATTGGTTATGCTCTGATCATTGTTTCAAATATTCTATAAATGTTTCTACCAAATTTAATATAGAACTCATCTTCTGATGCTCTGTATTGATGGACTGTTCATTATTTATTCTATTCCACATGAACTAAATGAACGACTGTGATTGAGTGGTTATCTTTCCTTTGATAAAATCTCACGCATATGTGTTTGTGATATCTTTATGTATATGTGACTCAATTTCCCAATGATTATGTGTATTGTTTCAACCATCTGTATAATTTTCGAGTGTTGATTTATATCTGGCCTTGTTAAATCTATATTTGAGAGATCCCTCTCTGGAAAGAAAAGCCAGTTTCGTTCTGAAGTGGTTTTTGTTGTTACCTTGGGATCTACCTTTCACAACCTGGGTACATTCTGAGTGTTAACACACACCATTTATTAAAAAAAGAGTATACAAACAAGAAAAAATTATATGGACATAACAATAATAATTACCTTGATGAAGACATGCCAATCATGTGTTTTGACCCCCGCAAAATCACCTTTTTTAGTGATGATATTCTTCAAGTTTGCAGAAAAACCGGTGGGAAATTTATATTTCCACATTACTTCTTTGACAACATTGCTTTGTTGCTCCGTAAACATCCATGGAATTGAGTTTATAATAACGTGTTCTCTGTTGGTATGAAATTGGATGACGTATTTCATTGCATGGTTGCTTTCTTGAATGTCTTTGCACACTTTAACAACTTTATCTTTCTCCCTCCTTAGCTCTAGTAGTCGCCATAAGGTTTCAGTAACATTCTTTCAAATATGAATTGGATCAAACAAATGAGCAATTTGTAGGTGCTCATAGTAGGGCAACCTGCTGAATTGAATAGGATAATTTTTCATTCCTCGTGGAAGACCATTAATGCCTTCATGATCACGATGGACATCATGAATATTAGTTTATAATTAATAAATTACATCATAAATCAAATATGGCCACTACAACAAACAACTCACAATAAAAACTAAAATACATAAAAATTCATACACGATGATCCATACGTACCATGATGACAATTTCTATTGTATTGCATCTTCTAAAGGTGAGGTGTCATTCTCCATGGTTTTAATGCAGTCTCCTGCTTCCCATTGAAAATATTTCTTTCAGTTTTTCTATACCTGTGATTCTTAGAGAGGAAATGCCTATACTCATCAAACACCTCCTTTCTTAAGCTTTTTGAACGTTGAGATTTTATCTTAGGACCACAAACTGGACATCCAAATTTACCCTTTGTCTGAAGACCTACAATATTTATCTATGGAATATCTATGTCAAATATAATGATTTATAAAATATTCTAACTAATCCATATAATTAAATGCAATTAAAGTGGAACTTAAAATTACAAACCACAAAATGAAGTTAACCCAGGGGCATCATGTATTGTCCATACAACCATTGCATGGAATTGAAATTGTCTTTGTCGTATTTGTCTAGATACATCATACATAGTTATGCAATTCCATAACTTCAATAGCTCATCTATAAGAGGTTCGATGTATACATTCATATCTTTGACTTGGAACTTACCTGATTCATAATTTGAAGAACATATAAAATATATCATTATGAGAATCATTAAGATATATAAACCATGCAGAAGAGTAAAATAATAGATATATATATGAGATTAAGATACATATTACAAAAAATGAGATGCCACAACTACATTATAAATAAAACAGTTTTCGTCAATAAAACCTGGAATAATCATCAACAACATTATGTGCTCCCTCTTTATTGACAACCATGGAGGAATGTTATTGTTGATAAGAAAAAGAGGCCACACCGTGTAAATGGATTTCATCTATGCAAATGGATTAACACCATCTGCTGCCAAAGAAATCCTAAGATTACGTGGTTCTTCTTTAAAGTGAGGCCACTTTTCCTCAATGTCTCTAAAAGCAGTACCATCTGCAGGCATTCGGATAACATCATCTCGACTTCTGTTCCTGGCATGGTAATCCATAAATTGCACTATGTTTTTGCACCTGAACAATCGTTGCAAACGTGGAATGATGGGAATATAACGAAGAATCTTCTGAGGCACCTTTTTTGTTACTTTATCTGTACGATATCTACTTACATGACATTCTGGACATCCTGTTGCAAATTCATGCTGATTATAATATATAACATGGTCATCGGGGCATGCATGAATTGCTTCATAATGCATTCCAATCTCTTTCATGATGGAATATAAATCTTGAAATGTGCGAGGTAAAATATTTGATGGTGGTAACAAAAAATCAGCTATCAAGCTACCCAAAAAAAAATTTGTTAATGTAATAAATAAATAATATTAACGAAACACGCTTCATCCGTACGTTGATCAATAATGAGTTAACAATACAATTATTAGAGGAATGCAAATAAACTTTATTACGATCCTATATATGTGATGTATTATTTTAGATACCTTAGCATACATGTGATTGCAATGTTTGAAAGACCATTCATAACCTTCAAGTTCATTATCAACAATATAGTAGAGAGAAGATTTGTTTTGGAGCCTTCATAAAGGGGTTCATATGCCTTATCAAGAAGAGGTATATTGTGAACATCATCAAAGTCATCATCATTTTCATTATCAACATCATCGTCATCCATTCTAACGTTAAATGAATCATGTATCAATGTATTTGTACCATCATCTTCAATTACATCATCGGCATGATCATCTTGTTCAATATGATCATTCACTTGTTCTCCATTAAACATACACGCTCCATGATCCTGATCCTGAACTTGTTCTGAAAGCACTTCCTCTAGATGACATGCTATAGGGTGTCTTTCCTTTAATATAAATACATGGAAACATCAATAGATATACATTAATATATGAAAAAAAATAATACATACAATTACAAAAAAAATGAATATAATAATCTTTATAATGCTAAACCTACAAATGGACGATATTCGTTTCCCCCCTCAGCGTGTCCATGTTCCCTGCAATGTTTTGTGGCTATTGAGATCAATATTCTTCTCCTCTTAAATCCCCTGCGTTGAGTACACGGACAATAACATTTGCCATCACCCCTTCGTTTCGTTGCATCCCATAGTCTAGAAAGCAATTGTCGGTTGTCTTCGTTTGGATCCGGAATATTTAATCTATTTGACATTTTGTCATAAACTTCTTTAATGAATATAACCGGTTGTCTTAAAAAATCAAGTTCCATGCATCAAGATTTTGTCAAACAGAGAGAAATCGAAGAATAAAAAATTCCCAACAAACTGTCTATCAATGAAAAAAAAAAATCCCACAACCGCCCGTTGAAGAATAAAACTATTCCTGAAAACGTCCGTCGAGGAACAAATAATTTTCGCAATCATCCGTCTCTTCTGCAACAAACATGTCGAAATGTTTAAAACAATTTATATTTATAATGGACATGCGTTGGATATTCGACGCCTTGAACATAGGTATTGTTAAAAGTATGGGACCATAAAATTTAAAATCATGTAAACCTTAATTTTTTTTGGGTTCACGGACGTCGAAGATCCGACATTTAGGTGTTGAATAACCACCACTACGGGAGTCGGACATCCGATGCCTATCCGGCACGGATGTGTCTGGTAACCGCCACTACAAGCGTCAGAATTCCGACTCCAGTGTGTTGGATAATCGACGTCACTAGAAATATTTTGTTGTCGACGTTCTGTAGATTGATTGTTTTCCGACACATCCGTGCGAAATTTCGGATGACGTCGGATTCTGTCATCGGATTTCGGGTTCAAATTATGTAGTGATACCACCGCCTTCTCAGCGAGTATCTTCATCAATGCTGCCTTCCACAACCCTGTCCATACCCATTTCCAATATGGCTGCCCCTCAATTGAACAAGATGGAAATGATCCTAGTAGCTAGGTATGCTCCCCTAATTTTTCCAAATCCCCTCGCAGCCATGCCTACTGGGGATTATCAAAAGTATATGCCTAAGTTTACAGGGGAAGGGGATTTCACTGCTAAAGAACATCTAGAGGCCTTTTATAGCTATGCTGAAAATATTAACATAGAACAAGCAGATGTATGGACCAAGGTTTTTGTGCAAAGCCTAGATGGCCAAGATAGGAAGTGGTTTAAGGAACTTCCAGTCGGATCAGTGGCAGGCATAGAGGCCCTAGATGACATTTTCCTAAAGCGTTGGGGAGAAAGGAGGGACCACCTCTACTATATCACTGAATTCAACAACCTGAAAAGAGAAAATGGGGAGTCTGTCTCCAACATTACCAAGAGATTCAACAACATGTACAGCAAGATCCCCACTAATATTAAGCCTACCGATACCTCAGCTATGATAACTTATAAAAATGCCTTTGACTCTGACTTCTGCCTACTTCTTAGAGAAAGGAGGACTACCTCCTTATCACTCATGTAGGATGTTGCCCTAGAGGTAAAGTCAAATATTCTAGCATCTCAGAAGGTCAAAGGGAAGATAGATAGGAAAAAGAAGCCAACAGACTATAGTGGGGCTTCTGCATCAGAGAACAAGATTGAAAAAATGACTAAACTTTTAGATAACATGACTGCTGAAATGTCTAAATTGAGGGACCAAGTACATCTATCGGTGAGGGGTAAAGGGCCAAGTGACTTTTCTCCTCGAAACCCAACTTTTGTTCCTTATAGAATAGGAAACCCCCTTGTTCAGATTCTCAGAAGGGAGAGAAATCAAAGGGAAGACCATAGGATAATAGCTCCATTTCAAAATGATGTATTAGAAGAAGAGTCGGAATTCATTGAAGAAGAAGGAGATGTTGAAGACAATATCCACTACATGGAGGACGAGATGGACTATTCTTTTCTAACACAGGAAGAATATGAGGAAGCCCTGATTGATGAGCAGATCACTGAAGAGCCTGTCTATTAGGCTGATGGTCAGGGAGGTTACCAACTGAGGTCTAGGTTGGTTGCTCCCCTCAAGAAGAATGGTGTACCTGTCAAGTAGCTTGATGCACCTTCTAGAAAGGTTGTTGTTTTACCAAAGAAAGTGGTTGTCCCATCCAAAGCATTGCATAAACCAGCACCTTCAGCCACACTTGATCAAGTCCAACCCAAACCTACTACTCATGAGGTAAGGTTTCCAGATAGGCCGTATTACACTTTCAACCTTGATTCTGAAATTCAAAAATTGAAAATCCCTTTCCCTTTAATTGAGCTAATGAAGAATGATACATTCAAAACCTCCATTCTGAATTCTCTTCATCCCAAGGTGCACATTGACACTGACTTTGTAAACCTGCAAGATGACAAGCCTGTTGTAACCCTAGGCCCCATGATCGAAGACCTAAAGGACTCATGCCCACCATTCTATATATCCTTGAACATCCATGATAAAATCCTCCATAACTGTTTGTTGGATTCAGGAGCCTCTCACTGTTGGAGACATTTACCATCATACACACTCTTTTGGTCAAATTGGCCTAGTTAAACCATTATCCTAAGTTTAATTGACATCAGTGGAGCATTAATTGCCATCATCCAGTCACACCCATGCCTACCTACATTCAAGGAGGCTAACTTAGCCTTATCCTACAGTCAAGGAGGCTAACTGGAGCACTCCAGGGGTGATCTGTGTGACATTAATGCACCTAATTGATAATTGGCGGTTACAATCAGTTCAACCAGTCAGTTATAGTCAGTTAAGGCACCTCCATTCATTAAATATATTATTTAATGATTATTTATTATTATTTAATGAACTGGAGTCAACAAGGCGCCTCCACCAACTTCTGATGGTCGGTTCAGCTTCAGTTAACTTCATCAGGGTTCATTGGAGTCATGCAGGACTAGCACTTGATGGTTGGATTGCTATGACATGTGTTTGATCTCCTTCAGTTGAGATTCAGTCATTTATTGCACTCCGACTTCAGTTAGGGTTTGGTGAGTCAATTAGGTTTTTAGTCAAGTGGTTAACTGAGTGAGATTGCATGGAAAAGAGTCAGTTAAGCTAGACTCACTCATTGAATTCAAATTGTCCCTTAGGTATTCGAATTCTTCATGGAGTTAAGCCATTGCTCAGCATTGGTATTGTAACCCTTTATTGTTTATTAAATATACATAGAGGAAACCTATTTTGGTTCTAGTTATTTTCCAATTCATGAGTATTTGTTAATAATTCTTTGATGATTTTGATTCCTAGTTCCTAGATCGTGTGCAAGAATTAATATGGTATCAAAGCTTACGGCGGGACGAAGAACAATCTCTCAAAAACAATATTTTTGACAGATTTCTCCATGAAATTTGAGCAATAGCTCAAAAATTCGGCACTGCACTAGAAGCCAAGGCTTACCACTTAATACCCCAAGTAAAGAACTTGTTGATCAAGCTTGCTTGATTGGCTATGCTGGGTGTGATGAAATCCTAGAATGTGCAGGTTGTCCAACCTTACGGTGCCCCTTTTGTTTTGATTTGCAGGTCTTAATAGGTACAACTTCGAATGGACTCATCAATCCCTCTTCTCACCCCATTCACAAGCTATTCGGAATGGAAGTTGAAGATGATTGCATCTATGAAGAGACGAGGTCTTTATGAGGTGTCTATTGGACTTGGAAGAGAGTCTTATGAGAATGAGAATGACTGGCTAAATGACAATGATAGAGCTGTTGGAACAATATGTCTGGCCCTTGATGATAGCTTGTACTACCTTAGGCTTGGTTCTTCTGAATACCCAAAGGATCTCTGGACAAAATTGGACAGAACCTTTGGCAAGCACAATGAGGATCATAATAGTACTTTGGAGATCACAGCCAGCACCACAAGAGTTCTTTACTCAAAATTCTCGGCCTCTACTCTCTCTGATGAAGTTGTTCAAGATGAAGATGAAGCAGAATTTTCTACACATTCAATTCGAATTGAAGAAAGTCTCCATGAAGTGACTCCTTCTCCTGATGCTCCGGAAGTTCATGAGATCTATGATATCTCATCTTCTCATATTGCTGAAACAGAAGAATACATTCGAATCTCTGATATTGAAGAAAAATACTGCTGCACTTTCATGCAAACATTCACCAGTGATTTTCCTTTGAATTCTGTGCAAAATTTACCAGTAATTGCTTTCGAAAGTGAGGAGAAATTTGAATTTTCTTCCTCTATTGTTGCTGCTGCTGTGAAAATATGTAATACCTTGGATATTTTGGAAAAAATATCAGATTACAAGAGTGATCAATTTGCTCCCGATGATCTAGATCTTCCAGCGAAATCCTGCAGGATTGCATGCACCAAAATTCAGAATTTTGCAGAAGAAGAAAACTGTGCAACTACCGTCTCGGTTGACCATAATTTTGGATCTGATATGAACCTTATTGGATCTGATATGATCTTATTTGGATCTGATCTGATATTTCTTGGTTCAAAATTTCAGGTTCATAAACCTTCAGTACTGCTTGTAGCTGTTCTCATCAATGGTGTGAAGAAACAAGTACCGCAAGTCTCCTACAAAACTGCTGCTGGGGATTTGATTTCATTTCATAGTTTTGGTTCTGTTGTGAACATATTTAGATCTGATTTACATTCTGATCTGATATTATTTTGTTCATATTTTAAAATCCAAAAGCTTTCAGTCATGCTTGTAGCTGCTCTCACCAATTTCGGTGTGAAAAATCAAGTACCGCAATTCTTCTTCAAATTTACTGATGGGGATTTGGTGTTAGTTTCCTCTTATGAGGTTGCTGATATTTTAGTTTGTGAATCATTAGATATTTCTGAAGCTATATCAGATTATGGAGCTCAAGCATTCACTCTCCAGAGTCCCAGGGATTACCTTTGGTCACAAGCTCATCTCCTCACAGAACTAGTAAAGAGGAAGACATTCTGCATCCGCTTGGACACTTGCTCCTAAGATTTGGGGCTGATTTTACCAATCATGGTTTGATTTTCAGGGCTGCAACATATCAGTTTCTTGAGTGTTCCACACATGGTTCGAATCCTCAAGAACCTTTGCTCTCTCTTCAGATGATTTCAGTTGCTCTACATGGGTCCAGTTTTCACCGTGCAGCTACTTATATTTCTGATTCAGTTGAGTGCATTGTTCTTCTTCCAAAGTGGAAGATTCCTCTAGACATATTCATTTAGTTTGGATTCAGAGGTTCACATGCACAGTCTCAGGATGCTGCTGCATAGAAGAACCAATTCTTGATTTACTGCTTAGTTTGAGGGGGGGTATTTTTCCCATGAGGTTTTCCCCGTTTCCTTGGTTATATTAAGCAGTTACTTTATTGTACAGGGTGACCTATGGCCTTTTGTTTCCAGGGGCCCTAGAATTTTTATGCATATATTTTTTCTAACTCTTCCTGAGTATAGCTTAAGGGGGGGTGTTGGAGACATTTACCATCATACACACTCTTTCGGTCAAATTAGCCTAGTTAAACCACTATCCTAAGTTTAATTGACATCAGTGGAGCATTAATTGCCATCATCCAGTCACACCCACTCCTACCTACAGTCAAGGAGGATAACTTAGCCTTATCCTACAGTCAAGGAGGCTAACTGGAGCACTCCAGGGGTGATATGTGTGACATTAATGCACCTAATTGCTAACTAGTGGTTACAATCAGTTCAACCAGTCAGTTACAGTCAGTTAAGGCGCCTCCATTCATTAAATATATTATTTAATGATTATTTAATTATTATTTATTATTATTTAATGAACCGGAGTCAACAAGGCGCCTCCACCAACTTCTGATGGTCAGCTCAGCTTCAGTTAACTTCATCAGGGTTCATTGGAGTCATGCAGGACTAGCACTTGATGGTTGGATTGCTATGACATGTGTTTGATCTCCTTCAATTGAGATTCATTCATTTATTGCACTCTGACTTCAGTTAGGGTTTGGTGAGTCAATTAGGTTTTTAGTCAAGTGGTTAACTGAGTGAGATTGCATGGCAAAGAGTCACTTAAGCTAGACTCACTCATTGAATTCAAATTGTCCCTTAGGTATTCGAATTCTTCATGGAGTTAAGCCATTGCTTAGCATTGGTATTGTAACCCTTTATTGTTTATTAAATATATAGAGAGGAAACCTATTTTGGTTCCAGTTATTTTCGAATTCATGAGTATTTGTTAATAATTCTTTGATTATTTTGATTCCTAGTTCCTAGATCATGTGCAAGAATTAATACTCACAACCTAATTCCAAAGGCTGTGATGGATGAGATTGGCCTCAGCATCACCAAACCCTACCATGATTTATTCTCCTTTGACTCTAGGAAGGTCAAGTGCTTGGGCCTCATCAAAGACCTTGCTGTAAATTTAACTCAGCTACCTTCAAAAAGCGTAATGATGGACATTGTAGTGGTTGATATTCCTCCAAAATTCAGCCTCTTGCTGTCTCGGTCATGGAGCAAAAGACTAGGCGGCACCCTTCAAATGGATCTCACATACGCCACCATTCCCATGTTTGGAGGAGAAACTAAGAGATTGTACAGGGAAAATCAGCTAGCATACATTATAAGCAAGGAGAGTCGCTTAGTGAATCACCCCATCTACGCGGTGGACACCGATTTTGGGTCTTGCATTTTGCAAATAGATGATAATCAGAAGACATCAGTTCAGCTCACTAAGCCCACCCGTTAGCAGCCCGAAGAAGTCACAACAGTGATCTGGACCATGTATTTTGATGGGGCTGGCGCTCAAAGCTCAGCAGGCACGGGTGTAGTCCTGATCTCCCCATCTAAGGAAAACATTCACCTGCATATAAGCTTGATTTCAAAATCATGAAAAACGTAGCAGAATATGAAGCCTTGTTGCTAGGAGTTAAAGCTGCCAAGGATATTGGGATCATGTGCATGAAGATTTTTGGAGACGCAGACCTCATCATACAGCAGGTCAACAACACTTTTCAGACAAAAAATATCAGATTGAAGGTCTACATGGACGAGGTATGGAAACTCAGAGACTCCTTTATGTTTTTTGAACTGTCATATATTCCTAAGGATTTGAATCACCTGGATGATTCCTTGGCCGTCTCTGCAAGTTTGTTTGTTCCTCCTTTACCCCTTAAGCTCAGCTATGATGTTCAGGTCAAGTACATACCCTCTCTGCCAGACAATGTAAAATTTTGGAGGGTGTTTGAGAATGATGAGGAGCTTAGTAAATTCCTTCAGTTAGTAGATGAATTCTCTGGCATACACAGAGACCAGGAAAACCTTAACATGGAAGAATCCAAATAGCTCAAGTTAAAAGATAAAGTGACTGAGCAAAATATTGTCCAATTGCCCAGCAACTACATACCCCGAGGTCTAGTACAACTGGAAGAACTATTTGATCACAATGTCATCCCTCTCAATCCTGCCAAAAAGGAGCTAGACCCTGCTATCCAAGAGCAAAACATAGGTAGCCAAAGCTGTCCTAAACTGATAAATCTTTCCACGGGGTTGAATGCTGATCAGAAGTCTGAATTTTGCAACTTGATAAAAGAGTTTGCTGATGTTTTTTCCTGGGAGTATAGTGACCTAAAAACTTATGACACCAATATCATCCAGCACAAAAGTCCTTTGGAGAAGGACACCATTCCTTTCAAACAGAAGCTAAGACCCATCATCCCTCTCCTATTACCAATGATTGAAAAAGAGATCCACAAGCTCCTTAAAGCCAATATCATAGTTCCCCTCAGATATTCCAAGTGGATTGCAAACCTGGTAGTGATAAGAAATAAAAATGGAGAAATCAGGTTGTGTGTGGATTTTAGAAACCTAAACAAGTGTTCCAAGAAGGACAACTATCCACTGCCCAAGATGGAACACCTATTGCATAAAGTCTCGGGGCTAGAGTTATGTCCTTCCTTGATGGCTTCTCTGGATACAACCAAGTTGCTGCGCACCCTGATGACCAAGAGAAGACTGCCTTTACTACCCACTGGGGCACCTTCATGTATGCTAAAATTCCATTTGGGCTAATGAATGCTGGGGCTACTTTTCAGAGAGCCATGGACCTAGATTTTGTAGGGCTAAAAGATAAATTTGTACTGATATATTTGGATGGCTTAAGAGTTTACTCTCACAGCCATCATGACCACTTGCAGCATTTAAGGAAGCTATTTCTCAAGTGCAGAAGGTATGGAATATCACTGAACCCCAAGAATTCCCAGTTTTCACTCAAGGAAGGAAAGCTCCTAGGCCACATAGTCTCAGCTGAAGGTGTAAAGATCGATCCGGTAAGGGTGGAAGCAATTCAGCAGCTATCAATACCAAGGTCAAAAAGAGACATTCAGTCCTTTTTAGGCAAGATAAACTTTGTCAGGAGATAATTTCCTAATTTCTCTGAGCAGATAAAGCACATAACAGTCATGCTAAAAATGGAAGCAGAAATAAAATGGACTGACCAAGAAAGAAACTCTTTCGAAGACATTAAGAAATCCATCATGGGGGCCCCAACCCTAATTAGTCCCGACTACACCAAGGGTTTTTACATTTTCTCTTTTGCATCTTATGACACAGTGGCAGTTGTACTATTACAAAAGAATGATGAAGGTCTTGATCATCCAATTGTTTTCTTCAGTAGAACCCTGAGATATGCTTAGCTAAAGTATGAACCAATTGAGAAATAGGCTTATGCTCTCATAAAATCTTTGAATACTTTCAGAATCTACATTCTCCATGCAAAGGTCATTGCA
Organism: Pseudotsuga menziesii; assembly: GCA_001517045.1. Lineage (NCBI taxonomy): Eukaryota > Viridiplantae > Streptophyta > Pinopsida > Pinales > Pinaceae > Pseudotsuga > Pseudotsuga menziesii. The sequence continues at coordinate 295,369 of LPNX010528348.1, forward strand.
TATGTCCCTTCAGCTGCTGTGAAGGATGTTTTGACTCAGCCTGACATTGATGGAAAGAGAGCTAAGTGGATTTCCAAACTCATTGAGTTTGATGTAGAGGTGAAACCCACCAAGCTGGTAAAGGGATTAGGTCTGGCCAAACTCATGGCCAAAGAAAACTATGAACTAATGGGAATAAATTTCACATGTGTCAGATCTGCAAAGGTGCAGACTATGGTAGCTGCTGAAACAGAAGTAAATCAAGATCAGAATAACAGTCCATCAGTAGTTGAGAACATATCTTCATGTGAGTGGTACTCAGGTATCATTCAATTTTTGCTAAAATTAGAAGTTTCCCCTGATCTCACTCCTAACCAAGCACGAGCTCTCAAGTTGAAATCTGTTAATTTTTGCATAATTGACAAACTGCTATACTGGAGGGATTAGTCTGGAATTTTGTTAAGGTGTCTAGATAAAGAGGAAGTAGAGCAGGTCATGCATCACTTTCATTCCAGTACATGTGGAGGCCACCACTACTGGAAAACCACAATCCACAAGATCTTAAGAGCATGATACTATTGGCCAGCCCTCTTTGATGATGTATGCACTTTTGTAAGGGCATGTGACCAATGTCAAAGATTTACAGGGAAGCAGCAGCTCAAATCCTTGCCCCTTAGGCATGTTATAGTGAATGGGCCTTTCCAACAATGGGGTCTAGATTTCATAGGTGAAATAAATCGTCTAGATTTCATAGGTGAAATAAATCCATCTTCCAGTGGACAGCATAAATGGATCTTAGTAGCCACTGACTACTTTACCAAATGGATAGAAGCAGTACCCACCAGAAATGCCACTCATCAAGTCATCATGAGATTTTTATATGAGAACATCTTCAGCAGGTTTGGTTTCCCAGTAAGGTTAGTAACTGATAATGCACCAGCTTTTAAGGCTGGGGCATTAGCTAAAATGTGTGAATCGGTGGGTATTCAACTGGTGCACTCTGCATCCTATTACCCACAAGGCAATGGCCTAGCTGAGTCATCCAACAAAAGATTAGTCAGAATCATCAGGAAACTGCTAGAGACAAATCAAAAAAGCTGGGATTCAAAGCTTAAGTTTGCTTTATGGGCTGATAGGGTAACAGACAAAAGATCCATAGGGACTTCTCCATTCAAACTAGTTTATGGCACTGAGGCCATCTTTCCTATCCAGCTCATCCTTCCAGTGGCAAAGTTCTTTCAAGGAGAGGAGGATGAACCAAATGATATGGTAAGAAGGATGATGGATTTGTTAGAATTAGAGCAAATAAGGGAGCAAGTTGTAGGAAAATCAAAAGCTCATCAACAGAGGATAAAGGGCATGTTTGACGAAAGAGCAAAGGAAGACAACTTCCAGGTCGGAGATTCGGTCCTCAAGTGGAATGCTGTCAGACAGGACAAGGGGAAACATGGAAAATTCAACTCTTTGTGGATTGGCCCTTTTGTGATAGTGCAGGTACATAAGAATAACACCTTCAAATTGTAGAGTCTCAAAGGTGAAGATGTATTTGATGGCCCAGTAAATGGGTGGTTCTTGAAGCTCTATTTTATTTGAGGTTCTGAGGCCTTATGATTGTAAATTAGTAGATAGTAGGTTGTTTTGTTTTCAGAATAGACTCCATTCCCAATGGAACAATAAAGGATAGTGTTAAGTTACTTAGTTGCTTTTAGGGAAAGGCATTTTGGTCTGGGGTTCTTGGGACCTCATTGGGAGGTTCCCATCCCCAAGTAGGAGCCAGATGTTATCTCCCAAAATAATTTATTTTCATATGAAGAATTTTATTCACGCAATGAGGGATATGAATGTCACTAACAGTTTGAAAGCCTCTATTTTTTATGAAAATTTCACAAAGCTGTAGCTTTCGGTGGCTTGGGCGAGGATTAGAACATCTCATTAGCCACCGAAAGTTGGAAGATAAATATCAAATGGAAAACCTTTTCGATGGTTAGGCGTATTGATAAATCTTTTAACTACCATCGAAACATTTTTTAACAGCGATCAGAGGTTTAGTCCTCTACGACGCCGACGTTTCGAAGGTTTAGTCCTCTACGGCGACAACATTTCGAAGGTTTAGTCTTCTGCAATGCCGCCATTACAAAGAATCCAGTGGTTTAAAGTTCCAATGGTTAGTGGTTTTGAGTTCTGATCGCTGATGAATAGTTTAGTAGCTAGAGCGTCCGATCGCCGACAGATTAGTGGTTAGTCTGTCCGATCGTCGAGCTTGGAAATTAGTGATTTGAACTGCTGACATTACGAAAGCATTTCAGTCTAAGGCGCCGATGAGATAGAGGACAGAGCTTCCGATTTTTTATCACGAAGCTAGTGGTTTAGAGCTCCGACACTGCAGCATCGTTCAGACAAGAAGTTCTGACACGTTAATGATTACAGCTTCTGGTCGCCGATGAGCTAGTGATGGAAAGCGTCGATACATTGAGACTTGGGGCACCAATGGGCTAGAAGACAGAACTTTCGATCGCCGATGAAGAAACCATCGTCACGTTAGTCATCTGAGGCTCTGAAATAGCAGCGGCATAGAGAACTAAATCTCCGCTTCAAACTTCTACTGACCTCCGATAGCGATAAAGCAAAATCGTCGACAGTTAAAAAATATAAAGTTTTGAAAAATTAAAACAAAAGAGATAGCGCGCATCAACGAATAACAATATTGTCCATCGACGGCATAGAGGACTAATGTCTCGATTCCTTCGTCAAATGACTTTCGACAGCGATAAAATTAGTTCGTTTCACCTCCGAAACAGCGGCAGCGTTTCGGTCTAAGGCACCGACGGGCTAGAAGACAGAGCTTCCGCTCACCGATGAAGAAACTGTCGCGACGTTAGTGATGTGAGACGCCGACACTACGGCAACACTCTGGTATAAAACTCCGATGAAATAGTGGCTAGAGCCTCCAATCGTTGATCACGAGGCTAGCGGTTTGAATTGTTGACACCACGGCAACGCTTAGCTCTAAAAATCTGATACTCAGTACCTAGAACTTCCGATCACCGATGCCTAAATTATTGTTCAACCGTTAAAAGAGGGTTTTGAAAATTGCTATCTACCAAAAGTGAACCGAGGTTCAAAGGCAAAGTTTCGACAAACAGAACCAGATTTTGGCGGCCACAGATAGCTCAAGGACGTAAGTTAAATATAAAGGGTGCTGGCAGAAGTATCAGAAAGGGTCTGTTTAGATTTATTATGACAAAACAGTGCCATAAATTCATCAACCCTAATTATAAAGGAGAGATCAGTGGGTTAACAGACAGTGAACCAGCAGTGGTGATTATTAGTGACTACTTCAGTTATTAAAAGTTCGCTCAGTGAACTAGATATTCACAATACATAGACAAATAGTTAGCAAGGGTTTGAAGCCCTAATCTGAGAAAACTATCACTTTCAAGTATTTTTGTGTAAATAGATCGAATTTTCAGGATCTGTCATTTTTGTAGAAGGCTATAAAGCCCATGATTGATTTTATAATAAGGGTTCAACTTCGGGGATTTATGAGCCAATAACACTTTCAAGCTTCTCATTTTACTTATTCATGATATAAGCTCTTTTGTTGTGATATGTTCAGCCATCATCTCTTTCTTTACTGTATTTATGCCTGAATGTGTATTTAGGTCATTTTCAAATTGATTAAAAAGTTGATAGTTGTCATCCTATTGGTTTATTAATGCTATTTGATTTATAATAACATCCTCATCAGGATTTAGCCATTTATATGCATGTGTTTTGTATGTAAGTCTACCAGCCTGGTGAGTTCTCCATCCCTGCACCTTATTGTCGAATTTCTGAGCAATTGCAACTAAAATCCTTGTAATTGAGTGAGCTTCATGCATGTCTTGAGAGTGGGAGGTTATATAGGTCACCTAACTTGATCCATATCAGAAAACCCTAAAAACATTTTAAGTTACCAGGCATCCTCGAGCTACAACCTAGAGGAGTTCCCTGGAGTGATAACACACGCACTTGAGAAACATCGTGAATATTCACCATCAATCTTTAGTCAATCACGTTCAAAGGAATTACAACATCATATCACAACTTCAATCAACACAGTCACACTTCATGCAGTTGAAGAGAACAATCTCTCTCCACCAAAGATCTTCAGTCTTCAAAGCGGTTGCAGTAGCAGAAATATGACTTCAATCTCCAACAAACTCTTAGTTGTGATTACTGAGGTCTCTTCTTGGCTGGTTGCATTACTCCATCTTCCATAGCAATCCCAACACTCCCTCATGAAATCGCAGCTCATAGTATGTGGATTCTACCCAAATTTGAATAGAAAACGCATGGCTTCTATGACAAATAGGCTATGGGTGGAGATAGAAGGTCACAAACTTCTCAACACGTGTGGAGAATATCTCAACAGGTAATGGAATGGAAGCATGATGGGGCTATGAGAAATATGAGTTGCAACAGAGGGGAAGCACTCTCAAACAATAAAATGAAGCGTTGATGCAAAATTAGGGTTAGGTATATAGCCTCACTAATTCAAACATACATGAAACTAACAGTCAAAATATTGCATTAAATTGAGGAAATAATTAATAGCGTATTTCTCAATGGACTATTTCATACCTAAGACACAGTCATTCCTCAACGCAATCTTGGAATTGTAATGCACACAATGAATGCACTGGAAGGAGAGACACCCGGAATTATTGGCACACAAGTTGTAAGAAAAATGCACGCAAAGGAAAAACTGACGGAGCAAACAACCTAAAATAAATTAGCAGAAGGCGGAATGGAGGTCTAGCATCCAGATTTCCAGTACTAACAAGCATACAGGAAGGATTTATGGCAAGTGGTGCTATGATACCACTGTTGAGATGAATAACTCCTAGTTCATTTATTCCATTTCCAAAAACATTTATTTATACATTGATGTGGTGGTTGAGTTTCACCTTCCAACCAACCCTTTCGGTTTCCTACGTGACTCTTCATGTTCATATTCTACATATAATATTTACATTAACTATGGAACCATAATCCGAGGATTAAATATTTCCAACATATTTATTAATAATTATTTTCTAAACCTTATCCCTTGAGAATTTTATTGTTCTGAAAATCACCTGAAATGAAAATTAAATATCATAACAAAGACAACATAAAAAAATCGAAATATTCACAGTGATCTTACTTGCCATGTCCTCTTCAAAAGGGTACTTTTAGTTTTTTCAATAAGAGACACTAAAAATAAAATTGAATCTCGCCAACATGTGTCATGTAGTGATTTCTAAAGGCTGAAAAAAAAAAGAGAAAAAAAAATCCCGCAAAACACTAAAACCTCAATCTGAGGCTTTATATGAAGGAATTCAGCCTCAGAAAAGTGCTGGAAAAAACTCTAATCAAAGGATATAATCGGTCACTGCATTGAAAACTTCGAAACACAACTTCCTGTTAAATTTGAGCCCAAACGGATAACCAAGTCAAAAGTTTTGACCCCCATATATCCCTGCATATATTCTCTTTTTTTTTTCTTTTTCTTTTTTTTTTCTTTTTTCTTTTTTTCTCTTTTTTTAAGCCTTCAAAAATCACAACATCATGTCGACTAGGCACCCTTTTCTAAACATATTTTATTTTAATAAATAATAAAAAATAGTTCTCAAGTATGAAAAACCTCAAAATATAGTCCATGTAAAAGTGCAATGTGTGTAAATTATGAGCATACATTTTTCCCCTAAAATGAATAACCATCTCTCAAAAAACTAGTGCTCACTCATTATCCATACCTAAAATTTGCAAGTATATGTCATTGGTGAGCACAAAATTTGTCCCGTAATACGTCCATAAAAAATCAAAATAAAATTAAAAATGAGTACGAAGCTAATTCAATTCTCTAAAAAAATTGTGTTTACTTCAAGGTGAAATTCAAAAGGGAGATATGGGTTTAGTTGGGTTGAAGTTAAAAAACATAAAATTTTGCAGTTTTGTTTGTAAAAAACAAGCAAAATAGTCACTGAACTTTTTTTTCACCATGAAATCAATAGACATAAGATTTCCTAATTGTGATCCTCTCTCCTCCTCGGAAGACTGCCAGGTTCTTGACATTCTTCCTAAGAGCTCTCTTTCAGTCCAAAAAACAAAAAAGGGTTAATGCATAATAGGAAATAAATATGAGAAAGCAAGAATTTGAGTGGAGGGGAACGCAATCATGTTTTTCCCTATTTTTTTAAGGGGCCTCTAAAAGAAACCCAAAGGTGGAAAGAGTAGGTGGGGTCATGTTTGATCCTGGAGGAAAAGTAGTGAACACATATGCTTGGAACCTCAGAACAAAAACCAACAATGAATCAGAATGGATTGCTCTTATCAAGGTATGGAAATAGTCTCCCAATACGTATTTGGTGATTCTAGGTATGTGATTCAAAATATGTACAATTGTTTCAAGGAAAACTCAAAGCATATTCTTAATCTCTCCAAGCCTGACAATGTAGTTTTCTACCATGTTAGAAAAGAAAATAATAGCTTGGCAGACGAATTAGCCAATCAAGGCTCAAAGAATGAAAAATGAATGATTGATTTCAAGAGCCAAGCAAAAGTTAGAAAATGGATCCCATGATCAGTGATCAAAGAGTGTTCCAAAGGGTCTTTAACAATATGAATATCATAGGGAAAAAGGGGGAATTTTCTTGCTGCTCGCTCTAAGCATTCCTCCTGAAATTTCTCGAAATTGGAAAACAACTGGAAAGCCTCATGCAAATCAGGTACGAGGGAAAGAACATCATAGTGGCAGAAAGGTGTCATTTGGGCCTAAATGGCATTCAAGGCGTGAGTCAGATATCCCCCTCCACACAAGCTCGCACATAAGAAAGGCGATATAATGGATTTATATAACATTACGGGAGCCCACAAGGACAATTCATCTACAGTAGATCATAAACCTTTAGACCTTTCTGTAAAGAATGGTTGTGCCCGACCTTTCAATATAAATATTTAAATATTTTTCATGTTTATGTTTCAAAAAAAAACATTTAACATAACATGGTCACATTATACATAAGTATATACAATAATTATAATATACATATTTTATATATTTTATACCTATCTTATATAATATGCATACCTAATATATCATATAACTATCATATATTATAAATATCTTAGCTAATACATCACTAATTATTCTAGTTAACACAACACTATTCTAGTACCACCATAGATCCATCTTAAACCCAGATCTATTAAGTATCGAGAGGTATCCAATTTCTTGAGGTATAACTATTTGTCTTGATGTGTAAAAAAATTAAGATAAAAAAATTTACACCTCAAGAAATTGAATCTCTCTTTGTTTAAGATAGGTCTATATTGGTTTTATTTTTTTTATTTTGTTAGCCGACGTGAAATTTTTAATTACCTTTTATTTTTTATAAGTTATGACGTGACATGAATTTTTTAATACTTTTTTATTTTTGAAAACATTACATTACATAACGTAATGTGACAACATCTTCCCACACTAAACTGAGAGAACCTTGCTACTCTCGATGCAATAATATGTACACAGCTAAAATTTCATAGTGTATTATAATAGCTTTCCTAAATAATATACATATTTTATATATTATATTATATATCATAATATATAGTATACATAGTTGACCTATTATATAATATATTAATATTTTTTTAATATTATTGTAATTTTGTTATTTACTTTCTTTTTTGAATTTTAAATTTAAAATTAAATATATAAATTTACTAATATATTTAATCAATTATAATTTTTAAATATAATATGATATAAATTTAAAAACTTTACAACTACATCATTTATTGTTTTGCACAATAATCTAAATCTTTTATTATTACTTTCAATCCTCGCGTCTTAACTCTGGACTAATCCAACATGATTTTCTAATTATCACTAATGAGACAATATAGATTTACCTTCACTAGATAACATATCTAACATAGTGTGATGTAGCATATGCTTAATGTGACAAAAAATTCTTTTAATATTTTCCTTAGGAGGCTCATTTTAGACCCCAAATTTGCTCTAATGATCGACATGTACCCGACAATGTTCAACCATTGTGCCCCCATCGAGGTGTCTTACTACCGTGCCTTAGTAATTGGACATGTTGTCATTTTTATCTTCAAATTGAAGTGGAAATCCATTGCAACTACAATCTGATCATCCTTGGCCGCACTTTGGGTGTGTATTTCCCCTATCGATCACATCCTCTTGTCAATGCCCAACAATTGTGTGCACAATCTATCACCTCTGCACATGGTTGTCTTGTGTTCTCCCAGATGTATCCATTGTGTCAATCATGCCTTGAGCGCACCTAGGAATATCAGTTTCCAATACACCCAATCCCATTGATGTCTGGGTTAGTGAGGATTCGACGCTTGCCCAAGGCAATGACATTACACCTTCCCTTCCAATCTGAAGCTTGTAACTTTTACCTTTATCACTTCCCTTCAAATCTGAAATTTGTAACTCTTACTTTTATTACTTAAATAGAAAGGCATTAGTTCATTATCTTCCCTTCTAGTTTGATAGCCAATATAATAGAAATGTTGTCACATCATCATATATATATGTAAGTTTTTAAAAAAAATTATAAAAATATCTATGATATTTATATAAAATTATTATTACAACACTAGATATGTTGACAATTATCAAAATTGTATTATGCATCTATATCTACTTATGTTTTGAATTCTAGGTTCTATTGAGTTGAGTAAGACTTTAATCAACCTAGATCCATTTTAAATGATGACAATATTGGTCCATTTTAAATGATGGAAATATTAACTCAAGATTGTTGATTCCTTGATATAACTAGGGTATTCTTTAGTCGCAATCAGCTTCAACACTACCTACATGGTGTTTTGATAGCATGCACTACCCACGTGTTTTGATATCTAATTGATTTATTCGCTTTAGTTTATTTGATCTAAAAGATGGATGTACTCTTTCAGTTCCAGATAATTTGTTAAAAAATATTATACTCTTATTACCTAAACATGATTATACTCTTATTACCTATATTGTACATGTCGACAAGGAATGTATATTTTGTTCGTTCAGCGTTAACTTCCATATTAGTTTATTTGACCACATATTAGTTGTGGGTCTTTTTAACATTTTAACCAAAGTTATGTCCATCCATTATTTCATGTGCATCTGTTGTCCAATTGTTTTCAAGCAATCTCAACTTGAGGTCTTATTCTCGGGTCGACAGTAGAATGCTCATGCGGAGCATTGAATTAATATATGATATTCACACTGAGCACTAAATTAATAGGTGATTCATAAATCTTTCTTGTTCTAGAAACGACGACGAGATGCAAGGTTTATGTGTTTCGCATTGAATTCAATTTACTACTTTGTCAACAACTCGTAGTTTCCAAGCATGGCACTACATCTACTACCGCATTTGATATTCTAAAACATTTACTACCTTTGTCATAATTGAGACAACCACCTACATAAGAGCTTGCATCCTTAATGTTAGAGCGGACACAATACAGTTGTTATCATAATATATCTTACTGACCATGCGGACATGCATACTTTGAATTATATGTGTTCATATTTTTTCTTTGATGCTTCTTTTGCTTTGCTACAGATGCTCTAGGAGAAGAAATAGGTCATGGATTTGGAGTGGCATTCCCACCTTGGTTGTGTTATGTTCTATGAAATTTATTTATCTCAACAGTATTTTCCTTCATAGAGCATGATAGGAATGGTATTTTAAAGGCTTCCACTAATGGTTGTTCTGGTGTATGCCATTGCGGAAGACCCACTCAAAAATGGTAATAATTATTACCAACTCTTCTAGTTATGTTAGTTGTAATCATCTGTGAGATTGTGTGGGAATTTTTTCCATATAAAACCTATGAATGTTTGAGCATGGATATAATACCTTTGGCTTGTGTATATTTGCATCTGAACCATTTCTAGACGAGAAAAGTATCAAAGAACTAATATAACTTCAATAAAACAAACCCTGCTTCTAACTACTAGAAAATGGAGCAAGTGATTGTACGTTTGGTTTCCTTGCTTTCTATAAGGCCTCAATGGGCCCTAGGTACACAATTATTTAGAAAACAAATACTTCATATATTTAACTTAAGATCAACTCCATTACTATGAGAGATTTGTAGATCTAAAACAATAACTGAGATATCATAATAATCATCAAATGAAATAGGGAGAATACATACCTGAATTTTATGAGTGGTGGAATGAATGTACTTACAATTATCCATAATTGATTATGAAAAACAATGTGTGGGGGGACAAATCTCCACCCAACCAACTACTCATTGAGACATTGAGAGCCCCCGAGCCCCCAACCAATAAACCTTAACCATAATTGTTCTATTCCCCTCCATAACCACAATCATGCCTATATTTCCTTCAAAGCTGACAAGAATGAATGAATCAATAAATTCCCTTTCCCCTCCAATCCTCCTCCATTTTATAGGTTTTTCTCATTTTCTTTGGAATTTGAATCTAGTATATTTTATTAATTTAGTTAGCAACTTCCATTTATTTATTTATTTAATATTATTAGTCATAATTATCTTATTCGGGATGATAAGTGTTTTTTTTAATTTATTTATTTTAATATTTAATTTAGTTTTCATATATTTTTATTTATAATAAATTTAATAGTATTCTTGACTTGTTACACTTTCAGTTGGCGTTGACAACTAATTTTAATGAATACCTACTAAAATAGTAGTCAGTTCACAAGCTTAGAACATAAATTAGGAAAAAAACATAATCAGAAAAACAAAAATCTACTTACCAATCCATTCCATACCCATACAGCTACTACTACCGCAAATAGCCTTCTCCACTACCACTTTGAAATTTTAAGAGTTCGAAAACTCTAGAAACCGATCAATTTCATTTGTTAGATGGAATACTACCTTCTTCAAATTTTAGGGAATCCTCTCTAACGAGAGCTTTGAGTCTTGGAAAACACAACTGAGGTTTTATATAAATGACACCATGAGTTGGCTTAATGGTGCTCATGAAAATGGTATGTTCAAACACACCAAAAACGTGACCTGACTACGTAGATTGCACACTAATCAAATGTTTGCTATTGAAATTGATCTCCCGCAAAACTCTTGACCTCGTAAGCATCGTGAGTGATTATGCCAATTTGAAGTGTGATTAAAAATAATAAATTACCCCGTAAGTTATCAAACCATGTGTTATGGATGGAACATAAATATCTATAACAAGGCACAAAAATTGTATTCTTAGCCTCACCAAAAACATGACGTGCGACCTGACTATCATTAGTTTGGAGCAGTGACTAAAATTTTGTTACATTCAAGTGTCACTTCATAATTACACCGATAAATGTTTATATCTTATCATTTGGGGTGGACTAGTGCCTATGCTTTTCCTAAATTGCATGAGGACAAGACAAGTGTATTGTCCAAACTAATTTTATGTCAGTCATTCCGAATTCAAAATAAACAATTATAAAAATGTATATATATAAAACATACCTGGTAGTTATGCATGGATAACTAGTAACTAATGCATGAATAACTCGTGGGTGATGCATGTATAATAGGAAGTTTGGGAAACTGTGCATGGAGAACAAGTAGCTTGTTCGTGGCACTCAACTTGTGACCTATCGGTGTTCACTAGCCACAAGTTAAGTGGTTGTGCTAGTTATATATTTACACAACCACCTCCATTATTTAAAACAATAACTCATCATATGAAGAGTGCTAACAAAACTAAGCATTAACAAAAATCTACTTACTTGTTTTAGCTAGATTATTTTATTCTTGAGGTTGATTTAAATCATTGTATTATTTTATTCTTGAGGTTGATTTAAATCATTGTAGTCTCCTATAAATTTAAATTGCACTTAAAATTGATCTTGTCAGTCCCATATAAACTAGTCCTCCTCTTACTACCATCTCTACGGATAGAACCAATGCAAATAGCCTCATCCTACTGCCACTTATGTTGATGTTGCCAATGCATATAGATTTAATGCAAGGTTCAGAGAGAAAATGACAAGGTTTTAACCTAGCATATTACTAAATCCACCAAACATTTTGAATCAGCCCCATGTCACCCCATCCCACTGATGTGTGTAAGAAGTCGAGGCATAAATTTTCCAAATAGATAGTGGATTAACTGTCATTAAATGCAATGCCTCGGGCACAATCACTAGCAACACTTAACCATTGGCATGATGAATATGCACCATAACAATTCCATGGCATGTGTATGGAGGCATATACGCATGCCATGGAAGTAGCTTCTCCCAGGAATTCAGATCTTCATGAGTACCCAACCAAACCAGTTATAGGTCTTTACTTTTATTATGTTTGGCAAGCATCCTCTAGTAAACAATGGTATAACAACCATAAATCGACAAAGGAGGGGCAAGAGAAGAAGCAGAGGCTCACCTCACCACTTAGCAATATTTCCAAACTTGTTTTGGCTCAATTTTTGCTTCTGCTCCCCTTAGTGATGGAAAGTAAACAATTGTAAAGGAACCATAAATCGATGGAGGAGGGGAAAAGATAGGAGGAAAAGGATCGCCTCACCATTTGGTGATCCTGCCAAATTTGTCTTGGCTCATGTTACCCTCATTCATGGCAAGTAAACAAATGTAAAGGAACCCGAAAATCGGTCGGAGGAGGTGCAGGAGTAAAATGTCAGTTGCGTTCAATAAGTACCCCACATTGTTACGTTGTGGGGATGTAAATTGTTGGATTGCATATGTGTTGCATTGCAGGGGTATAAACCGTCGGATCAGATCAAATCCAATGGTTCATATCTTGGGGTGAGGCTTACCTCACCACATGGTCATCCTGCCAAATTTGTTTTTGTTATTTTTAACCTAGTCTCACGTGGCATCATAAACTATCATCATGATTCCCATGCACTCAATCTTAAATATGGTTTTCATTGGTTTTCATTGAGAACATTAATAGTTTTCATTTTTTAAGTTCTCTCAGTTTGTGGGAACAAAAACATTAAGACTCCACCAACTCCTTTGACATGGAAATCAAAAGCAACCTCTCTCAGACCTGCCTCCACTTGTTTGATGCCTAGATTTCATTAAAGCGATTTTATGACAAAATTGTGTTTACTGGATTAATTACGTTTTATATGGGAATTAACATGGAAATTGGTTTCTAGGTTCTCCTCATTTTCCTTAAAAAAATACTTTTATATTTTGTGTAGAACATAAACTCACGACAAATTCTACAATGGAAATTGCAAAACTCAATCAAATAAAATATCACCATTTTTTTACTAAATACAATTTTATCAAGTCCTACATGCTACCAATAGGTTCCTCTATCCGCTTGGAATGATGGCACTATGTCCACCCAAGTTCAAGTATCGACTTAGGTTTGTTGTGTTGTTCCAATTTCAAGAGAATATTTATGTGAAAGTTCATAGCATCACACAAAAAATGCCAAGAATGGTAAGCTTCATATTCCCACCTCTATAAACTGGCACAGTCGGTCACCATTGGCTGGTGAACGATGATCGGAATCAGCAATGGACAAGTCAAATTGAAGAAAACCTTGAATATTAATATCGTTGTTGCAATAATTGAAATCAAATTGTCTTCAGCTTTGTGGAGGAGACATACATGAGACAGGAAGAGAACCCGGTACCCAAAAATTGGAATGGAAGATGATCACCTTCTTGTGTAATGTCTCGGGAAAGACAATTGCTTCAGCAGTAGACTTGAGTTACCATGCAGTCATAAACTTTTCTTTCCCTTTTCACTTTAACAGAAATTATTGCGGCCAAAATACTTGCGACGGAATCACTGTGACAGATTTACTGTGACGGAATTTTTACCCGATACAGTTTTACCTCAACAAACTCACTTGGCTTTGACCAACTTTTACTACGATAGGATTTAGGTTGCGACCAACTCTCACTTCAACGGAACAACTTTATAAAAGAGATATTTCTTAATCTAAAGACTTAGGATATGAAAAAAACTTTTCACCGACGGATACTTGGGATAAACTACGACACAACTATATTGCAACTCACTCACAATATCATATATCCAAATATTAAATAAGACTTGTATCTAACACTTCTGGGGATAAAAACTAGAAGTTTTACGTAGTGAAATAATTATGGATTCTTTTTCTTTCACTCAACAGTAAATGTAAACAACATTCACTCTAGTAAATTTGGAGAAGATGTGCGGCTAAATAAAACTTGCATTAAACCATAAACTATGGATTTATATTTCTTGTGACGGCATAACAAAGAACTGTAGCTGTAAATACAAACTTGGAAATTTACAAGGATGTTTCACCTTTTACAGAGCTTCGGCTCTCAACACTTTCACAAAACACGGAAGCTTGAGCTTCAAACTCTTCACAAAGTTTTTCCTTCTTTTTCTCTGCAGTTCTCTTCTCTGTAACTCACTTTGTGTGTCTGTCGGTCTGTTTCATCTGTTCTGTTATATATATTTTTACAATATTCTTCTTCTTATACAAAATTCTACCAACTTACATTAAAGACTGCAATAACTATCTACCTAGAAACTTAGCTTCATCAATTTAATTCGCCTGTATTATATACAAGAGACATGAACTCTTCATCCTTTCTGATTTCCTGACAGAAACTGACCTGCTACAGACTCTGATGGATTCGGATGCTATTCGTATCAACGAGTAATTAATATTTCCAACACCATGGCCTTAATTATCACCAAATCATAATTTAAAACAAAATATTACAAAATGTTTCAGAGCTGAAACTTGCTATGTTCATGACAAAGTTCACTGTGCAAAACTTGTCATTCCTAAATAACTTCGGAATGTATCCCTTGCCAAAGTTTTTGTAAATATGTCTGCAAGTTGATCTTCAGACCTTCAAAATTCTAAATAAATTTCTTTGTTGTTAACCAATTCTCTTATAAAATGATACCTTGTGTCCATGTGTTTGGTTTTCTTATGAAACACGTGATTCTTCGATAATGCAATGGTTGAATTGTTGTCGTAGAAAATGGTGGTTGGTTCTTGTTGGTTCTACGATAGTTCTTTTAACATTCCCCGCATCCAAACAAATTGACATGCAATGTGTGTAGTTGCGACATACTTTGCTTCTGCTGAAGTCAGAGTTACTATGGGTTGTTTCTTCGAAGCCCACGTCACAACACCTGTACCAAAATGAAATGTGTACCCAAATGTGATTTTCCTGTCATCTGTGTTGCCTCCATTGTCACTGTCAGTGTATCCAATGAGTTTAAAATTTTCTAAGGTTGAATACATAATGCCAAGGTCTTTTGTGCCACTTACATACCTCAAAATTATTTTACATGCTTGCCAATGAGAGTATTTTGGTGACTCCATGAATCTTGAGATCAGACTTAATCAATACATGATGTTTGGTCTCGTCGTTGTTAAATACATAAGGTTGCTAACAATCATTTTAAACAGCGTAGGATCTATAGTTGATCCATCATCATCCTTGCTCAATTTTAAACCTGTTATTACTGGTATTGGGGCTGACTTGAAATTACATATATTGAATCTTTTTAAAAATGTACTTGCATACTTTGACTGTGATGTATTAATACCACTTTCAGATTGTTGGACTTCAATGCCCAAAAAAAAATTCATGAGCCCCAAATTAGTCATTTCAAATTCACTTTCCATGACTGTTCTAAATTATTTTATGCCAAAATCACCAGTAAATATTAAATCATCTACATACAGGAAGAAAATTAATATGTTACCTTTCTCATTCACTTTGGTGTACAACGTCGATTCACTTTCACTTCTGTGAAATACGTTTCGGTGAGATAAGAATCAATGCGACTGTACCAAGCTGTCAGAGCTTGCTTCAAACTATAGAACGCATTTTTCATCTTGTACACTTTGTGCTCTTGTACTAGAAATTCATAGACTTGTGGTTGTTCCACATATACTTCCTCATCCATATATCCATTCAGATACACCGATTTAACATCCATTTGATAAACATGCAATTTGTTTTGTGCAGCGATGGCCAAAACTGTTCTGACTATAATCATGCGTGGGACTGGTGCGAAGGTTTCATTAAAGTCTATGCCATGATGTTGTTTGAACCCTCTTGCGACTATTCTTTCCTTGTGCTTGTTAGGATTTATAATCCTCCCTTGACCAAATTGTCTATTAGATTATTTTAGCCTAACTTAGGAGTTTTCTTTAATTATTTGGGTCCACTAGTACCATTGGGTCCACTTGGCCTAATGGGGACACATGTACCAGTTACTAGAGTGTGGGGAACACCAATAGAGGCTAACTGCCATTGATTTCACTTGCATGCATCAGCTTAGGCGCCTCCTAGGCCATTCCCTACATTTTAGGAGCCACTAGGAGTCCCGGCACCAACCTCCTTCAGTTAGTTGGATTTGGAACTAGTTAAGCTTAATTATTTTCCAGTTACTTTTAGTTAGATCACAATGAGTTGAGTTAGCACCAGTTATGCATGGTTGCATGTGGATAAGGTGTCTTTTCTCACCTACCAGTTCAGTTAGACTAAGTTAACTGATTCGAACTGATTGCTTAACTAGATTTGACATTGGGAGTTAACTACTTAGACTTCGATAATGATTGATACATCTTTAGTTAGCTAGTCCTTCATAGTTAGTCGCATCCAGTTGGGAGATTCGAATTCATTCCTCATGATTCGAATTATTTTCCTATGTAACACTATTGTAACACCGGATTATGTAATGAAGATAATATTGTAATTCTCTGAGTTATACTTGTCTGTTTCCTATGAGATTTGATTTGTTCAGTTTGTATAATTCATTCCTATTCACTGCATCACTAATTTTGGACTCATTATTTGATGATATAAATGGCACAGTAATTCTAACATATTATCAGATCCATTTCAAGCAAGCTTCATGTCAGTCTACTCTCCATTGAACACCAGAAGCAGTCGGGTTTCCACAGAAGTCTCGCAAAGAGTGCCTTGCTTCCTCTGAATTTATTCAAAGTGGCGGTGCGAGTGTGACGGACCCTGAGAAAGTGTTCATGTTGAGAGGGAAGGCATGATTCTAACATAATTCGAATGTTTTAGTGTTTTGCAATGAAATTCTACAGGTGCTACATAGCTTGTGTGAAGATATTGTATTTTCCAACAGAAGAATTATGGATTCTCAATCTCCTACACCTCAAATCTTAAGACGATTCAATTATGTTGATTGGAGGGAGGATATGCAGCTGGACTTACGCAAGCATGGCTACTTCAGGATAATACTTGGTAGGGATACCGATTCCCATCATCCAGTTGAAAGAAACAAGTTTCTGAACCGCTTAGATGAAGCTTTCGGTTATCTATGTACTCACACATACAGAGATCTCCTCTTCCACCTTGAATGTTTGAGGACTCCCAGAGAATCCTGGGAGAAGCTTGAAGAATTGTTTGGCAAGCAAGATGAGCTTCGAGGACACATCCTGGAGAACGATTTGGTAGCCTTGCATCCCAGCAATTTTGATGCAGTGCAACAATTATTTACTAAATTCAAGTTTCTTGCACTCCAATGCACACAGTGTGAAATAGAAAGAAAGGATGAGAAGCATGTGCTCTCCATACTCAGCAAACTAGGCCCTGAGTATTTTGTATTTGTCTCGATCTTCCATTCCAAAAGAGCTTCCATTCTCAATTGGAATATTCCCTCACTTGATTCCTTTGTTGATTCCTTAATACAGGAGCAAGAGAAGTTGGTCCATATAAGAGTCATCTAGACTTCCAAAGGTCAAGCCCTCCTAGTGACAGATTCTACCAAAGCACAAGATAAAGGGAGACCTAAGGGGAAGGAGCATAAATCATTTGATTCAAAGCCTAAAGAGAATAAAAATATTTTTGAAGGAGCCTCGAGCTCCAAGAAAAAGAAAAGGTTTGAAAAGAAAAAGTTTCCCTATTGTATGAGGGGCTTTCATCCAGAAGACTCATGCATGAATAATACCCTCGACCAGTTGAAAGATCTATGTGTACATAACAATATTTCCCTTCTACAAGGTGTAGAGATGTCTGATGATGAAGAGAAGACTGAAGAACATGAGAGATGCTATGCCTTGCATGCAAACCTCTCTCTGTTGAAGGCTTATTTGATAAATTCTGGAGCATCCAACCACATGGTTGCCTCCAGGGAATCCTTCATCACTTTCCCGCTATCAAGAGGACCTAGCAGTCATATGGGAGATGACTCTAAAATCTCAGTTGTTGAGAGAGATTCAAATAAAATCCAGCATGATGATTTCATGCCCTCTCCTACAGCAAAGAAAAATGTTGAAGATGAAGAAGAAGCAAAATTTTCCTCACAGTCAATTCGAATTGAAGAAAGTCTCCTTGGAGTGACTCCTTCTCCTGCTGCTCCGAAAGTGTATGAGATCTATGATATCTCATCTCCTCACATGGATGATCCAGAAGAAGACATTCGAATCTATGTTTTTGAAGAAGAACTCTATTTCCATTCTTTGCAAAAATTCTCTAGTGATTCTTCTATTGTAAATTATGTGCATAGTTTATCGGTAATTGTTTCAGAAAAGGAAGAGGAATTTGATTTCTCTATCTCTAATGATGTTGCTGGTGTGTAGATAAGTAATACCATGGAAATTTTGGAAATAATATCTGATTGTAGGAGTGACCCATTCACTCTCATTGATCTAGAGCTTCCAGTAAATTCCTACATGATTGCATGCACCAATTTTCAAAATTTTGAAGAAGGAGAAAATTGTGCATCTACCATCTCGGTTGAGCACACTCTTGGATCTGATATGAACCTATTTGAATATGATATGATCTTATTCGGATCTGATATGACATTATTTGGTTCAGGTTTTAAGTTTCAAGAGCTTTCATTAATGCTTGAAGCTCCTCTTATCAATTTTGGTATGAAAAATCAAGTACCGCAAGTCTCCTTCAAAATTGTTGTTGGGGATTTGATATTATTCCTCACTCTTGGATCTGATATGGACCTATTTGGATCTGATAATTATTTGGTTCAGCTTTTTAAATTCAAGATATTTCAGTAATGCTTGTAGATGCTCTCATCAGTTTTGGTGTGACAAATCAAGTACCGCAAGTCTTCTTCAAACTTGTTGTTGGGGATTTGATGTTAATTTTATCTTATGAGTTTGTTGATATTATATTTTGTGAATCATTGAATATTTCTGAATCTATGTCATATTATGGAACTCAATCATTTTCTCTCCACAATCCCAAGGCTTCTCTACCTATCTATTTGATCACATGCCCATCTCCTCATAGAACTAGTAAAGAGGGAGACATTATGCATTTGCCTGGACACTTGCTCCTAACACTTGGGGTTGCTTTTACCTCACATGGTTTGATGTTCAAGGATGCAATACATCAGTTGCTTGGTTTTTCCTTGCATGGTTTGAATTCTTGAGAAATTTTTCTCTCTTCTCAGTTGATTTCAATTACTCTACATGGGTCTAGTTTTCATCTTGCAACTATCTATATCCCTGATTCAGTTGAGCTCATTCTTCTTCTTCCAAAGAGGAAGATTCCTCCAGACATATTCATTTAGTTTGGATTCAGAGGTTCACATGCACAGTCTCAGGATGTTGCTACACAAAAGAACCAAGATACTGCATTTGCTGTTGCATAGTGCTACAGATTGCAGCAAAAAAAATTCGCAAAGTTTTTATTCAAAACTTGTTTTCCTAATTCACTGTTTATCTTTAGGGGGGGGGTTCCCATGAGGTTTTCCCCAATTTCCTTAATTTATTAAGCAGCATTTTTTATCTTTTAAATTGTATAGGATGAATTTTTTCCTTGTTTCTACGGCCCACAGTTGTCCAAGTTATGATTCAGGGGGGGTGTTAGGATTTACAATCCTCCCTTGACCAAACTGTCTATTAGATTATTTTAGCCTAACTTAGGAGTTTTATTTAATTATTTGGGTATACTAGTACCATTGGGTCCACTTGGACTAATGGGGCCAAATGTACCAGTTACTAGAGTGTGGGGAACACCGATAGAGGCTAACTTCCACTGACTACACTTGCATGCATTAGTTTAGGCACCTCCTAGGCCATTCCCTACATTTTAGGATCCACTAGGAGTCCCGTCACCAACCTCCTTCAGTCAGTTGGAGTTCGAACTAGTTAAGCTTAGTTATTTTCTAGTTACTTTCAGTTAGATCACAATCAATTCAGTTAGTGTCAGTTATGCATGGTTACATGTGGATAAGGCTCATTTTCTCACCTACCACTTCAGTTAGACTGAGTTAATTGATTTGAACGGATTGCTTGAATAGATTTGACATTGGGAGTTAACTACTTGGAATCCGATATTGATTAAGACATCTTTAGTTAGCTAGTCAGTCAGATTTAGTCACAACTAGTTGGGAGATTCGAATTCATTCCTCGTGATTCAAATTCTTTTCCTATGTAACACTATTGTAACACTGGATTATGTAATGAAGATAATATTGTAATTCTCTGAGTTATACTTGTCTGTTTCCTGTGAGATTTGATTTTGTTCATTTTGTATAATTCATTCCTATTCACTGCATAAATAATTTCAGACTCGTTTCTTGATGATCTAAATGGCATAGCAATTCTAACAGTGCTTCTGCACATTCCCATCAGCATCTTGCTCGGTCTTGTAAATCCATTTGATGTTGATTACATATTTATCTTTTGGTACATCTACCAGTTCCCATGTTTGGTTCTTCTCAATGCATTATATTTCTTCATCCATGGCTTGTTCCCATACTTCATCTTCGACAGCTTCCTCAAATGTCAGTGGATCAAATATTTGAGAAAATAATGCAAAGAGAGAGAAGGAATTTGGTGTACCAGCTTCATATATTTCACGCATACTTTTTGTCTTCATTGGATCTGTTGATGTTGAACTACTTGATGGAGTCTATTGTCCCCTTGGTGTGCTTGTCGGTGTAGCTTAAGCCCTGACTTGTGTCGGCGTTCCTTGTGTTGAATCATGTCGCGGTGTCATGGGACTCGACGACGTTGTGACCAATTGACTTACATGTGGTGTTTTAACCAATTCCTCCATCATGTCATCATTCACAACATTCGACACAATCTTGACATTATTCTCGATGGTTCCATCCCATGATTCATTTTCAACAAATTGAATATCGTGACTGATGATTACTTTCCTTGCGACAGGGTCATACAACTTGTATGCTTTTGTGTCTACAGAGTAGCCAACAAAAATACATTTATGGCCCTTATTGTCTAATTTATTTCTTGGCTAATATGGAACATGAGCATATGCGACACAACCAAAAAATTTTAAATGAGAAACACTATGATTCATGCCTATCAATGCTTCTTAAGGAACCTTGTTCTTCACGCTCTTTGTTGGAAACCGGTTCATAATATATATAGTAGTTGCGACTGCTTCAGCCCAATATTCATTTGGAAAATGTTTGGCTTCCAACATGTTGTGCGCCATCTCCATAATGGATCTGTTCTTTCTCTCTGCGACATCTTTTTGTTGAGGTGTATACCGCGCAATGAATTGATTTTGTATGCCACGAGTTTTGCAAAAATTTAGAAATTCATTTGAAACATATTCACCGCCTTTGGCCATCCTTAGTATTTTGATGTGGTGTCCACTCTGATTCTCCATGAGTGCCTTGAACTGTTGAAACAAATAAATGCATCATATTTATGTTTCTCAAAATATACCCATGTTTTTCTTAAGTAGTTATCAATAAATGTAAGAAAATAATTGCAGCATCCTACGGATGATGTTTGTATTGGGCCACAAATGTCAGAGTGGACGATCTCAAGTGGTGTGCGTGCTATGTATGACTTTTCAACATAAAATTCTCTTTGTCACTGGCCAAAAATGCAGCCTTCACAAACTCTGTCTGGTTTGTCGATCAATGGAAATCCTTTCACTGTATTCTTTGTGTGCAATAGCTTCAGCCCACCAAAATTCAGATGTCCAAATCTGAAATGCCACAACTAGGAATCATCCTCAACTTTCGTTTGAAACGTTGCTTGAATTTCAGTGTTGTCATTTTCTTTCTTGTCGCAATGTACGACTGCTTCTTTTTGTTCTACCTTGAACGCAACCCTTGTATTTATCTTTCCTTTCATGTCTATAACTATCCTTAATGGAAACAAGCAATTGCTTGTCATTGGCACATTTGCTATCAGTTGGTTGCTTGGAAGTGTGTCTTTAATCACACAGTGATTGTCCTCCATGTAGACTCTGTAGCCTTTTTGTATCAGTTGTCCAATGCTCAACAAATTATGTTTCAGGCCTTCAGCATGATAGACATCAGGCATAAAATTTCGCTCCCCCTATTTGGTTAGAATACCAACAGTCCATTTTTCCCAAAACAATGACTTGGACATTATTTCCAAGTGTAACATTAGTTTTAACTGAATTATCTAGACTGGAAAACAAATTTAAATTACTAGTCATATGATTGTTGCATCCTGGATCTAAATACCATATGTCACACAGACTTTCTTGGATGGTATTACATTCAATTGGGGATGTGCATGCCATCAACATTGCACTCGACGAAGTGTTAGTGTTCGTTGACTGGTTTTGGATTTGTCTTCCTTGATCATACTGCTTCTTCCTTCATTCATATGCATAATGACCAAATTTCTTACAATAATGACATTGATTTTTTTATTTATCAAACTTGTGACCACTTGCTTGACTTGGGTTTTGATTCTGTCCTCTACCAACGATGTTGTGTCCTCATCTTGAGAAGTTTCTTCCTCTGCCTCTAGAATTGTTTCGCCCCTACCTCTACCACGACTTATGGATGATTGTGTTGCGAATGCACCTTCCAACGATGTATTCGTTCTGTTGATTATGTGTTCATGATTGATGAGAGAAGCTTGCAACTCATCAATGGTAAACAACGACATATCTTTATTTTCTTCCAAGTTTACAACCATGGATTCAAATCTTGGGGGAATACTTCTGAGAATTTTTTCAACCACCATTTTTTCTTCTATGGTTTCTCCATGATATTTCAGTTGATTTATCAAACCAACAACTCTAGTGTAGAATGAGTCTACTGACTATGTATCTTTCATTGACAGAGATTCAAAATCTCTTCTCAAAATTTGCAACTTCGAATTTTTTACCTTGTTCAAGCCTTGATATGCAGTATCCAATGTGTCTCATGCCTCCTCAGTGATAATTGTTGTTGCTACTCTTGGGGGTATGCTTTCATGCATGGCTTGGTATATGTAAAACAGAGTTTTTCCATCTTTTTTCATTTGCTGAACTATTTCTCAAACATCTTGACCTCTGAACAAAACCTTCATTATTAGAGACCAATATTCATAATTCTTTCCTATAAAAACTGGAGTTTGTAAACTCACATGTGTGAACCAAAAGTGGAAGTCATTTTTAATTTACCTTAGGAAATTACTTTTTCCCTTTTTAAGACAAGATTTCTTTACTAAACCTACCAGATCTCGGGAAAGACAGCTGCATTGAGTTACCACCTAGTCAGAAAGACAGCTGCATTGAGTTACCACCTAGTCAGAAACTTTTCTTTCCCTATTTACTAACGAAAAGTCTTTCCACCAAAAATACTTTTGATGAAATTACTCCAACGGACTTTTTACCTTAAACACACTTTTACCTCAATAGACTCATTTGGCTTCGACCAGCTTTTACAGCTACAGGATCTAGGTTGCCACCAACTCCTGTGCGGCCAACTCTCACTTCGACAGAACAACTTTATAAAAGAGGATAAAATGCCACACAACTATATTGCAACTCACTCACAATATCAAATAGCCAAATATTAAATAAGGATTGTGTGGAACACTTCTGCAGATAAAAACTAGAACTTTTATGCGGTGAAATAATTATGGATTATTTGTGTCTTTCACTCAACAGTAAATGTAAACAACATTCACTCTGGTAAATCTGGAGAAGATGTGCGGCTAAATAAAACTTACATCAAACCATAAACTATGGATTTATATTTTGTAACCGCATAACAAAAAACTATAGCCGTAAATACAAACTTGAAAATTTATAAGGATGTTTCACCTTTTGCATGGCTTAGACTCTCAACACTTTCACAAAACATAGAAGCTTGAGCTTCAAACTCTTCAAAGAGTTTTTCCTTCTTCTCTAGTTCTCCTCTGTATCTTTGTTTGTATGTATCTCTATTTGTATGTTTGTCTGTTAAATTTGTTCTGTTATATGTATTTTTACAATACTTTTACAGACTTACATTAAAGCTATCTACCTAAAAGCTTAGCTTCAACAATTTAATTCGCACTCTTCATCCTGAATGTCTGACAGAAATTGAGCTAGTACAGAATATGACAGAGTGGGATGATGTGCTATTCAGATTACCGAGTAACTAGTAACTCCAACACAATGGTGCTTTCATCTTAGCCACTGGCCATGAATTATCCATGAGCATGGATCGATTAACAGTGTGATTTGTTTGGCAATCTCCATACCGCACACCCTTTATGCTTGCTAGATTTGAAACAAAGCTTGTTTTTACTGGCTAGATTTCAAATAGAAGGAGCTACCATCTGTTGGAATAATGTAGAAATGCTAAACAGGTATCTAGGTATTGGGTTGATGTGTACTTTCTATATTCAATTCAGATCCACATCTTATGGATCTAGGATTGAGTTTGGGTTTGTTATTGTAAGTTGCATCTATTTATTGTATCTATTTCTCTAGTGTTAATTGAATTGGTTTGACCATTCATTTGTGTAAGCTAGCCTTCGAGCTCTGCTATGTCTGCATTCTAATTCTTAGTTGGTATCAAATTCTTAGTTGGTATCAGAGTGCAAGTATTGAAGGAGCTGAATTTTTTTTTAGAACCGTTGCCCTCATCGTAAAGAGGAAACCAGCAGCTGGTAAAATCACCGTGAAGGAGGCACTGCAGCCGTATGAAGCTATCTGCTGACGTGAAAGCGATCTCTGCTGTGAAGTATTGAGGGTGTTGAGTATTAGAAGTTGTGGAGATCAGCATGAATGCCTGAGCATGAGTGTTGGCCATGAGGTTGATGCGGCTGTGAGTGATACAGCGATTTCAGCGATTTCATTTTTTTTACATCTTAGTTTTTTATTCATTGAATCGAAAAGGAGCACGCTTGACTGCTACCATCGTAGTCAAGATCCACCATCGCAGTCAAGATCCAAAATCGTCGAGAGACTCGTGAAGGAAGCTGCTATATATATATTGTATGTATGTCTATATTGTTCACTCATCAGCCAAAGGTGGGATGTTGCATATATTAGAATTTTAAGAGCACGCCATTGGCAATCGGCTGCACCAACTGAGCAAGCCAGATGCGATTTGCAGGAAGAAAGACAATAGCTGGTATCACCAACGGAGAGCGTGGATATCAGTGTGGATAGCACCGTGGAGATCATTGAACCTGGAGATCAGCGTGGAGATCACGTGGTGAACAGTAAGCTGATAAAAATTTTGTCTCTCGTAAACAAGCTTGGCACCGCCTATCAGCTGTAGGTGAGGAGCGGTGCCTCCACGAAAATTACGAAGGAAGAGCGGTGGTACCGCCTGTCCACCAAAGGTGAAGAGCGCTAGCACGGCTGAAGAAGTGAAGAGGAGCGGTGCTCAAGCTTGCACTTACACGGATTTCAGGCACCGAGCCCTAGAAACGCCTGTGGCAAGAAGAACAAGTGTGGTTCTCAATTTTCTTCTCCGGTTGAAAACAGATTAGCTCTTCAAATCAGCTGAAAGAAGGTAAAATGGAAAATCCACCTTTTGCTGATATGTATATCAATGAATCATCCAAATTAAATGGTGAAAATTATGTAAATTGGAAATTTAAAATGATGACTGTGCTTGAATCTGCTAATGCATGGTCAATTGTGATCGGTGATGAGTCGAGGCTACGACATCCAAGGCAACATGGGACACTCTCAAAGGCTTGTATCAAACAATTGATGCAAATCGGGTTTTGTTTCTCAAAACCAAATTGTTGTGAATCAAGATGGAGGCTAATGAAGGGGTAAGAAAATTTATTTCTCGCATTCAAAAACTGAGTGATAAATTGGGTGACATAGGTGAAGTTGTTGAAAGTTTTGATTTAGTAACAGTCACTCTAAAAGGCTTAGTGTGAGACTATAATGTATTTATCTCAACACTTGCAGCAAGAGAAAAACCCCCAAATTTTGAAGAACTTACAAGGATTCTAATACAAGAAGAAGAAAGAATGAAAAACTATGACTTGGACGTTGTAGGTTCAGACTTGGCACTGATGGAAAGAGGTCGATATACACACAGAGGCAAACCATGGAGCAGACCATGGAATGGAGATAGAGGCAAACCATGGAGCAGACCATGGAATAGAGACAGAGGAAAACAATGGAATGGAGACAGAGGCAGATTTCATTCAAAATAGAAAGGTATGGCTCAGCCTGATTCAGATAGAAATAATGTAGATGCTCATCATTGGGGAAAACCAAGACACCTCAATAGAAATCATTATCAGAAGAAATTTTATAGAAATAGAAATTACAATGGAAGTCACAATGGAAATTTTGCAAATACAGACACCTTTGAAATTAATGACTTTAAAAATCTGAGATTGTTTATTTCTGAAGATGCTATGTCTGTCGAGATAGATGATGAGAATGCATGGTTCATAGATTCAGGTGCATCTGCACATATGTCTTGTAGGAAAGAATGGTTCGATGAATACAATGAGAAACTTGATGGCACTCATATCTATTTAGGAGATAATAGGTCACACTTGGTACATGGTTATGGAATAATAAATGTGAGATTATCTAATGGGGAATTGAAACAGATTCATAATGTCATGTATGTGCCTAGTATTAAGAAAAATTTAATATATGTTTCTACCATAACCGAGAATGACCTAAAAGTAGAGTTTGGAAAGTACCAATGTCATATCAAAGACATTTGAAACCACTACAATATTGTTGCTACAGGTTCAAGATGTGGCGAACTGTACAAGCTAGATGTGAGCAAAGGCAGTCATCAGGCACTTGCATCCACCATAATCACCACAGAGGAACTCTAGCATCAAAGGTATGGCCACATTAACCACCATGATCTTGTATTACTTCAAAAGAAATATATGGTTGAAGGTCTTCCTGTAATAAAGAATGAACATTTAGAATGTAGTGCATGTGCACTTGGCAAACAACATCGAAATGAATTCCTAGTACATCAAGAAAAGAGGCAAACTGGTCTGCTTGAATTAATTCATACAGACCTATGTGGACCTATGCAAACTAGATCTTTAGGAGGTGCATCATATTTTCTTACATTTATTGATGATAGATCTAGATACACATGGGTGTACTTCATAAGAATGAAAGGAGATGTATTTGAATACTTTAAGGAGTTCAGAACCATGATTGAAAAGCAGACAGAAAAGTGCATTAAAATCCTCAGATCCGACAATGGAAGTGAATACGTGTCTGTAGCTTTCAAGAAATATTGTAAGGAGAATGGCATCCAACAACAGTTTACAGTATCGCACACTCCTCAGCAAAATGGGATAGCAAAGCGAAAGAACATAACACTAGTTGAATGCTCTCGCATCATGCTCCAAGGTAAGCATATGTCAAATGGTTTTTGGGCAGAGGCTGTGAATACTGCTATATATTTGAAAAATATCAGTCCACCAAAGAAATTAGAATTTCAAACACCATTTGAGATTTTCAATAGATATAAACCACAAGTTAAGCATCTATGAATCTTTGGTTGTAAAACATTTGCCCACATACCAAAAGATGATAGGAGGAAACTAGATGCTAAATCACTTGAATGTGTCTTTGTTGGGTATTGCAATGATCACAAAGCCTATAAGTTGTTTCATCCTAGCACTCATAAATTAATTGCTAATAGAGATGTGGTGTTCCATGAACATACAGATACAAGTAACAAAACAAAACAATGGCATATTCTGACTAACAATGATGAATATGTCAAGTTAAGCTCAATAATTTAGGAGTAGGAAGTGGAAAAGCCACAAGAGAAGCACGAGGAATAGAATAACAAAAGCAGCAATGAAAGTAGCAAAATCAGAATGAGTACTTCTACAAGTTCAAAGGAAGACACAACAGAAAGAAGAAGGATTATGGATGGAACCCCTGCAGGTAATTTAATGCTAATAAAGTCAATAAGACAAACTCATCCTCCTCCAAGCTACAATGACTATGCTCTAATGTCTAATTTAATGAATATCAGTGAACCAATGAATTACAAACAAGCCAAAGATAAAGCAGAATGGGTTGAAGCAATGAACGGAGAATATAACTCAATTATGAAAAATCAGACTTGGGAATTGACTGAGTTACTAGAGGATAAGACACCCGTAGGCTGTAAACGATTGTTTAAATATAAGCTTAAATCAGATGGTAGCATAGAAAGATTTAAAGCAAGACTAGTAGCAAAAGGCTATACACAAAAGGAGGGAATTGACTTTGAGGATACTTTTGCACCAGTAGCAAAACTAAACATAATTAGAGTTATGGTTGCATTAGCCACAACACATAAATGGAAAATCTGCTTTCTTAAATGGTGACTTAAAAGAAGTCTACTTAGTTCATCCTGAAGGATTTGTACAGAAAGGACAGGAACATCTTGTATGTAAACTAAAGAAAACTATCTATGGATTAAAACAGGCTCCGGGGTCATGGTACATAAAGATTGATACCTTCTTTAATCAGAAAGATTTAGTTAAAAGCAAAAGTGATCCTAACATTTATATGAAGAAAGATAAGGAAATATTTGTTTGATATCTTTATATGTAGATGATCTCATCATTGCAGGGAATGCATGTAAGTTGATTACAGAAATCAAAAATCAACCGTCACAAGAGTTTGAAATGAAAGACCTTGGAGAATTACACTATTGTTTGGGACTTGAAGTTTGGAGAAAATTTGACAAAACTATGATCACTCAAAGTAAGTATGTGAGGGAGATATTGAATAAATTTAACATGAGCGATTGCAAAGAATCAACAATTCCTTTAGAACATAATGTGAAATTATGCAGTCAAGATGGATCAAAGGATGCAAATGGTACTTTGTATCGACAATTGGTGGGAAGCCTGAATTATCTCACTACCACAAGGCCAGATATATCATATGCAGTCAGCATTTTGAGCCAGTTTATGGCTAAACCAAATGACAGCCATTGGAAAGCTGCAAAGAAAGTCCTTAGATATCTAAAACGGACAGTAAACTTTGGTCTTTTATACACTGATGAGTTTGATGTTCAATTGGAAGGTTTTTCTGATTCTAATTGGTCAGGAAATCCAGATGACAGAAGATCTACTATAGGATATGCATTCAACATTGGATCCGGAGTCGTATCATGGAGCAGCAAGAAACAGCCAACTGTTTCTCTATTATCCACAGAAGTAGAATAGAAAGCCATGTCTAGTGCAACATGTGAAGCTGTCTAGTTGAGGAGGATTCTTGAAGACATTGGAGAAAAGCAAACATAACCCACAAAAGTACATTGTGACAATCAAAGTGCAGTCAAACTTGCACACAATCCAGTTTATCATGCAAGGACAAAACACATTGAACTGCAAGATCATTTTATCAGAGAAAAGATTGAGTCTAAGGAAATTGAACTTATTTATTGTAACACAAGTGATAATGTCGCTGACATATTTACCAAACATGTTGGCAAGATTCACTTTGAGATCCTTAGGCAGAAATTAGGTGTTGTAGAAAATCCATTTCTACATTAAGGGGGTATGTTGGAATAATGTAGAAATGCTAGGCAGGTATTTAGGTATTGGGTTGATGTGTACTTTCTATATTCAACAAGTAGAGGTTTCAGATCCACATCTTATGGATCTAGGATTGGGTTTGTTATTGTAAGCTACATCTATTTATTGTATCTATTTCTCCAGTGTTAATTGAATTGGTTTGACCATTCCTTTGTGTAAGTGAGCCTTCGAGATC
Source organism: Pseudotsuga menziesii (assembly GCA_001517045.1). Taxonomy (NCBI): domain Eukaryota; kingdom Viridiplantae; phylum Streptophyta; class Pinopsida; order Pinales; family Pinaceae; genus Pseudotsuga; species Pseudotsuga menziesii. The sequence continues at coordinate 325,325 of LPNX010528348.1, forward strand.
TGCTCTGTCTGCCTTCTAATTCTTAGTCTATCATCGCCATGCTAGAATAAAACTAGTGGAACAAGAAACAAAATGGCAAAGTGCATGGATATACATGGAGCAAGAAACTAAACAGCAAAGTGATGGATACACAGAGCAAGAAACGAAACAACATGGATTTAGGGTTAAGTCGATAAAAAACAATGTTAGGGTGCATCCCAAGAATAGATGTGGCATTTGAACATGCAATCAATTAAGCAGTGGTATTTGCTATTAACTTCCCTTTCGTCTTCTTAAGCACGTTGTGGAAGCAATAATGAATAGATTATAAATTGATTGGGCGTTATCTACTGTAATGGGTTATTTTCTATTAACATCCCTTTCATCTTCTTAAGCAGGTTGTGGAAGCAATAACGAATAGATTATAAATTGATTGGGCGTTATCTACTGTAATGGGTTATCCACAACAACAGTGGGTTAAACGAAAGAGCAACAATGCGACAGCGATAAAGGTCTTATTAATTAGTGGCTTAGTCAGTGTAACTCTTATTAACACACTAACAATATGATGGATGTTAACAAAGCAAGTATGCCCACTTGATAAGTGTATACGACAAAGTATATTCCCAAAATAATAAATCAAGGTCGTTCATCTCACAATGATGATTAAAAGACCTCACTTCCCATCCAATTCCCCTACAAAGTTGAAATAGAACGCCTATTTTACTATAAATTTCAATTTAATGTATCATGATAAGTCATATTTAGCCAATGAATCGTCGGTTCATTGCTTCCGCAATAGAAGCTCCAAACCAAAATGTAATTATGCCTTAGGTAATGCATGTCTTTAAATTACTGGATCATATTATCAAAACCCTAAAGACAGTTTTTTTCGAAAAATACAAATCAAAAGCACTGTGCAAACAATAAAACTCATATTTTCAAAATTTCGAAATTCAAGTTAAAAGACATTATAAAGCACAAGCCAAAATGTTATTTAAAAGAGTTATCTTAAACTAGGCAAAAAAGTTTTGTTGTGGCAAATTCACTATTTGGGAAAAATAAAGGCAAAATCGGAGTACTGGTTAATAGTGTTCTGACTCGTTCTCCTCGGAGTTGTTTTACTAGAAGATGATTTTGACTTTTAGATAGTTTTTTTATTCAAATTTGATGACTTTAACTCACAAAATCTATAATTTTTATTGTTTATTGGGCTATTTTAAACATAGAAATGAAATCACATTACACAAAAACCCCAACACTAACTCTGTAAAAATTTAGTACAAATTCATGGCCAGAAACTGGTAGTCCATGTTTAGACAACTCTGTTCTCCTCTACCTCCCCAAGAATTTTGTAGATTGACAGAGCACTATAATAGTGCTCTGCTCGCGTATCAATTTTGTGTTTAAAAATTACACTTTCTGCAATTTCCTTATTTTAGCAATCGCAAACATGTTTACTGGATTAAATGAACAATTTTGAAACTATAATAGTGCTCTGCTCGCGTATCAATTTTGTGTTTAAAAATTACTCTTTTTGCAATTTCCTTATTTTAGCAATCGCAAACATGTTTACTGGATTAAATGAACAATTTTGAAATTATCCACATCGTCAAAATCACTATTTGAGCAATAAATGAACAATGTTTGACTGTTTGACTTTATTATTGACTTGAGTAATAAATGGGAACCGACAACGGATTTCACAGGCAGAGAGAGCAGAATGGGCAGGGCACTTTTAAATAGTGCTTCGATGACACTGACTAGTTTGCGGGCGAACAGACACAACACTATGGAATAGTGCTCTTGGTCTGATGCATCTCGTGGAAAACTATTGAAGAGCCTCTCCGGTGTGGGATTCGTCTATGGTGCCATTTGACAGCCTTTTTCAAAATGTGCCACCCCAATCAACTGTAGGTATTTGAAGCTCTAGACATTATGTAGTGTTCTCAAAGATATGCTGAGAAGAATAGTGGATTTTATGTTGTGAATTCTTGAACTTTGCAAGACTATGAGGCCAAGAATGGGCGAGAAGGCGAGGGTGGAGAGGCATGTTGTTGCTCCATCGACGAGGGGATTGGGCGTCGAGTAAGGGAATCTATGAATGGGCCCAAGTATGGGACGCCATATCAAAAAGAGGCATAGCATGGTAACAAAGGTGTAGAGAGCCAGCAAGGACACCCAGAAACTCGCAGCAGCTTTGACAAAGCTACATTACCCTAACTGTTGGTTTACTTGTGGCCAAGCTTCTTGGGTGAGACGACAAGGGTGTTATGAATTATTTGTGTATCCGAAAATGTGTGATATTCTAGCGTGCCTCACCATGATTTTTTTCCTTCAACAATTCGATGCAGGTTCGAATTCGGACCAAAGCGAATCGGCGTAGAAACACTCCTCCCTTCTTTGATGTAGTGACACACAAGCCATGTGAATATATGGAAGTTTACATTCCTTTTTCAGACCCAAAAAAAACTAAAAACCAAAACACAACCAATATTGGTCCTAACGAGAAAGAAACAATCTGCAAATGAAAGAATAAAAATGTACAACATTGTTATCGAGAACAGATCCTATGATCAAGTAAAACTCCGAATTGACAACATTTTTATATTTTATTGAGAAACTGTCACCGATGAACATTTCCATCTACTAAACCTCCTTTTTAGGTGTTTATAAACAGGGTTATATCATGAGCAAAGTTGTGAAGAAAATGTTTAGGGCAATATGAATTAAATTTGTCATCCATTTTTTTCCAATTTAAAATTACGATATCTCTAGTTGCAAGCAATATACGTAGAATGCTTTGAAAGCCCTAACCTATAAATGCAAGCAATTAAGACAAATGCAACCTAAAAACATCCACCAAACCAAGGTGAGAGAAAAATTATGCATATCCCTTTGCATAGATAGCCACACCCACTTCGTATTGAATAGAACAAATCCATTGATTGCCTTCAGTGATTTTCCTGCCAACCAAAAACATTAACGAATGAATGTCTTATTTACCTTGCCCAAGCTATGAGCTCTATCACAGATCTGAAAAACAAGCCGGGGACCTTTCAAAGTAGCCGTAGAAACCTATCCAACACTTCAAACCACTGCAAACAAAGAAATAACACATTATGCAATGAAATCCCGATCGTGGATATCTGTGACTATTGACAGACAAACTGTAATTGCTCAAAAAAATCCAATCTACAATCTGGAATGGCGAACAGTCTATCTAAGCCCCAGATCTTGAAGTTCTAAGCTCTGATCTGGTTGTTGAAGGCTGAAAATTCCAAACATTCATTTTGGAATATCTCTAAAGAATGGCTCAAGAGATCTAGAAAAGCGACTGGCTGCTTGCCTGAGAAAGACCCCATCCTCTGCGATAATAATGTGGTTTTTTCAGAAGTTGTTCGACGATGAACTTTTGTTCTAATGTTTTAGAGATCTTGTGGGTCTCTTTGTTGTTGCAATGGCGAATACATCTTCTGGAAGCGGTTTGGGACTTGATTAGCGAGATAGGTTGTGCAACACACACTGTACAAAATTGTCGGTGGCAGATTAGTAGGTAGATGATTCGAACTCGTTGAGCTGCAAGGCACAACTACCAAAAATAAGAGTTGGATCATCTGCTCATCAAAACCTTTTTGCTTTATATTTAATGTAATAGGAATTGGCATTTTCATGAATTTTATTTTTATTTATTTTTAATTTATTATAATAAAAAATAATTCTTTTAGATAATTATGTCTCATCCAAATTATACTAAACCAAATAGAAAATTAAAATAACGTAATTTAAAAATTGTTAAATTTATTTTGATTTCTCAAATATTACAAAACATTATAAAAATATTGATAAAAACAAATTAATTCCATTAAAAAATATACCCCTTCCTTGACGAGAAATAATAATGCACCTCAAAATCATAATTAAAACACATTATAAAACACAAAAACCATGATGTAATTATCAAATCTAAGCCTCTCCACATTATTGTTCTCTAATGTCTCTTTTTATTTATTTTCTCTATTCTTAAATATCATAACTATTAAAAGTCTTCTCTCGATGTTATAATTCATGATTATATTCATGATTATTAAAAGTCTTTAATGTTATAATTTGTATATATTGGTAAAAACTAAGTTTGATCAATTCTACCGTAAGAAAATGCATGACATCATGACATCCCAGGTACAAGCTGCAATGTTATAATTTGTATATATTGGTAAAAACTAAGTTTGATCAATTCTACCGTAAGAAAATGCATGACATCATGACATCCCAGGTACAAGCTGAATGTGAAATTCAAATAATGCTCAGGTTTATTTCTTCATTTGCTAATGTAATCACAACAATCTTTTAATGTGAAATAATGATTGCTGTATTTTTTCCATTTACCATTCACATTGTTTAGTGACTTAATCAATAATCACAACAATCTTTTAATGTGAAATAATGATTGCTGTATTTTTCCATTTACTATTGCATTCACATTGTTTAGTGACTTAATCAGTAATCACAACAATCTTTTAATGTGAAATAATCACAGCTGTATTTTTCCATTTACTATTGCATTCACATTGTTTACAATCACATTGTTTAGTGACTTAATTATGGCATGGCTCAACCAAGCATATTGCAATCAGCATGCCTCACTATGGTTATTGCATAGTCCAAGTAGTTTTTCTGTATAATGAAGAATGCTCAACTTTAAATAGAGTAGTCTATTTATTCTACATTTTCGATTTTACAGTAGGTTTTGTCAAAATCCAATTAAAAAATTTGGTTAAAAGCCAAATTTGGAAATGTTTTAAGTTGTGTTTAAGAATCTCTAAATAGATTCAGCACCCTCAAATACCCCATGGCACCCAAGTTACGTAATTTCCATAGCAAATATATGTGATTCTAAATTTTTTTAAAGATTTCTTTGATCGAATTCCGAACAAAATAAGACAGAAAATATGCTCAAACAAAGTTGAAATACTTCACCTTAAAAAAATACAATAGAATAGTTGTTATTTTATTGAACTGTAAAATTAATGTTACATGTCATTAATGTGCTCAAAGATTATTTTTAAAAATATCATTTCAAAGATTATTTTTAAAAATATCATTTCTTCTTGAACATATTAGGGGTTCTCAATTGTTTAAAATTGTAAAAATTTGAAAAAGCAATAATTGTTTTTTACAGGGTCAATTGAAGTACAATTAATTTATATTGCACCTTCAGCACAAGAATAAATGCCCTTCCACTTGAAATTATTTATATTGCACCTTCAGCTCAAGAATAAATGCCCTTCCACTTGAAATTAAGACCCTTTCACCCTTCACTTGATACCACGGTCCACCGTTCACCCTTCAAATTTGATCACTGATTGCTACCACGTAGCCATCAGTACTTTTATAACCTGCAGTGCAGGATCGCGACCACGTAGCCTTGTACTTTAATTATAAATGGTGTTGTACAGGATCAACAAAAAAACATATTACAGTTACAAGCGGCCTAACCTTGTACTTAAATCTTAGATCTAACCACTAGAATCATAAAAGCTCTTGAAAAGGTTGTCGCCTACAAACGCTATATTTTAGTGCTAAATGTCCTGAGCTTACAACTCTCTAGTATGTGGGTGTTATGAAACATAACGCTCGAAAATATTATTAAGATAACATTTATGGAATTTTAAAAGAGGAAGTCATGAGCAAGATGACAAAGGGACCCCAATCTATTCTTCTTCAAAGACCTTAAAACTTTATTGAAAGCATTTTTGAACTTTCATCATAAAGATGGTCTCCTGTATACTGTCACCAAGTAGTATGCCATTGTAGACCCACTTCCAATGGATCTTTCGAACATGTTTCTGTTTTTTAATCAAAACTTGCAAAAGGTATTAGACAACGAGTCATTACAAATATGCCACAATACCTCGGCAGCTGGGTCATCGAGCCATTGAGGCTAGGACAAAAATATGTCATGGCATGATGATGCCACGAAATATATTACAGAATAGAAACTTCCGTCTTAACTACAATTGCAGATCAAATACAGCAAAATCATCCCTAGCACAAAATTGTCGAAGTAAATTTCCAACCGATTCCGGTGCATGTAACATTTCCATGTCATCGGTAACTTCAAATTCATTGGCATATTTAAATCCAACGTTACAATCATTTCTGTACATGCGGCACTGAAAGACATAATATGGAACCCAAATCTAAACTGTTTTCACAAGGAATACATTCCATCATTGATCCATTACTGAAGACTTCCCTGCCTACCTTGGAATCGGGATTCAAGTTCTCACAAAATGCTTGTTCAAAAACTGGTAACCTCTTCTTTGAAGAGGATCTCCCAAGACCCAGCTCCAAGTCAATGTCCCAGTCATTTACAACACTTCTTGCCATCCCAAGATTCTCTTCCTCAAGTGGAAAAAGTTCCAGGCAGGGAACAGGTTCTGGATCAGCTTGCTCTGCACTTGAACCAGTATAGCATTTGCCGCTTTCTGTCACGGGGTACTGATCTCCAGGCCCTGGTACATATTCAGTTCTTGGATTTACTACACCTGATAAATCAGCCTCTGTGAGTTCATGAGGAATATTCTCACCAGAGCACATGCTATCTCGAGAATCTAAAAGACTTGCAGCATTTGAAATTTCTGAAACGTTGCATTTTTCATGGGCTTCGTCAGTCACATTCAAGGGAGTAAACGACCATTGGTCTTTCGTAGGTTGGTCCTGGCCTGCTGAGCCTTCCAGCGATTTAACGCTAAATCCCTCTTCGACATCGAGCAAGGACATCCCTTCCACTCTCTTTTCAGAAGACGTCTCCTTTTTGCTTTTCCTACAATTATTTCCTCCCATGACAGCTCTGGCCTTATCATTGTATTTCCTGTTGTCAATTTGACCTTCACTTGAAGAATCTCTCTGTAGTAATGGTTTTTCATAACTATTACTTTTATTCAAGTATGAATAAGGGGAGTTAACTGTATGACAAGGCACCACAATCCCTGCATCTGGTGACCGAGGTTTGTTGCCTACTGAAAGAGAACATGATCTCTTGCTTATTAACTGAGACCGAGACTCGGACTGAGAACGAGAAGAGCACGAGTGTGAGCCAGAAAGAGATCGTGAACCACCTTTGTTGTGTACATCATCATGCTTTCTTATTTGATGAGCAGTTCTAAAATTTATGGGTGCCCCATGACTCCATTTATCTTTGTGCCTTCCTGTTCTCACTTTCACATATTCTCTCACTATGGCATTCTCACACCTATTGTCTTTCTTCTTACCGAGTGTAATCGGAGAGACTGAGTGCCCTTTACTCCCATAAGAATGATCGCTTCGGCCAGATGAAAGAGACGACTGATGAGAATTTTGAGGACCATCTGCATGCTTCCTGCTACTACCTTCTTGCTTTGATAAATAAGAGCGACGATGACTTCTTGGAGACATTTCTTTTCCTGCTTCAGATTTCCTATCAGGTTCAGCCTGCATCACAAGAGTCTCCAGGTTGTTACATTGCAGATTATTTCCTTGAATTAAAAATAATAGAGGTAAGTTACCGACACCCATTACATAATACCTGGAAGCGCTCAAAATCTTGTTTCTCAAGCTCTTCCCCTACACCATGCTTATGCACATCAGTCAACATTAGCACCCTTGTCACTGAAGGAACACTTGAATCAGCCTGCAGGACATTAGGCCCCACATGTTTACTTGGGCTCAAAATCTCTTGTACTTTACAAACAGACGGGCAGTTACCTCTACCTCGAAATACCCCCCAAAAATAGAATTTCCCAAGAATACCTGTTAACAAAGCACAATATAGATTTACATATCATGGATAGCTCACTAAATTCAAGACAAAAAAAAATCTGTTTGATTCCACATGCCAAATGTTTTCTTGCAAAGACTGATCTGAAAAGTTGGTGCATCGACTGACAGACTGTAAAAACATCAAATCGAGGAATTGCACAATCATGCTGAAATGAAAGCATCAAGGGAATTATGTTCTTTCCTATTCTGAGAGAATAAGATTAATTTTCAGAAAATTAAGTTCCATGAAAAACACCCAACCAATGAAACCAAACCAAATAGGCTATGCATTGAAGAAATTAATCATTGAAAACTACACATGCAGCATTCTTGGAAACGAATGAGAGATTCAGGAGGAATTTACAGACGAACAGGTAGTAGACTAACCATATACCTAAGGTATCCAGCACGAAAATTATGTTCAAAATGCATCAAAAATTGATCCTATGATTAAAAGTATCCAAAATGTTCATCAAAGAAGTATGCTAAAGCTATAATAAACCTCCACAAAATGTTGAACAATCATGACATCCACCAACTATAGAGTTCAAACACATAACATATAATTATAGATGTCCCCCCTCAAAACCTGAAGATCAAGCTGGGAGAAACCCTAGGATATTTTAGGGTTTCTGGCCTTGGATCTATTTTCCTGTAGTGGAAGAGGCCGCCACTCAACTAGACACTTCTCACTTAAAAATAATTCTTCTGATCTTTTTATGAAAGAACCCATGCAGTGAAGTATCAATCCCAAGAAGACTGATTTCGATGTCTCTTTTCGATATTTACAGTTTTATCATGCAGAGATTGATCCAGATGCCTCTCACAGCCATTCTACTTATCTCTATGCTCATTTTCACATAGTACATTCCCATCTTCTAAGCCTTCACCTACCTCTAGTAGAGAACAAAACACTCTTGTTTTATATTTACATGGGACAACAAATGCATTTCCACCAGATTTTATCGCAATAGTACAACTTACTGTAGATGATGAAGAAGATAAGTTTAATAAGAAACTCCACTCTGGTATCATTTCTTCCATTAATTCAGTTTCTCTACATTGCCAGACGAAGTTGTAAAAGGATTGAGATTTGGGTCAAACGCTACAAGGTTTTACTGCATCTTAATATAAGAAAAATTTGCGCACATGCAGTATCACTTTGAACACCCCTTCCCAGCTATCTACGTGTAAAGAAAATTTATCACTTTGTACACCCCTTCCCAGTTATATACATGTAAAGAAAATTTATCCCTTTGTATAACCCTTCCCAACTATCTACATGTAAGTAAAAGTTGGTGTACATACTACAAACATTGTTACAAGGCAGTGATAATAAAATAATGTTTCACACAAGAAACCACCTATGTGGAAAGTAGCTAGGAGGCATATTTCTCCTTATTATAACACAATACTGCATATATTATGACGGTATATAGTGCTGTTCAAGTTTCTTATAATTCTCCAAGGCTAATCAATCATCACAATAATGTGAGTACAGAGAATGACAGGTATCTTAAATTAGAATATAATTATTATGTCCACTAATAACCACTAATGTTTAAAAGAAATGTAAAATCACACCATACCTAAACGAAGACAACAGAGTACAACAAACATATCCCCTGTAAAATCCTTAATGTAAAGTGGCAAGGAAAAAAATCATTCAGTCATTCAGTCACTAAGTGCCAATCTAGAATGAGTAAACAAAATAGAAAGCTGAAAAGAAAAAGTGGACCTGACAGTTGGATCAGTGTACATCCATCTCGATTCTAATCTCCAGATCTACTAAGCAACGAGATGGATAAAAAAAAATCAACTAATCAATTTTATGTGCTTAAAAGAACAGGGTTAAGATGGATTTACACTGGTTCATTTTATGCCACAGCTTTCTTTTATATTCTTAATTATTGTTGTTTTGTCTTTTAATTCATTTTTACATCACAGATATCAACTTTTCTTTCATTTTAAGTTTATTAGTATTATGTAAGTTACTATCTTTATGGTTTTTTTTTTCTTGGAAAAAAGAAAAAAAGCATAACTTTATTTCTTCAAATAAAATTACATTCTGTTGATACACTTAAAAGTGTATTTAAAAAAAAAAAAGAGCATATGCTTTGTGACCATAACATATAGTTCATCACCAATCAAAAGGACTTTTACACTCAGTCATACAAATGATCATACCAATCCAAGGGCATGTGAAAGGCATGACTAAAACAGTGGCAAGGAGGAATCCGAGAATTCAGTAGCACATTCACCATCCGAGGGCAAAAGAAAAATACTGTTATATGTCCGGAAATAATACCAGTAAGCAAAATACTGAAATCATCCCACTCAGGCAGAATAGAGTGCTGATATAACCTGTTATATACTATAAACAGATGAGAAAAAACAGAGCAAAAACATGAAATATGAGCAGAATGTTATTATCTTTATTTTATTATTACTAATATTTGTTTTCATTGTTTTCACCAACCTAGTCAGCATCACCATTACATCACACATCTCATCCATTCTGGGCTGTAGAATGCAGTGGCAAGGAGGAATCCAAGAATTCAGTAGCACATTCACCATCCGAGGGCAAAAGAAAAATACTGTTATATGTTCGGAAATAATACCAGTAAGCAAAATACTGAAATCATCCCACTCAGGCAGAATAGAGTGCTGATATAATCTGTTATATACTATAAACAGATGAGAAAAAACAGAGCAAAAACATGAAATATGAGCAGAATGTTATTATCTTTATTTTATTATTACTAATATTTGTTTTCATTGTTTTCACCAACCTAGTCAGCATCACCATTACATCACACATCTCATCCATTCTGGGCTGTAGAATGCAGCCTGCTTCTCTCATTGAAGAACATCAATTTCCATTCCCTGATCCAAGGTAAAGAAGAAGCTAGTAACAAAATCTTGTCGACTCTCAATACTCTCCCAAAAGACTTGAGATAATATGGTGTTCCTAGTTCTGAAATCATTTCAGGTTGGTCTATCCTGTAGAACTAAGTAGATGGGTACCTGTACCCAGGGGTAAGGTATGCGTACCAGTACCAAATACGCATACCCATGTACCGGATACCCCATGGACACATACCCTGCCGTGCCTTGCCGTGCCCCAAACTTGGCTGAATTGCCCGAGACGTTTGTCACAGATTTAGGGGACTTTGATTGTACAGGGAAGGGGGTACCCCTGTTTTGGGGATGTATGGGGATGCCCAGGGACCAATTTTGAATGGGGTGCTCCTGTTTTGTGGATGGCTGGGGACGCCTAGGCACCAGTTTGGTACGATCCCAGCCAAGTTTTGTACAAATGACATTAAAGTCAGTAATACTAAATGATAATGTTAAATTCTTAAAGTAAAAGTGGCATTCTCGTTATCTTTCATTTTCTATCATTTTACTTAAATTTTTAGCAATACCATTAACTGTTTCAGCCTTCAGGATGTTTGAGAGTGGTCCTAGCCTCATTGGACTTCATATGCAAATGCCAAAAAGTAGAATTTTAAATCCCATTCAGAATTCAACAGACTTCAAGGTTTTCAGGATTTCAGGATTGCATCATTTCCACTGGATTCTATCATGTATGAGGATATGGGATTGGCATTTAATCAAGCACATCAACCTCTCTATGTACCTTGATGTTGATGGTGCTAATTGTTGAACTCCTCTCTCATGAGCTTAACAAAAATGTACCCTTCACTCCAGCAAAATCGCTTATTAAGCATGGAAAGCTTTTTCTACCTTAAAATACACTTGGATTAGGAAGTTTCATCAAAATTGTAGGGTGTTGACTACTATCCTTGGAAGACCAACTTCAAGATTCAAGGTAGAGGCAAGGGCTAGAGCCTAGAGGAGGGGCCACAAGGTGCTATTGATGAATAGGATCCCAATCTAGGCAAGGATTTTGATATGTAATTATTTGTTATAGCATGAAGTTTTTGGACTCTATATGCCATTAGCGTCTTTGTTTATGTATTTTGGGTCAAATATGGATTGCACTTGATGTTTTTCTATTTGTGCGCACCCTTGCTATATACACAAGTGTTGTTGTATTTGTAACGTCAGAAGATATTCTGATGTTTAATATCATTGTACGTTGTTGTACCCCCATCAAAGATGTGTTTCCCTCATTTCAGGATGTCATTATAGTACAATAGTTCCAAATTTGGAGAAGTTTCAATTTTTTACTGCAGGAAGAAACTAGAGCATCATGTTACGAAGGCTTCCCACCTCAGTCTTCAGAAAAAGACCTAGCTGAGCAACTCGCCTTAAGGAGGCACATCTTTTTGTCCAAACAGAATTTCCAAATTCCAAGTTTGGAAAATTAGGGTTTCTCTAACAAACACTAGGTCAACCAGCTCTGAAACTGGGTCAGCCACCTCAAATTGGTAAGATCTAAATCTTCGCTATTTCCATTTGAGGTTCTCATTTGAAAAATGACTCATCATACTCAGCTTGAGGACAACCTTGGAGGAGCTAATAACTTTCGAGCATGTAAGTATAGAATCTCCCTAATCCTTGAAGAAAATGATTTGGATTAGAACATCAATGAAGAAGTTCCAGAGCCAGAGGGAGATGAGGCCAAGAGAATCATTGCAGATTCTATTAAGGATCATCTCATCCCCCATTTGTCATCCTTTAAGACACAAAGGAAGTATTTGATGCTTTGACAAAGATGTTCGAAGGAAAGAACATCAATTGAAAGATGAAATTGAGGAACCAATTCAAGAATGCGAAGATATAGAACTCAGAGACTATACAGTCCTACTTCGCAAGGGTTGCTCAAATCAAGGAACAACATGAAGCAATTGAAGAGAATGTAGAAGGAGAAAATGTGATGACTACCTTGAATAGCGTGTCCCAAAATCACGGGACTCATTCATTCAAGGAACTTGTGCAAGAATGAAGTTGATCTCTTTCAACAGACTCCGAGAAGAATGCACACAAGAAGAAGCTCGACTCATAACAAGAGAAGAGAAGATGGGAGCAATTGAAGATCAAGCTCTCACAGTTCACACCAAAAGAAACTACAGAAAGAATGAGAACCACCATCACAACAAAAAGAAGGACAAGAAACAAAAGAAGTTCGAAAGAGATCCTTCCTGGCTGTAAATCAATCACTATCAAATAAGCAACCTCCCTTCCCTGACTGTCACAACCTGAAAACCAACATTCGATCTTACACTTGTGATGAAAAGGGACACTTTGCAAGAGATTGTCCCAAGAACAAAAAACCGACAAACAAAAGATTCAGAAGAGAGAAGGATGATTCAAATGAAGAGTATGTGCTAATCTCAGCACTCATAAGCATTATCTCACATGGAAGCAATGATTGGCTTGTGGATAGTGGGGCATCTAAACATATGACAGGATACGAAGAATCATTCGTCAATATGTATGAGCATGAGTCACCTCACAAGGTGAAACTTGGGGATGATTATAAATCCCCATAAAAGGAAGTGGAGAAGCTTCATACAAGCTAGAGTCCAAAAAATCATTGAAGATGAAAGACGTGTTGTATATTCCAGGGTTGAAGAAGAATCTTCTCTCCATCTCTGCACTAGATGGAAAGGGAATGAGAGTAGCATTTATGGATGGCCAAGTTCTAATGTGGCCTAAAGGAAAGACAATCGATGATGCAACAGTGATTGCAGAGCAAGACAGAAAGACGGAGGCTTGTACAAATTGAAGCGATAGCCTGAACAAGCATTGATTCATGACTCGATAGATCCAAGTGAACGATGGCACCGAAGGCTTGCACAAGCGCATTACAGAGCACTACCGATTGCAAGCAAAGCAGTCTCTGGACTTCCAGAAATCCAAGCAAAGCATGAAGGCGTTTGCAAAGGATGTGCGCAAGGAAAGAATGCAAAGACATTTCCCAGCAGTGAAAGTAAAGCTAAAGTAATATTGGAGATAGTACACTCAATTGCATGCGGGCCCATGCCATCCAACTCCTTAAGTGAGCACATGTACTATGCTTCCTTTATCGATGATTTCTCACGTAAGGCTTGGATATATTTCTTGAAAGGGAAAAATGAAGAGTTCAACCAGTTCAAGGAATTCAAAGCCTTGGTAGAGAACCACATTGAAAGGAAGATCAAAACTTTGCGGTCAGAAAATGGCGGAGAGTTTACCTCGAAAAAATTAAAGGAACTCTAAAGAGAATCTGGGATTAAGAGGGAGTTGAGCACTCCATACAATCCTCAACAGAATGGCATTGCGGAACGAAAGAACAGAACTATAATGGAAGCAGCGAAAGCAATGCTACATGACCAAGATCTTCCAATGCACCTTTGGGCAAAAATAGCAAGAACAGTTGTGTATGTACAGAACCATACTCCTCATCGAGTACTCGAAAATAAGACTTTTGAAGAGGCCAAAAGTCAGCCATCTCAAAATAGTTGGATCCCCTGTATACATGCACATCCCAAAGGAGAAGAGGACCAAGCTTGATCCTTCGAGGAAGAAGGGAATATTCGTAGGATACAATGATACCTCAAAAGCCCTATCAAATATACTTCTCAAGATTCAAGAAGATCGACATCAGTAGAGATGGAACATTTGATGAAGACTCGACATACTCTATATCAAGGAAGCTACCTATTGAAGAAATCGAGGAGAACCTGAACGAACGAGAGTCTAAGATACAAAATTTGTAGAAGCAATTCCAGAAGTCCATGAGGATCATGACATGGCAGAGCCACAAGAGCCTGTAGAGACACTTCACGAGAAGGAGTCCCATAAGAGAAAACCAGCATGGGCACGAGAACTCATACAAGAAGCAGAATGGTATGGTGCTCCAGACGGGATACAAAGAGAAAGGAAAGGACCAAAACCTTACAACAACAATGTGGCCCTGTTGTGTGACATCATTGATAAGGAACCTTCCAACTATGAAGAGGCTGCAGAAAAGAAAGAATGGAAGGATGCCATGATCGAGGAGTACCGGTCGATTATGAAGAATGATGTCTGGGAGATAGTTCTGAGACCGGAAAGGAAGTCTGTCGTGACTTTGAAGTGGATCTACAAGATCAAGCATGCTGCAGATGGTAGCATCTAGAAACACAAAGCAAGATTCGTGGCGCGAGGCGTCTCACAGAAAGAAGGCATAGACTACGAGGAGACATTTGCACCCGTAGCGAGGTACACTTCCATTAGAACCATACTTGGATTAGTCGCAGTAATGAAGTGGAAGATACACCAGATGGACGTCAAGACAACATTCTTGAATGGTGTAGTCGAGGAGGAAGTGTACGTAAAACAACGACTAGGATTCGAGACACATGACAAGAAAACTCATGTGTGCAAATTGAAGGCCTTGTACAGATTGAAATAGGCACCCAAGACATGGTACGACAGGATGGATAGCTTCCTAATGAGCTTAGGCTTTACTAAGAGTAAAGAAAATTCCAACCTTTACTTAAAGGTTGAAGACGAAAGACCAGTGATACTCCTGCTATTTTTCGTTGACATGTTCCTAACGGGAGAGGACAAACTCATTGTAGATGCAAAGAGGAAGCTTACCACTAAGTTCAAGATGAAAGGCCTAGGGATCATACACTACTTCTTAAGCATGGAGGTGTGGCAAGATATGGATGGAATCTTCCTTGGTCAAAGAAAGTATGTAGTGCAGATTCTAAAAAGATTCGAAATGTTGGACTGCAAGGCGATAGACACACCTATGGCATCGAACTTGAAGCTTCTGTGTGATGCTTCATCAGAGTCGGTTGATGCCAGGATGTATCGTTAGATGATTGGTTCATTGATGTACCTGACGAATACAAGACCATACATATGCTTTGTTGTGAACACCCTAAGCCAATTCCTGACATATCCGATACATGTTGACCTGGTTGTTGAGGTACCTAAAGGGTAGAGTGGATTATGGGCTCAAGTATGATGTGAATCAGAAGATTAACCTGCACGGTTACGTTGATTCAGATTGGGCAGGTAGCACCACTAATAGGAAGAGCACTTTAGGTTGCTTCTTCAATTTGGGATCCGGCATGATCTCTTGGTTTAGCAAGAAGCAGTCCTTCCTGGCGTTGAGTACAGCCAAGGCAGAGTATGTTGTCGCTTGCTTGACTAGTTGCGAGGCAGTATGGCTATGAAAGCTACTAACTTATTTGTTTGATCTACAGAAAGATGTGACTTGTATCTTTTGCGACAACCAAAGTTGCGTGAAGTTGTCAAAGAACCAGAGTTGCACATTACAAGTCGAAGCACGTCGAGATCAAGTTCCACTATATCAGGGATGACTTGAGCATATATGTTGATGATTGTGGCGAGACAGAGAATACATTCCTAGTTGAGAGGGAGTGTTGTTGTGTTTGTAACTTCAGAAGATATTCTGATGTATAATATCATTGTATGTTGGTGTACCCCCATCGAAGATGTGTTTCCCTCCTTTCGGGATGTCATTATTGTACATGGTCATTGAGGTACAATCTTCGTTGTAATTCAGGGCAATAGTCCCCAATATAATATAATGTAATGTGCTTTAGGGGTCTCTCTAGGAGAAGTCAACCCTATTAGGGTTAGAGGTCGACCCAATCAAGTTGGGAGGTCAGTAACTTGAAGGGTATATATAGGGAGGCACCCTCCCTCATTTATACACACTCACACTCACTCAAGTTTGCATGAGGAGAGAGAAAGGGAGAGAGAGAGAGATCTACAAAAGACGACTTCTTATTGAATTTTTCCATCTTGTGATATTGTCTTAGTGACTGAACTATTCAAAGGAAGTTTGCGGCGTTTTCTCCTTTATGGTTTCCGCAATGAAAATCTTCGTCTTGTGTATCTTGTTGTGCTTGTTATTCTGTCAGATAAAGATCCTAATCAAGTTAATTAGATTAGAAAAACTAACAATGAGAAACTTTGAATATTGGTGTATATTATATAATGGTTTGGATTCATGTGAATGCACATGAATATATATGTACAATGAAAATGATTTAAATTTCATATGTATTATAATATATACATATATATATATATACACACACACATGTATTATAATATATATATATACACACACACAGTACCCCCAAGGGCCCAATGTACCCTAGTCCCCTATTTCAAAAAGTATTGTCATGTCCCCGCACTCATCCATGTACCCGTCCCCGTATACAAGTTTCCTAGCAACTTAGTGTAGAATGAAAGAAAAATGGAACAATAAAAATGGCATTTGTGAACAGTCGAAAATAAATTGTAATGAATCTTACATGCCAATGGAGTAATTAATTGAGACATGAATCTTGAGCGTTTTTAAGTTTGCACAAACCCTCTACTAATTAATGAGAAGTTGGAGTTGATTTGCTCCGCAATATCATTGTGCCAAAGTTAATGTGATACACATTTGAACTCTTTCCAAGTTAGCCAATTAGTCTTTTGCGCCATAAATTAAAAATTGTATTTTATGTTGAGCTCGTCGTAGCATGAATTTCACTAGTACACTCCCATTTGGATAAAACCGGTATCAATGTTGCTTGCTAAATTTTGTACACAATTTATGGTAAAGACTCGTTCTCAGAAGAGCGAAATAAAGACACTTTTCCACCATAAATTGTATACTGGATGTTACATTGAACTCGTAAAGTGTGTTGCAACAGTGTTAATTCCAACCCATGTTGCACAAGTTTCCGACGCGTGGGAAGGTAGAGAACATGGGTACGAGTATCGGATACATCTAGAAGTTTCCCCAAAATTTGGGAAAACAACAGGTTGAGAACGTCAATAATATATATAAAAAAAATTTAAAAAAAATAATAATTAAAAAAACATGAGAAGAGAAGAAACATAAAGAAAAAAAGAAACATTAACACAAATCAGATGATTTAACTTATCCCTTGTATTACGGTTGTAACTAGAACCTCTTAGCAGATAGCAATAAAATCAAGATTACCATCCACGTCATTGATTATATAAGATAGAGTCTTTCTAAAGTGGGGACTTCTAGAAGTTATAGTCCCTATATTTGTGGCTATATGTATAGAGTAAGTTTTTAGTTTGTGTCGAAAATGTATTAGAATATTATATGTTTACAAAACATTCTATGCCAAGGTATTTGCAAACGTATATAATTATTCAAATTTAAATTATTATAAAATAAAAATCAAGGTATTTTTTATTTAAATGTTTTCAAGTAAGATTTAAAACCATTTCCAATTAGTTAAAAGTTTACTTTTTATTTATTGATTAGCGATAACTGCAATTCAGCTTAGGGATGAGTGAATACTCTAGCAAGAGCGTTATATAGAGATCAATGCACCAACTCGACAAGGTAGCACGAAAAAGACTTTTATTGCAACTCAGTTTTCTAGAAATATATTTTTGAGTCAACCATATATATGTATGGTCGCAAGGAAATAGGAATGTTGTTAACAACCAACATGGCGATCATGAAGGCATGGAAGCTCCCAATAAAGGAAACGTGCAAAAAGAAGTCCCCGAGTTCCCGATTTTAGAGGGTAGAAGTTCTTAATAAGCTCCCAACCATCCGGAACGGTTCCCATTGGATTGGGAAAGTTCCCTACAAGTTCCAAAGTTCCTTGGAACATCGAAACTTCGAGAACGAGTTTCCTAAAAGTCGGGAGCAGTTCCTGTGCTACATAGATTCCAACAGCGCAATTTCTTCTGGATCAAATTGCTATCAGACGTAGCTTCTAGATTTTGTACACAGTTTATGGTAAAGACACATTCTCAGATGAAGAAAGAAACAGAGAACTTGCTAAGTTGCACTGAACTGCTTGAAGAAAGGATGGCCAATCTCGATGGAAAAGACAGGGACATGAATTGAAAAAAGACCATTGTTGCTCAGTTTTTTGCATACTTCAATAACCTCTGTCACGGCATGCAGAAAATAATTCCACAAAGCAACCATGGAAACCATTCCAACCTGAAATCAAGTCGTGGAAGTGGAGGTGGTTCATTGCAGAATTTGGAATCTTCTCTCTGAATAAAGACCAAAGAGAAAAGTATGTTGTGTGATTGTAAGAGATGAGTTCTCTACCAAGACAATTATATTCTCATTACAAAGTAAGACAATACAAAGGTGAACACAATCGCCTTCACAAAATTAAAGGCGAATGCGGCAAGTCTTTAATATGGTTGAAGAACTTGTGGTAGCACAAAAAAAGACACAGTGGCACTTAGGCCATGACAAGGAACAAATTCTATTCCATCAAATATTGCAAGGAGTAAGAATAGCAATGGCAGTACTTACTACATAAGTCTAATCATACAATAATTGACTATCAAATAGTTTAACCACTTCGCCATTCGTGTGATGGATCAAAAATCAAAGTTGGTCCCCAAATCCACTGGTAGGTTTATCATGTCAATTTGGGAGCTTCAAATGTTCGACATCGACACTCTCGTCATATGTTGGTCATATGAGCACTCTATCACTTATCGATGTTGGTTGATGCAGTTGATTCCTATTGTAAAGTCAAACAATACAAAGATGAAGAAAAAGTTGCCTTCGCAAAGTTGAGAGTGTGCTATGAATCTTTTATTGTGGGATAATTTGTGGGAGTAGAAACACAGACTTGATGCCACTAAGGACATGGCATGGGATATATTCAAAGTTGTTGTCAAGGACAAAGTCTATCCCATCAAATATTGCGAGTATGAACACTAACAATGGTACTTGCAGCAAAAGTCCAATCACAAAATAGATAAAATATCCAAGATTTCAACCACTATGTCATTAGAGTGACGGATCAAGAATCAAAGTTTGTCACCAAATTAATTGGTGGGTTCATCACCCCAAGTCAAGAGATTAAGATGTTCTACATCTGACTCTAAAAGACACTTGTTGCAAGGCGAAATTAGCAACAACAAATAATGGTTGGACAAAGCAAAATAGCATTGGCTCCAATTCTATTATAGAAAAAAAGACCATCACAAAATATGGCAATCTAAGAAGGTATTCAATAGCACCACACGATAGAAAACTAACCACAAAACATTTCACCAATAGAGAACACCCCCTTCTAGAATTGTTCCAAGCACAAAAGTCATGAGGAAGACGATTACTGGACACCACATTCAAAGAAGCACCAAAAGTGTACCACGATAGGGCATGAAGAGAGAATTAATGGTGTACCTAATTCATGAAAAACAACATTTTGCTAATGTTAATCGTCCATCTCAACCATGCAAAGCACAAGAAACATTTCTCCATTGAGATCCAGATCAAAAAGAAGCTTGTCACCACAATGGTTTATACCCACAACCAATAAGACCTTACATCTCAAAAAAGCAAGGCAAAAGTATAACTTGCATATAACAAGTATCTTGAACCCTACTCCTTAGGTTAGCTCAATAAGAATAACGGATTCACACATCCTATGTGAATGTAAATTCAGCCATCTAAGATGAATTGAATCAATAAAATAGAAATTAGCATAAAGTTGCAGGAAAAGTCGCACCACCCCCCTCGTCCCCAACAAGTTTTGTGCAAGAAAAATGAAAACGCATATTGAATGCGCAAAAACAAGTTTTTGTACGGACGTCATGTTTCCCAAGATGGAAACGTGTTTCTGGTACGTATGCAATTTACTTAAATTTTTAGCATTACCATTAATTGTTGCAAGATCTTTGACTGGTTCCAACCGCACCAAACTTCATATCCAAAAAGTAGAATTTTAGATCCCATTCAAAATTCAACAGACTGAATAGTTTTCAGGATTTCAAGAATGCATCTTTTTCTAAAATTCGATCTCAATAAAAATGTACACTTCACTCAAGATTGGATCTTTTTCTACCTTTATTTTAATGATTGGATTAGAATTTTTTATCAAAATTGTAAGGTGAATCATTGACTAATGTCCTTGGAGGATCAACTTTGAGATTCTTGGTAGAGGCAAGGGCTAAATCCTAGAGGAGGGAGGCATAGGGTGCTACTGATAAATAGGATTCCAATATAGGCAATGATTCATCGGCATGTATGATTTATGTTGTATGATTTATGATTTATGTTTTACATTCATTTTTTTAAATGTCCTTGCACGTTTATTAATTTAAAATACACACACACACACACACATCACTTTTCCCCATTTCGAAAATTTGGGGGGTCACATTACCAACACATCCTCATTTCAAAAACTCATCCATGTTTCCTCGTTTTATGCAACTTAGGTTTGGCATTATTCCACTGGGATGTGTGGAATCCTCTTCAACAATCCATAATAGTGGAATAGTGAATTACCTTATGAAGTTTACCAAGTACTTCTCACACACCCCTTCCTTTTTTTACAAATCTATGGGCCATCTTCCATATAGCATTCCATACTACAAATCATGAATTTTTGGGCTCTTAGTTTGACATAAGTTTGAGCACACTATTTTGTATCAAATTGATTGCTTTAACGACAATGTCTGCCAATTCCTGCAGGTTGTTTTAACCACATTGGTGTTTGGAAGATCATCCATCTTGATTAAGCACAGCCCTTAAGAACTTCGACAACATTTGCATTCTAACTCTTCTTACCAATTAGCTCTCTTGAGACATTGCCTTTGGAAGTAGAAACGAGACATTGATTAATTGCAAAAATTATTATACGCAAAAATTGTTAACACTAAGACCGCAAGGAGCAACTAGTGGACAGCGCTTGAACAACAAATTCATAGCACTTGTATTTGTGTTTCTCAATGGCCTTGACACCATACCAAAGCATCAACAATCATCAAAGACCCCACAGTATTCAAGACCAGAGGCCATTTAGTGATTTCTGAGGTAAAGGATTCATTTTGGTCTTGCATTCATTTTGGAGACCAACTCAAATTCAAATTCAACATCAAATGCAGAGTTGCAAGAATGCCTCTTCTTTGTTCTCAAGGAAAAAGTGATCAAGACCAACCTACACAAGGAGGCCTCATTCAATCTTTAAAAATGGCTTGAATTGAAGAATTATTAGAGTTACTAAACACTCTTATACACACTGTTGTTGACAATACAATCACAATCAACAAGGCAACTCTCCAATCTGTGTTAACTCGTTTACATGATTCACAAGCCAAAGTAAAACTTCTCCCGAGTCGATCATAGCTCCAACATGATGAAATACAATAAAGGATTAATCATTTTGAATTAGATCTTGTTCAAAATAACCCTCCTAATGATTACTATCAGCCATCAACACAAGATCAACTCATTGAAACAACATCAGATACAAAAGAAGCAACCTATCATGAACATGTTCAACGTAATATTTCCAAGCCCAAATCAAACCTTGGGAAGAAATCAATAACAACAAACACATAACAAGACTTGGATATGATGAGGAGGTGTCCTTTCATACTCTAAAATATTCAAAACCAATCCAGTTCCATAGTGTTGGAATCCTCGAAAAAGGTTCAACTTCACATGTTCTAGTTCAGCATCAGTGCCAACATTGTCATCTAATTGGCCACATGGGGTTCAATGTTTTGATCTCCATCCTTGTCAGTATTATGAGACGCATAATAATTCATTAAATAGATGTTCAACACTAAAGAAACCTACAAGATTAAAGACTCACACGAGGTGGATCAATTCTTAGCAATGATCATCACCAACCAAGATGATATATCAATCATACAAAAGAATTTAGCCTCGAGTAATGACACATCTTGCAATAGAAAGTCTGCCTACTTCTTACGTTGTCCCTAACAAGAGGGGAATATCGTGGACTAACAATAAAGCTTCAAGTTTCAAAGCCCTATCAAACAGACATATTGCTCACTAAGCAAACATCTACACTGTGAAAACAAGCAAGCCTTATCCACAACCAAAACCAAAGCCAAAGCAAGGGTCAAAGTCATATCTGTTGATTTTCTTAGCAGCATCGAGAGCCCTTCTCTTCGGAGAATGGGACCACCTGGTCCGGAACCACAGTGAAGACTCAACCCAGTGTTGAGTGACCATTCTGTTGAGTGGTAGATATCTGGTTTGGGACCATGATATAAACCCAGATCTGCCCTGGGTAGACTCAACCTTGTGTTGAGTAGACATCTGGTCCGGGACCACGATGTAGATCAGTCTGGGACTGGTAGACTCAACTTAGTTCTGAGTATCCATTCTTTGAGAGAATGAAGACACTGTAAGCCCTAGACTGGGTCCGGGCATGTGTGTGGCACTTTGACCCTTGATCTATGGGCTTGGTGTACTTCTCCAAGGATTAGCTACCCTTGGATAAGTTACCATGGTACCAGATCTAGGTGTCACACAGTGTGTGAGATAAAAGCATTAATAACTCTCTTTGGTTTATGAAGCTGTACTTTTGAAATAAATAAATAAAAAAAGGTACCACAGGTAATGACCACAGGGGCACTTGGTAAAAGGCCACCTTCTCTTCGGAGAATGGGACCACCTGGTCCGGGACCACGGTGAAGACTCAACCCAGTGTTGAGTGACCATTCTGTTGAATGGTAGATATCTAGTCTGGGACCATGATATAAACCTAGATCTACCCTGGGTAGACTCAACCTTGTGTTGAGTAGACATCTGGTCCGGAACCACGATGTAGACCAGTCTAGGACTGGTAGACTCAACTTAGTTCTGAGTAGCCATTCTTTGGGAGAATGAAGACACTCCAAGCCCTAGACTGGGTCCGAGCATGTGTGTGGCACTTTGACCCTTGATCTATGGGCTTGGTGTGCTTCTCCAAGGATTGCTACCCTTGGTTAAGTTACCCTGGTACCAAATCTAGGTGTCACACAGTGTGTGAGATAAAAGCATTAATAACTCTCTTGGTTTATGATGATGTACTTTTGAAATAAAATAAGAAAAAAGGTACCACAGGTAATGACCACAGGGGCACTTGGTAAAAGGCCAAAGTCAAAAAGTCAAAGGAAAAAAATAAAAGTACCTTTTTGGTAATAGTGAAAGTGAAATTAGGAAAAGAATAAAAATATTATTATTTTTATCTTTCCTAATCTTGTCCACCTAAAAGGACTTCTTATAAAAGTCAAAGGAAAAAAATAAAAATACCTTTTTGGTAAAAGTGAAAATGAAATTAGAAAAATAATAAAAATATTATTATTTTTATTTTTCTTAATTAAAGAAGGACTTCTTATAAAAGTCAAAGGAAAAATAAAAGTACATTTTTTGTAAAAGCGAAAGTGAAATTAGGGAAAGAATAAAAATATTATTATTTTTATTTTTCCTAATCTTGTCCACTTAGAGGTGAGCAAAAGGCTATAAAAGAAGATCAAGCCTTCTCATTTGTTACACACACTTTTGCTCTCACAAGAGAAGAAGACTATCTTATGTTCAAACCCTCAGCTAGGGTTTGATCAGCAAAGTCCATCTTCACCATTTTTGCACAGCTATCTTCAGCATTAGATTTTTTTGGCATATTTCAGCAGTCTGATATTTTCGGGCAATTTTCAGCAGTCGATGTTTTTAGACAGTTTTCAGACAGTCTAATATTTTCGGGCAACTTTTAGCACGCTGATATTTTTGGGCAGTTTTCAGACAGTCTGATATTTTCAGGCAGTTTTCAGTAGTCCGATATTTTTAGGCAGTTTTTAGCAGGCTGATATTTTTGGGCAGTTTTCAAACAGTCTGAAATTTTCAGGCAGTTTTCAGCACTCTGATATTTTCGGGCAATTTTCAAACAGTCTGATATTTTTGGGCTGTTTTCAGCACACTGATATTTTTGGGCTGTTTTCAGACAGTCTGATATTTTCAGGCAGTTTTCAGCAGTCTGATCTTTTCAGGCAGGAGAGAGAAAATCTCAGTTTTTCTAAGAAAGCCCCAAATTGGTAATTTTCTGTAATTCTGGAAATTGTGGGTAAAATTATCAGTTTAATTTTTACTGATGAATTTTACAGTTACAGTGGTCAAAATCCAGATAGATTTGAGGAACTTTTTGAAGAATTTCTTAAGCCATCTCATTTACGAGATGAGCTATTAATGTTTTTGGGGTTTTTGTCCTTTGCAGGTTTCCCCAGTGAAAAATATTGTGTCCATGTGTGCTAATCTGCTGAATGTGTTTCTACTGCACTACTGATCTATTTATGTTTATCTGGAAATTTATAAAGTTTATGCTAATGCTGAAAATTTAACATGGTATCAGAGCTTAGCATGTGAAAACACAGTAAAGGGATACTGCTGTTGTTTTTCACTAGATCTTGGACTAAGATTTGCAGATCTAACATTTGGATAAGTGACAGAGATGGCTACCGTTGGTTTCAAACCAGAAGAGAAGCTCTCTGGTTCAGCAAACTTCAATTCCTGGAAGGCCAGGTTGACATCCATTCTTGATGAGAATGACTTGGATGACATTGTTCTTAATGTCACAGAAGAGCCAACTACAAATGCTGGTAGGCTTGCCTACAAGAGGAAGCAAGGTAAGGCTAGAAGAGTTATTTATGATTCTATCAAAGAAGAATTGATGCCTAACATCACATCCTTGAAGACTGCTAAAGAATGCTATGATACATTGGTAAACCTCTATGAAAAGAAGGCTCCCAGTCAAAAGAAAGTCTTAAAGAAGAGGCTACGAACTTTGAAGCTGAACAAAGATGAAAGTGTTGGTTCCTTCTTCACCAAGATCAAACAGGTACCAAGATCAAACAGGTAACAGATCAACTCCTTGCTATTGGTGTTACTGTTGATGATGATGATCTTGTACAAACAGTGGTTGATGGTCTCCCAAGCTCTTGGGAAACCTTCATGGCATCCGTCTGTGGACGAGAAAATCAGCCAACCTTTGAAAGGCTTCGGCATGATTGCATACAAGAAGAAGCAAGGAACACTGACAAGGTAATCAAGCACGATAACCTTGCACTTGCAGCAAAGACCAAGAAGTTCAAGAAGCCTTTCCCTCAGCAAAAGAAGGGTAAGAAACCTCAAGGTAAGTTTTCTGACATGTCCAAGATTGAATGTTATACTTGTCACAAGTTTGGACATTATGCTAGAGACTGCAGGCAGAACAAGAAGAAACCCAAGAGAAGGTTTCAAGCATCTACTGCAGAAGCAGAGGAAGAAGAAGATGAAGAACCAAAGAAGAAGAAGAAAACCAAGGCTAATAAAACGGATGAGCCTAAAAGAGAGTACTATTTGATTTCTGCTCTAATTGGTTCTTTCTCAGCTTGCTCCACTTCTTGGTTGGTGGACAGTGGTGCCTCCAAGCACATGACAGGTAACCATGGTACCCTTACCAGTTACAGAAAGAAGAAGTTCACCACTCAGGTAGAACTTGGAGATGACTCCACTTACAAGATTGAAGGAGTTGGCTCAACTTCATTTCAACTTGACTCAGGTACGGTTCTTCATATTGATGATATTCTTTATGTTCCTAGGTTAAAGAAGAATCTTTTATCTGTTGTTGGTTTAGAAGACACGGGCCACACAGTCCTCTTTATGGACAAAAAGGTTTTTTTATGGGCAAAAGACACAGATCTAGACTCAACAGTTCAGATTGGGGTTCGAGAGGGAGACCTCTACAAGGCCTCCAAAGTTTCCACTCATGCTTTGGTACATCACACAGTTGATCCTTGTGAGCTTTGGCATAGAAGGTTTGGACACCTTCACTACACATCTCTCCCAGGATTGCAAAAGATGGTCACACGTATGCCAGAAGTTTCTCCAAAGCATGAAGGAATGTGCAAAGGATGTGCTCTAGGTAAGAACACTAAGAAATCCTTTCCCAGAAGCAAGAGTAGATCTAAAGGCATTTTGGATTTGATTCATTCTGACATTTGTGGGCCCATGTCTTCACCCTCCTTGAGTGGGTGTTTATATTATGTCTTGTTTATTGATGACTACTCTCGAAAGTCTTGGATTTACTTCCTTAAGGCCAAGAGTGAAATCTTTGACAAGTTCAAAGAGTTCAAGACACTGATTGAAAATCAGACTGACAAGCACATCCGTATCTTGAGATCAAATAACGGAGGTGAGTATGAATCTAATGAGTTTGATGATTTTTGTCGAGAAGCAGGAATCAAGAAAGAGTTGAAAGTGCCTTACAACCCCCAGCAGAATGGGGTTGCAGAAAGGAAGAATAGAACGATCTGTGAGGCTGCTAAAGCCATGATCACTGATCTAGATCTTCCTTTGTCTTTATGGGCTGAAGCTACCGAAACTGCAGTGTACATCCAGGACAAAAGCCCTCATGCTATCTTGGGTGAGAAGACTCTAGAAGAAGTCTTCACCAAGAAGAAACCTGCAGTTGATCACATGAGGATATTTGGCACTCCTGTGTATGTTCATGTGTCAAAAGAAAAGAGGGCCAAGCTAGAGCCTTCTGGTAAGAAAGGCTTATTTTTTGGGTACAATGATTGCTCGAAGGCTTATCGAGTATATATACCTGGACAGAGGTACATTGAGGTCAGCAGAGATGTGATCTTCCATGAGGGAGTGGTGTTTCGTAAAACACTAGAGCTTTCACCGGAAGATGCAATTCCTCCACTTGAGTTTCCAGATTCAGAAATTCAGAGGGAGGAAGAGTTTGATGATCAAACACCAGATGTTCCTGAGAACATTGAAAGTCCACTAGAAGAACTACTTGAAGTTCCTCCTTCCAAAAGGAGACCTACTTGGTACCAAGAAACGGTACAAAAAGCCGAGAAGCATAAAGCTCCTCCCGGGACTTTCAGAGAAAGCATAAGACCCCAGAAGTACTCCAATCTTATGAGTCAGCTTATCAGTTCAAAACCTCCATCGTACGAAGCAGCAAGTAAACAGGTATGGGTTGATGCCATGATTGAAGAGTATAAGTCAATCATGAAGAATGATGTTTGGAAAGTTGTTTCGAGACCTACAGGAAAGCCAGTAGTGACTTCCAGATGGCTTTATAAGATCAAGCATGCTGCAGATGGGCTGTGTGGAGAAATATAAAGCCAGATTCGTAGCTCGTGGCTTCACTCAAAAAGAAGCCATTGACTATGATGAGACATTTGCACCTGTTGCCAGGTACCCTACCATCAAAACTATCATCTCACTTGCTGCAGTATTCGGATGGAAGTTACATCAGATGGATGTAAAGACGGCCTTTCTCAATGGTGAGATTGAGAAAGAGATTTATATTGAACAACCTGAAGGCTTTGTTACTCATGGGAAGAAGACCCATGTATGTAAACTGAAGAAAGCCTTGTATGGACTAAAACAGGCTCCGAGAGTCTAGTATGCCAAGATGGATGGATTTCTCCATAGCTTGGGGTTCTCCAAAAGTACAGTTGATTCTAACTTGTACTTTTAAGTTGTGTTGCAGCTACAACTGTTTTCCCAAATTTTTGAAATTTTGGACCCTCCTCTTAACTTTTATCTTGCCTAAAATTGTTTGGATCCATGAACTCTGTTTTTGTTTCACCTCTGCTGCATGTTTGGAATGTCTTCATGCTTTTCGGAAGGTTGCTTATGTCTGAAACTGTTTGAGCTATAGAATTTGGAGACTGGATTTCAGTTGTTGCCCGTTTGATCTACGCTCTCTTTCTTTGATATCGGAAGTTTAATTCATTGTTTTCGTCGTCGTTTTGGAGGTGAAACTAGTTTTTCTTCGCTGCCCGACCGAAAGTCTGTTGGAACTTAACGTTTTATTTTGGTTTCTCGGAAATCATTCAACCATGCATCGGAGCCGTATTTCCTTTCGGGGCCGCCGTTGCGGAAACTGACTGATGACTTTTTCTAACGAATATCTTTGACTAACCGATGTTGTGATGTTATTTCGACTTATTTTGCATTGTCGAAGGTTGGCTGGAGTTTGGGTCGGTGGTTTTTTGCCCTTTACGAAGCTGTTGTTTTGGAGATAAGACAAGCTTTTTGAACCGCTGGACAACTTTAAGTTATCCGAACACTTAACGTTTTCACGATTTGTTTTTTCTGCACCGTATCGAAAGGTTTTACAACTTTGATCGAGAGTGGTAGTCTGATTGCCTTCCGCCATTGCGGCCCCCGAGTAAACTAAGTATCTGTTTTGTAGCCGTCCGACCCGCCGATGTTTTCTTGGGTTTCGCCGATATGTTTCTTTTCGCCGCGGAGTCCGTAGTCTTTCCGCCTTCCGCCATTACGACTGCGTACTGTGCTAACCTCCCGACGCTATGTCACCCTGGTCGCTGACGAGGAGTTTCCGCCCGATGCTTTAGTGTTTAGTCTTTTAGACGCCGATAGGCTTAGTGGTCCCGCGGAACTCTTTGTCCGTTTGAAGCCCTCCGTTGCGGATATTCCTTAAACTATCCTCCCGATGTTTAATGATTCAAGCTGCCGATAAGGTTTTTCCCACCATTTTTGTGAGTTTTTAACTTTTCTTTGGGCGGCAATGGTTTTTGTTTCATGTTAAGGATTTTGCGACAAAAGCGCAGCGTAGGGCCTCATTTTGTTGATCAGTTTTATTGTTAGTATGGTTGAAAAGATGTGGTCCTAATTGATGTTAAATTTTGCAGACAGACTCAGAAGATTCCTCAGATTACTGCTGCGAGGAGACATAACTGAAGAATAAAGCCGAGGAAAGTTGACCAAAGAATGACAAGCAGAGTTTTTCTGAAATCAACGGGAGCTAAGAAAGGACGAATAAAAGACAAGGCAGAACCGGTGGCGATAGAAGTCCAGGCTTGGAAAGGGCCCGTCAGTTACCAAGTTGGCCCCGTTTTATGAAGTACTCATAAATCTTAATCTGAAATGTAACGCATTATATGAATCATGAGCACTCATAAGGGAAAAAAATTGGGAGACTAAACAGTTTTGGGGCCCAAGAGTCATTCGTGGGCAGCCCAACAGTTGGGTTCTTTTTGTATAAATATAGAAGATCTAGATAAGAACGGAACTTTTCCCCAGTTAGATTGTGGAAGACATATTGTAAGAAGAACTATTTCCTTTTGCAATAGATAATTACAGTTTGGTTGTTGAAGAAAGCTTGGTGGAATGTTCAAATGTTATGCTATGGATGTGTTGAAGAGGAACTATTTCGTTTTCAGCTTTTTGTCCATTAACTGTGAGATAGTTCCAACTCTCTGAACCTAAGTTCTCGTATGAATGATCTCTGGTTCATTTTATGAAAATTTACACTATGAGTAATGAATGTTGTTCGTAAGCAATTGGCTATCTGGTTGTTAAATATCTTTAAATGTTCATGTGTTTTGAAAGAAGTATCAGCTATCTGTGATTTCTTTTATAATGCATGCACAAAATACATTGCTCATTAATAAGTAATAATCTTGCTCCCTAGGGATAGGTTAAGTAGTTAGTTTTAATTTCTTGTTGTGTGTGTGATTTAGATGCATGAGAGTCTAAGACGAGAGGTAAGAACCTGCGCATCACATTGTGAATACTCCTTGCATTCTCTATCAATCTGCATCTTAGATAGGCACTTGCATATCATACTTAAAGTCAAAAAATACAAAAATATATACGGTGGACCGGGCCGCAACCGGTAAAACCTTTTATTTTTGTTACTTGACCTACGGTAGCCGAACCGCAAACCAGACGAATTCCCTACACCAAACAGTCGCGGGCTAGTTGAGAACATTGACTGGGGAGAATCCCTTGCTGTTGTTGCCTGCGAATTTCCAGGCCTCAACAAGTTGTTCATAATCATGTCTTGATACTTGTTCTATATGTAGATGACTTGTTTCTTACAGGTGATGAACAATTGATAGACCAGTGTAAGAGGGAGCTTACCTCTGAATTCGAGATGAAAGATCTCGGAATGATGCATTACTTCCTTGGCTTAGAAGTCTGGCAAAAGCCAAGTGAGATCTTCCTGACAGAAAGATCTCGGAATGATGCATTACTTCCTTGGCTTAGAAGTCTGGCAAAAGCCAAGTGAGATCTTCCTGACACAAGGAAAGTATGCAATGGATATCTTGCAGAGATTTGGGATGCAGGACTGCAAGTCCATGAGCGTACCAATGACTACCAACTTGACAAAGTTGCGGGACAGCCTCTAGTTCACAAAATGTGGACTCTACTCTATATAGACAGCTCATTGGTTCCCTGATGTATCTCGTGCATACGAGACCCAACATCTGCTACACAGTGAATGCACTGAGTCAGTTCATGTCAGATCCAAACCACATACACTTGGTAGCCGCCAAACATGTAATCAGATATGTGCAAGGGACTATCACTTATGGGCCCAAGTATACTTCCAGCAGTGGAGGTATTGTTATCTGGATATTCAGATTCAGATTGGGCTGGCAGTGCAATCAACCGAAAAACTACCTCTGGTTATTGCTTCAGTATGGGATCAGCAATGATCTCTTGGACCAGCAAGAAACAGGGTTCCATAGCTCAAAGTACAGCTGAGGCAGAGTATATTGCTGCAAGCAATGCCTGCAAGGAAGCAGTTTGGCTCAGAAAGTTGTTATCTGATCTGTTCGAGGGAAAGCTTGACTCAATGATCATCCATTGCAATAATCAGAGTTGCATAAAGCTTTCAGAGAATCCAATGTTTCATGACAGATCGAAACACATTGAAATGAGGTATCATTTCATCAGAGACCTAGTGCAGAGAGGTGCTCTGAAATTGCAATACATTCGTACATATGAACAGATTGCAAATATCTTGACCAAGCCTCTAACAACATCAAAGTTCGTGTACTTTCGTGACAAGCTTGGCATGGAAGAGAATGCCTCTCTCGCTGAGAGGGAGTGTTGATTTTCTGAGCAGCATCGAGAGCCCTTCTCTTCGGAGAATGGGACCACCTGGTTCGGGACCACGGTGAAGACTCAACCCAGTGTTGAGCGACCATTCTGTTGAATGGTAGATATCTGGTCTGGGACCATGATATAAACCCAAATCTGCCCTGGGTAGACTCAACCTTGTGTTGAGTAGACATCTGGTCCGGGACCACGATGTAGACCAGTCTGGGACTGGTAGACTCAGCTTAGTTCTAAGTAGTCATTCTTTGGGAGGATGAAGACACTGTAAGCCCTAGACCGGGTCCGGGCATGTGTGTGGCACTTTGACCCTTGATCTATGGGCTTGGTGTGCTTCTCCAAGGATTAGCTACCCTTGGTTAAGTTACCCTGGTACCAGATCTAGGTGTCACACAGTGTGTGAGATAAAAGCATTAATAACTCTCTTGGTTTATGATGATGTACTTTTGAAATAAAATAAAATAAAAAAGTACCACAAGTAATGACCACAGGGGCAACACTTGGTAAAAGGCCAAAGTCAAAAGTCAAAGAAAAAAAAATAAAAGTACCTTTTTGGTAATAGTGAAAGTGAAATTAAGAAAAGAATAAAAATAATAACTAGTGAAATTAGGAAAAGAATAAAAATATTATTATTTTTATCTTTCCTAATCCTGTCCACCTAAAAAGACTTCTTATAAAAGTCAAAGGAAAAAAATAAAAGTACCTTTTTGGTAAAAGTGAAAGTGAAATTAGAAAAATAATAAAAATATTATTATTTTTATTTTTCTTAATTAAAGGACTTCTTATAAAAGTCAAAGGAAAAATAAAAGTACCTTTTTGGGTAAAAGCAAAAGTGAAATTAGGGAAAGAACAAAAATATAATTATTTTTATTTTTCCTAATCTTGTCCACTTAGAGGTGAACAAAGGCTATTAAAAAAATCAAGCCTTCTCATTTGTTACACACACTTTTGCTCTCACAGGAGAAGAAGACTATCTTATGTTCAAACCCTCAACTAGAGTTTGATCAGCAAAGTTCAAACCCTCAACTAGAGTTTGATCAGCAAAGTCCATCTTCTGCATTTTTGCACAGCTATCTTCAGCATTCCATTTTTTTGGCAGAATTCAGCAGTCTGATATTTTTGGGCAATTTTCAGCTGTTGATATTTTCAGACAGTTTTCAGACAGTCTGATATTTTCGGGCAGTTTTCAGCACGCTGATATTTTTGGGCAGTTTTCAGACAGTCTGATATTTTCAGGCAGTTTTCAGCAGACTTATATTTTCAGGCAGTTTTCAGCAGGCTGATATTTTTGGGCAGTGTTCAGACAGTTTGATATTTTCAAGCAGTTTTCAGCAGTCTGATATTTTCAGGTAGTTTTCAGACGGTCTGATATTTTCGGGCAGTTTTCAGCAGGCTGATATTTTTGGGCAGTTTTCAAACAGTCTGATATTTTCAGGCAGTTTTCGGCAGTCTGATATTTTCAAGCAGGAGAGAGAAAATCTCAGTTTTTCTGAGAAAGCCCTAAATTGGTAATTTTCTGTAATTCTGGAAATTGTGGATAAAATTATCAGTTTATTTTTTACTGATGAATTTTACAGTTACTGTGGTCAAAATCCAGATCTGGATTTGAGGAACTTTTTGAAAAAATTCTTGAGCCATCTCATTTACGAGATGAGCTATTAATGATTTTGGGGTTTTTGTCCTTTGAAGGTTTCCCAAGTGAAAAATATTGTGTCCATGTGTGCTAATGTGCTGAATGTGTTTCTACTGCACTGCTGATCTATTTATGTTTATCTGCAAATTTATAAAGTTTATGCTAATGCTGAACAGAGATACAGCCATGTTCCAAAGCATTCATTGCTTTGTGCTCATCCTAAAACCTCCATTTGGTAAAAGGCATCAAGTTCTACTAACCATTGGTTTGTGGTAATCCAAAACCACCATTTAGTAGAAGACATCAGCTTCTACTAACCAGGTTTTTGGTCATCCAAAACCACCATCTACAAAGTCGTGGTCATCCTAAACCACTATCTACATTTGGTTTGTGATCATCCAAAACCACCATTTAGTAGAAGATGTTAGCTTTTGCTAGCATTGGTTTGTGGTCATCCAAAACCATAAACCAAAAGCACCATTGGTGTGTGGTGACCCAAAACCATAATTTAGAAGACATCAACTTCTACTAGCCATTGGTTTGTGGTCATCCCAAAACCAACATTTTAGAGAGCACTTCAATGATCGATTCAGACATTGGCAGCTATCCACATCAAGATTTCAGCTCTCTTTCAGAAAGATTATTGAACCCACAAACACCCCTTTGATTTGAGGGGGGTGTTGTGTTGGAAACCTAATCCTTTAAGGTTATGGTAAAACACAACTCACGCTTGTCTTTATTCACGAGTGTTCTTGCAGTCATCATGTATTTCACATTTTTAATCTGGAAAAGAGTGGTGGTGTTATAAAAATAAATAAACAAGAAGTTATTAATATCATTCGTGGACATCAATAAAATTATATTATCTCATCTAATATACCTAATTCTCTTCTGAAAGCACAAGGTATGAACTAGTTCTGCAAAAAGAATTCTATAAAGAAACTCACTCTGAAAACGTTCTGGCAACTGGATAGAAGAAAAGATTAGCAGTTCTGCACCATCCAAATACATTCTCATTGCCAGATCATGATTGTTTGCCTCCCTCATAAGCTTTGCATATGACCTCTGGCATCTGATAAATTAGCAAATAAACAAATGAAAGCCTATATAGAACATTCATGCAGGAGATGACACCTCTGCAAGTGTGTTTTCAAATAGTTAAAAATCACTGGCATTCAATAGTCTACTAAAGACGTACCTTCCATCATCTGTCGGAAAGAAATAAAGACCTATGTTCTCATCTGTAGGTGGAACTTCATAGAACCGTTTTGGCCATGCATCAGACCGATCAACTTGCTCCAAGTGCAATTGCGGACTGAATCTTTTTGTCATTTGATAAACTTTTGGAGATGCTGTATTAGATGGATGTGCCTGTATTCCATCATAAATGCAATGTCCACAGACACTACCCATAACTTTGAAAGTACCCCTTTCAACAAAACAAACATTGGAAGCATTCTAATGAGAAACTTTAATTTCAAGTCATGAACTCTTCTGAACTAACTCAAGAAAAACTATATACTATTCACATCATAAAAATAAGGCACAACTCAAAGAGTTATATATCAGGTATCCCATAAACAGCGATTATATCTCAGTTGAATAGAAAGATGTATCTAATTGAATCTAGATACAGTATGAAAATTAGATTCCTTTATATAAAAGATTGCAAATAACATCTTAAGAGTAGATTCAAATAACATCTTAAGAGTAGATTCGTACTTCCATAAAAACTGAGACTGGGGAATTGTCAACGGTTTCTGATGTTGAAGATGTGCTAGACTGCATATGTGCATAGAGGATGGCAAGCTCCCTGGCATACCATCTCTTTCGCACAGATGAGATGGATCATTTTGCATTGCTGATGATGATGGCAAATTTATTTCCAAAGACCTTGTCATCGAATGGGCCATATCTGCTGCTACCCCTTTCTCTTGACTGAAATTTCTGGGGGCATGCGTTGTTGCTCCAGGCTTTACAGGACTATCTCCAGTATTAAATAGAGATTCATAATGCCCATTTGAGGATCTCCGAGCTCCACCATGCAAGGACCCTGCATTTGCATCTAGTTTCCTTCCTTCTACAGATAGTGGCAAAGTTTTTTGTAGCATGGTGCTATTATCACTCTCGTGCGCTTGCTCCTTCACATTAATTTGTTTTGCCTGGAAAGCTTTGTCAGCAGAACATGACAAAACTTTATCTGCATAAAAATTATCATGTTTTAAAACATCTGCAAGTGTTTGACTTATAAATCAATGTTTGATTTGACTCTAACCCAGCATTAACTACTTTAGCTGCAAGAACCACATCAAAACCTGCAAGAGAATATGAATTAACCTTTCAAGTTAAAATGAAAATGCTGCTTCGTCTTTGAAGCGAAGAAGCATCACCAACTAACCTGAGCATATCAAACTGCAGCTCAACCTACAATAATAACTAATAAAGAAAGCAAGCAAATATGTTGTTCTCAATGTATTTACCTATTTCATGCTTCACTACTGTGCTATTGTTTTCTTCGGAATTCAGCTGATCCAAGAAAGGAGCCACTGTATCAGGTAGATATACAGTGGATGGTTGACTAATGCTTTGACGACGGAAGATTTTCGTCGATGGTTTCTCAACAGTAGCCACATTACTCAGCCCCTCAGCTCTAGGAAGACAAACGTCATTGGTTGATGCCAATGTTTGGTGATCATCATGAGCTGACTTTGACCTTTTCAAAACATCAAGAGATATGGGATCTTGACAGTCAATTTTATCCAATTTCAACTTGTCACTTGACGAACCTGTAGACTTCACCTTTGGCATTAAGCCTCTACAATCCTCTCTTTCCACTTCCAGAGAAGTTGAGTCTTTTGGATTCTTACCTAGCTCAGACCCCTGTGCATTTCCTTTTATCAATTTTGAACCGTCCTTGGTTATTTCCATGTTCTTCCTACTGATAGCTGGTACCGACTCCTTTAATTTGTTTTCATGCTCAAATGTAGATTTTAATTCAGAGAATTTATCATGTAATGAAGACTTACCACTTCCACTGCCAAGCTCTTTGCTGCTTTTAAAGGAACTCGGTCTAACTGAAGCAGCTAGCCTGGAAGAACCCAGAAATGGTGATAATGGATCCTGAGATTTGTCTAACAATTGTGTCTTTGAGCCAGAAGACGTATGAACTGATGCCACCTCTGCCATGGAGGAAGATGACAGCTGGCAATGTAATATGTTTGGAGACTTGTCTGTATATAAACGATGTTGAGAACTGCCATTATCCTGCAACGGGGTGGTACTCCCACAATCAGATTTTCCTATTTGAGTAACCTTTGCCGGACCATCTCTGGAATGCATAGAGACATGTATGTGTTGTGATTCTGCACAAATAGCACCCTTGGCTCCTTCTAATGCCACTAATGAACTATCTCTTTGCAATAAGGATTCTGCATTAGAGCTCTCAACTGCTCGCTTCTTGCTAACTGGAATAGAGTTTGTGTCTTCTATTTTACGCTTATTAGATTCAGATTGTGATTGTTTAACTAGGGGATGAGATGATATGAGAGCAATCTTATGTGTGCTAACTTTCTGCTTCAACTTGCATTCAGCACAAAACCAATCAGCCTCTGGAACATACTCAGACAAGGTCTGCATGCAATAGCTGGCAAACAAGAAAAACACGTGAACCAATCAAAATGGAGACGTAAAAGGAGCATCAAAAGTGAAACACATTTGCCCAAAATATGAAACTAAAAGTATAAGTTAGGAAACAACAGGTACAAAGGACACAAGTAAACATAATTTTGTACATATGTCATTTAAAGCAACCTGCAAATAGACATCCCTTTAAGAGGAAGTATAAAGTTATAAACTACACAAGTGGTAGTAAGTTTCCTGAAATAGAACATTTGTTGGACATAAAGAAACATTCAGGCATTGAGTTTCTAAAATACATACACATGCTCAGCTAACTCATTGCATTGATTACAGGTAACAAGTAAATCTGTGAAACCCTGGTCGCCACAAACAGTACAGACCTTCACCTGCACATATTGACATCCATAAGTTGTTGGACCTATACACCTGGAGATGCATCTTCATGAACTAAATTGTGTCAAATATCCAAAGAAAATGTCGGCAGAAAAATGTATAATTTATGATAAATATAACCTTGAAAATAAATTAAATTATGGCAGAAAAAATAGAACCATATCCCCATGACTGGGTATCAATTCATCTGTCTATCTTACCACCAACCTGATCCTAATTTGCAGACACACAATTCAAATGCAACATCACAATGAAAGGTGGAAAAAATCCTCATGCAACTAGTTAAATAGGGTATGCCTTGATCTCTATCTCAAACAGGCATATAAATTGTCCAAACAAAAAAAATAGTTTCTAAATAGACTCCTCTCACTCCTCTTGTTTGGGTGTAAGGTACAAGAATCTCATATAACATGAAATGTCATGAGAAACTTCAAGCCACTAGAAAAGTTGGTCTGTCATCAAAGGAGCTAAACAAGTTACTTCAACAAAAGAAGCTTTCCCGGAAAGGCTTGCAGTGTAAAACTACCATCCCAATTCCCAACACTACATTAATATCAACTCTAACAAGCAAATTATTATAAAAACTCGAGAGAAAGAATGCAATCTTGACAAGGACAAACCATATTGTTTATTCCATTGTTGAAATAATCGGCAT
Organism: Pseudotsuga menziesii; assembly: GCA_001517045.1. Lineage (NCBI taxonomy): Eukaryota > Viridiplantae > Streptophyta > Pinopsida > Pinales > Pinaceae > Pseudotsuga > Pseudotsuga menziesii. The sequence goes on from LPNX010528348.1 coordinate 363,029, forward strand.
CAGAAAGAAAACAGCAAGGGTCCAAAATACAACTTCTCGCCAACACCGGTGAAAAAAATCAGCAAGCATTAGAAAATACAGAGAAAACTTATTTTTTTCAATTTTTTGGACATATAAACCAACAACAACGTCAAATAAACATACTGACACATAAATATAGGAAAAATACCGATATATATGTGATGTAGTGGATGCCCAATCAAAAATGATAGATCGAAGTCAATACTAAATCCTGAAACTTGATAGCTGTCCAATCAAAGACTTGAAGTGAACTATGTATCTCATAATCAGTCAAGACTCAAAACCATAGAGCACCACTTGGCATTTGTATAGGATGGTAGAGAGAGAGAAGTCCAGGTAGGTGCATAGTCAACCGTCCAATAAATGAAAAGGTTTGTACTCTTAGCTATGTTCATAAGCCCTATGTGTTTCTCAAGACCTCCGTTGGACATATCTAAGCCATGCCATGAATACAAACACAGAAACTGCAATCTAAACCCTCAATCCAGAGGGTGAATGCATACATGGATGCTAATGTTTTAGTGCCTTCTAAATAAATAGTAGTGTTGCAAAAGGTGAAGGTTGTGGTCACTTGAAGTGTGCAAGACAATAATTGAAGTTATGTCTCTAAGATTTTATTTGACATAGATGGTATTCTAGTATATATCCATGTTTCAATATTAAGTGATTCAATACCTCTAATCCTACCCTCCAATCAAAATTTAAATCTTCATTTGCACCAAATGCTACACATACATACAGAAGAAATGTCACTGTTTGCTAGTCATCTTGCTTCACCATAAATTGTTATTTTATAAGCCCTTGTTGCTAGCCTACCTTCACAATAAAACACTAAATAATTTCTGACTCCATTTCCTTTTGAATGAATGAGAAACTGCATACCTACTTTGTTCATACTTTATTAGATTCTAGAAATAAACAAGATAGTTGATAAATCTTGGAATGAAATCAAATACATTGTTAAAATTATTTCTGCAATGACCTTAATCCCTACTACAATAAAAAAAAATTGATTGTGATGAGAACAACATTTTGGGGTTGTTGATAACGGTAAACACCTTCCCTCTCATTCCCCAGCAGATGCAAAGTCAAATAAGTTTTAAAAATAAAAATAAAAATAAAACAGCATTTTAATGGGGTCAAATTTTGCCTACCAATTTTTGCCGATATTTTCGTGTCGATTTTTTCAAAATTTCACTATTTTTTCAGGACAATTTTTTGTTTGAGTTTTTATATCACAGAAAATCACAATGTTGCCAATTTTTCAGCGATTTTTTCATCAATGATTTATTCTCAGCAGCTTTTCTGCATTGAGTTACTCGTAGTGCTCCTCGTGTGAGAATTTAAATTTTCGGCATAACAGTACTTAGATAATAGATAACCAAAATAAGAAACAGAAATAGGATAATAATAAAAATAATCTAAGTTGTAAGATCACAGCCTAGCCAAACACCAAATTTGATGTATGAGAGCCTGTTGTTTGTGGACCTGGGACATCTCCACGCAACAATTAAATTGCTTAGTCTACGGAGGTGTACATACCCTCCTCCTAAATTAGACCTGCCCTTAGTTATACCAATAAAGAGGCAACACCAAACTCAAAGCTCAATTCACTAATAGAAGTGGTTAGACCGTTATTTTACATCAATAATATTATTGCAAAATCATGAAATATAAACAATATAGCTCTCATATCCATAGTCTGGCAATAAAAGTTATGCCCTCGATTTTGAAAAATCTTGTAATAAAAGCCAATGTTGAAAAATTGCCAAAAAATTTAAAAGACGCAATGCCACTCAAATATAAGTCCAAAGAGGGTGGTATGATTAGTGCTACATGCGGATGTGTTCCCAAGGGTAGGGAATTCATCCCCCATGCTCCCAAGACATGGGGTACTCCAAGGAGTATCTTTACCCATTTCCCATTTTGGAGGGCGGAATGCAAACAACACAGTAGGAAATGTCCCCCACAAAAAAATGAGATGCTCCCACACTCTTTTGACAGAAAGCCGTCATTTTGAGGGGAAAAAGGCACATGTAAAATAAATAAAATGAATGTAAACCAGATGAGTAGATGAGGAGGAGGGTGTTGATCAGCCACAACTCAAGTTGGCCGACATGCCATTGAGTATCCTGGAGAATGCAAATGATTATGATTCAGATACTGGCATCCCCATGGTTGGTCCTTATTCCTTTGTGCAAAAAATTGATATAAAATAAGTGGGGCATTGCCTTGAGCAATGCCGCCCAGTTATCATTTGACATGTTCTTAGAACATTGATATGAAGACTTAAAATTATATCTTCTAAATTCTCTAAAATCTATGTAGCCAAGGTACCTGTACCCGGGGGTAAGGTACATGTACCTGTACAGGTAATCGTAGGGTACGTCTCCTGTCGTACCCTGCCGTACCCCATATTGGGTCCACGTACCCGAGACGTCGTTATAAAAAAAGAGGCACTTATAGGCGAAATGGTACACCGTACCCCGCGTTTGGGTACTTCGTATCCCATGTTTGGGTACTCCGGGGGTACGACCGACTACTTAAAATGCAATCCATTGGGGAAAACGTAATGACCCCCAACCAAATCTGACCTAATTTTTTGCTAACTACATATGGAGTCTAGTTCAGGACTTATGTCAAACACTTTGCAACACTGTTCAAAATCCACTGAAGATTGTCCAAATCTGGTAGATTGATTTTACATTGATTTACAATGAATGTTTTTATGGTTTTGTGTTCAACACTCATGGAACATAATTTGACTACCAAATGTGCACATAAAAAAATACATATATATTTAATTCTGAGAAATACACTGACATCAACACAGGAATATATTTGGCAATTTGCAATGGGCAACGTTTTTACTGTCTGTTATAGTTGCCTGGTACAATGATTTATCAAATTTTATGTAACTTACAGTCTTCCAATTGATATCTAATGAGTCTATGATTGATCAAATTTTATGTTTCAAATTTTCAATCTGAATGTTCATTGAACAAATAATCATCGAATTTATAATTATGAATCATGATTAATAATTTATGAAGAAATTTATATGCATGTATGATGTGACTATGACATATATATATATATATATATATATAATGGGGATGTATCCAATCTACTTCCTTTGCAGTTTTGATTGATGGAGCCCCCTCAGCCTTCTTCAGACCCACAAGAGGAATCCGACAGGTGTGCCCCTTGTTAACTTTTATTTTTCTCATAGTGGCAGATGCTTTGAGTAGGCTGGTCCTGAAAGCAAAGAGAGAAGGAAAGATAGAAGGAGTAAAGGTCTCAAGTGAGGAAGAAGTCACCAACACACTGTTTGTGGATGATGTCCTGCTTTTCGGAGTTGGCACAAAGGAAAATGTGAAGGAGTTCGCAGCATTAATTGAGAAATACAAGAAGGCTACAAGAATGCTAGTAAACATCGACAAATCACTGTTGGTTCACAATGAATTCTCTGAAGAACTAATCCAACAGTCCAAAGAAATCCTCTCTTACCCAACTTCCATTATGTCAGAGGGTTTCAAGTATCTAGGGTTTTTCTAAAACCTAACAGCTATGGCTTCAAAGACTGGATGTGGTTGTATCAGAAGGTCGAAGCAAGAGTCTCAGCTTGGGCTAACAAGTTTCTCTCTAGGAGAGGCAGGTTAGTGTTGATAAAGGCAGTCCTTCAGAGCATCCCAGTCTATTGGGCCTCAGTAGCTTACATCCCGATTTTAACTAAGATTAGGAAAAAATGTTGCTCCTGTTAGTTTTTGTACCTAGGCAGATGTTCCCTAGGTGACTTTAATTTTTGCCTAAAGTCACTTTAAGAGGGAAAAAGGTGACCCTCACATTAAATGTCACTTAATGAGACTTTATATCAATAAAGTCACTTTTTGATAAATTTAAGTGGGTGAGTGATTTTATTTATGAGAAATAAATAAAAGGGATTTTCACTCTCAATCAATCTCATCCATTGGATTGATTCTTTCTCCACCATTGGATTAAGAAACTCACTTAGGGTAAACAAAAAGGCTGAGGGAGGCAAAAGGACATCCACTTTTGTGTTTTCAGGAGAAGAGAGAGAGCTGAGAAGGCTGGGTCGAGTTTGCTGAAGAAGGGCACCATTTTCCAGGAAAATTTATGCAAAGAAATCGAGGAGTACAGGGCATTAACCACAGGCACAGAAATCGAGAAGATAGTACGGCCTCATTAATGCTGTACGGCTGCATTAAATGTGCACAGAAATCAAGGTGTACGGCTGCCATTAAAGCTGTACGGTTTTGCATTTATTTCACAGCACAGAAATCGAGGTTTTGAAGTCTGTACGGACAGCATTAAATTGGCACTCAGTTCGAGGGTACGGACGGCTCAGAAATCGATGGTACGGCCCTGCAATAAATGCTGTACATTTTCTGCACAGAAATCGAGGTCAGTTTGAAGTGTACGGCCTGCATTTATTGCTGTTTGGTTGGCTCAGAAATCGAGGAGCTGTTTCATGCACAGAAATCGAAAATGCTTGCTGCTGGTCAAATTCTGGGTTGAGATAAGTTGGAATATTTGACTGTAATTTAATGTCTGATTTTTGCTGAAGGAAAATAATAAAATCTCTCCTCTCTCTGACTGGTTTTCCCCGTGGGGGTTTTTCCAGGGCTGATTAGCCAAAAATCTGAGTCAAATTTATGGTGTGCATGTATTTGTTTTCAGCCTGTTAGTAATTTTTACTGTGTGTTTAAAATTGTTCGGCAAAATTTTTAAGTAGCTTCAAGCCTATGCAAAACCGGCTGAAGTGAAAAACACAAATTGTTCATTTAAACCAGCAAGCAGTAAAACTCAGTTTTTCAACAGCTCCTTCCTGTGGACAGCCAGCAAAAAGAATGAAGGCATTCCTCTGGCCAAATGGACAACCATTGCTCTCCCAAAGGATCTTGGTGGCTGGGGCATAAAAACCCAGAACTTTTCTGCAGAGCTCTAGCAGCAAAATCACTGTGGAGGCTAGCTCAGAACATTGACACCCTTTGGGGGAGAGTTTTGTACTCAAAATACTATCTTGATATGACCCCGATTGACTGGTTCAGATCTTCAACCAAGACTTTCAAGAATGGGTCTGTAGGGTGGATGGCATTAGTAATTTAGTACTGGCTTTTCCCCTTATTGGAAATTGGACGGCATGGGAAATAGGAAATGGGAGGAGTGTAAGGATTGCAGAAGACCCCTGGGCAGGTGTTGGGGATGATTACAAACTGCCCCTCTCAGTCATTAACAAGCTGAAAGAACAGAGATGTTTCAAGCTCGCAGATGTCTCAGTGGACCATCAGCCTCCACACCAGAGATGGAAAACTGCTGAAGAGCTGGGGCTGGTGGGTGATGAAAGAGAGAGCTGGATTGCTTATGTTCACCTGCTGGAAACAAACTTCATATACCTTAACGAGGAGGATCAGGATAAATTAATTTGGACTTAAAACTCTACGAATGGTGATTATACAGGAAAAAAAGGGTACGAAATAGCAACTCTGGAACAAACTGAAGTGCAAAAAGCTTGGTGGTGGGGGGTGATGTGGGCATCTAACAGTCCATTGAAAACCAAACTTACCTTCTGGCTGGCTTCAAATAACAAACTACTCACCTGGGAAAATTTAAGGAAAAGAGGATTCCAAGGGCCCGGATTATGTCCACTGTGTAAATCAGGAGAAGAATCTACTTCTCATCTTTTCGGCTCTTGTTCATTTGCAGGACAGGTATGGAACAATGCAGCTAGGACTATCGTCCAATCAAAAATGGTTAACTCAAAATGCAGCTGGGATCAAAAAGCCCAAGACTGGTGGGGAAATGAAGCGGTATGTAATTATATTGCATTTCCTCTCCTTTTCATATACACCATATGGGAAACTCGTAATAGAGCCATTTTTAAAGATCAATGGACTCCCATTGACATCACAACAAACATGCTGGTGCAGAAGGCTCAAGGGTATCAGACATCCCCCAAGAAAAGAAAAAAAGATCTGTCAAGCCTCCAGAATTTGACAAGAGCTGCCCATGGGCTTTTTTTGATGGGGTTAGTCAAGGAGAACCTCCCATAGGAGGAGCAGGGGGCATTATCTATCTGGATGAGACCAACAAAATCTCTTTCAAGTTGGGCTTGGGAAGAGCAACAAATAACAAAGCTGAACTATCTGCGTTATGGGTCACAATGAAGATAGCCAGTGATAAACAGCTCAAGAGATTGCATATCTATGGGGATTCAAAAACAGTAATAGATTGGGCAACAGGAAATAATGTCATTAGAGCTCCTCATCTGCAAAATCTTCTGAAGGCGCTCTCCAACCCAATTTTGAGACAATCCATTTTACTCATATTTACAGGGAATACAACATGGAGGCCGATATACTGTCCAAACAAGCACTAGCAATCCAGTCAGGAATAATAGAAGGAGAGATTGCAACCGGTTCAGCAATCACTCTGTTTTTTTCTCTACTGTAAAAAAGGAACGAAAGTCACAGGCGCAACAGCGGCGACAAGAATTGGAAGACAGGCTATGCACAGTATCAAGGCATAGAGATTTTGAAGATTCGGTTGTTTTGAGGGAACAATGTTTTTTTCATGAGTGCTGAAGATTGAAATCAAAGCTTTGAGAGCTGGTGATGATTATGTAAAGAGCAATGCTCAAGCTAATGTACATAGAGCTGCTATAAGCTATGAACTGAATGACACATAGGTGCAGTGATGTAAGCTCTAACGAGCAGTCCATGTTATTCTATGAATAAAGGATTTTTTTCTCTGGAGAAAAAAAAAAAAATATATATATATATATATATATATATACAGTACCCCCGACGTACCCAAGTACCCTTTTTCAAAAAGTGGCGTCCCCGTACCTGCTCCCGAACCCAAGTTTCCTGAAAACTTAGCTCTAAATATAATAATAATTTGTGAATTGTTATTATTATGTCGTGTTACATCATTACATGTATCATTTATGATACATCCCTTGGATGCATTCCCTGGTCCTGCATTCCCTTCTCTCAAAAACATAGTGGAACAATGGGCATAATAGCTCAATAGTTGCAAATACATGCCTCTAAATCTAGCTACAACATCATATTGCCCAAACTTGATAGGAAAACCTAACCTAATGGCCTCCAAAATTATTTTCAAGAAGTGCAAAAACAAAGCGGCATGCTTTACAAATAATTACCTTGAAAATAAGGAGGAAATTTTAGTTGAAAAATCTCCAAATCTTTTTTAATGCAAATTCAGAAATTTTATCTTACAACAGAGGTTTCCCAAATCTAATCCCTATGAGATTTAAGTCTTAGAATTTGATCTGAAATATTAATTTACAAGCAACAAACAACAGAAAATATTTCGCTTCACCTCCAGCCAACATCACTAGGCAGTTCAAGAGAAATGATACCAAACAAATGACAACAACTACAAGTTTCAGCCCTTAGGGCACACTTTTCCAAGCATATACCAGATTTGAGAATCACTTTACAACAGCAGATTTACAGCAGAAAATATGTTATCTTATCTGCAATTTATTTGTTAAATCACTTAAAAATTCCATCCCTTTGTTATGCCAATCACTGAAAATTACCCAATCAAGAACACAATGCAAGCCAAAAATCAAATCTGCAATTACACAATTGGGCAGTTGGAAACTTCATATATAAGAAACGAAAAAATGCACATACCACAGCTTTATCACAAAGCTCATACAATCTCATATATATATATATATATACCCTAGTCACAACCAAAAATCCACAAGTTAGCATCAACACCAACAAGTCCCTCACGGCTTCAACACTCGTCTCCCCCAAGTGTCCAAGACATTTCCTCCTCTTGTCCTCCTCAATCCTGCATATCAAGTAGCATAAAGGTTTCCAAAACCCTGGTCTTCTTCTCTAGGATTTATCCTAACACCAGCTTCTTTGCCTCCTTCAAAGCAATGTTTCAAACATCGTGATTTTATCACTAATAATGTGATATATTGCAACATCGCCTAGCCGGCAATAATATCACAACTCTTTAAAATAGCACAATATTTTAGAAAAACATCACGAGTCTATAGAAGATATCGCTGACTCATGGATAGTCTAGCTTGTAACCCAAAAATTGGCATTTTTATCTCATTTTCAAAACAAAGTGAAGGGGTTTGAGAGCAAAGGAGGTCTGCAACCTAGAAAAGGAAAACCATGAAAACCCTAGGCACCACCTAATATCCACAAGCAAGCATCAACACCAGCAGGTCCCTAATTGGCTTCAACATTTTCCAACCCAAGTGTCCAAGACATCTCTTCTCCTCCTCAATCATGCATATAAAGTAGCATTGGGGTTTCCAAAATCATAGTCTTCTACTCTAACAAGAGGTACAAAAACAATGTTTCTTTCTCCTCTAGGGCTTATCCAAACAATAACTTAATTGCCTCCTTCAAAGAAATGTTACATAATGATTTTATAGCTAACATTGCAATATATTGCGATATTGCCTAGTCGGCGACAATATCAATATTTTTTTAAATAACATAATATTAATATATTAAAGAATCACCGTGAGTCGATATAAAATATCACCAACCCACAGATAGAAAGGCTTATAACCCAAAACTCAACATTTTTAACTCATTTTCAAAACAAACTAAAGGGGTCAACACCAAAGGTGGTCTCTCCACCATTTTTCTTTGAGCTATGGACTAAAAATAGAGTTTTCATTTGCCATCAACAATTTATTGTGGATTGGTGGGATTAATTCCCATCAATTGTTTCGACATTTGCATAGAAAGGCTTATAACCCAAAAATGGACTGTTTGATCCCATTTTCAAAACAAATTAAAGGGGTTAACACCAAAGGTGGTCTCTCTCCACCATTTTTTTTGAGCCAAGGACTAAAAATAGAGTTTTCATTTGCCATCAACAATTTATTGTGGATTGGGGACTGATTCCCATCAATTGTTTTGACATTTGCATAGAAAGGCTTATAACCCAAAAATTGACTGTTTGATCTCATTTTCAAAACAAACTGAAGGGGTTAACACCAAAGGTGGTCTCTCTCCACCATTTCTCTTTGAGCTAAGGACTAGAAATAGAGTTTTCATTTGCCATCAACAATTTATTGTGGATTGGGGATTGATTCCCATCAATTGTTTCCACATTTGCAGGTATGTGTAACAATTTCTACATGTTTTTGTTTGTTTTTTTATTTTTTTGATAGTTTTTGCAATGTCCATCAATTTTCCCTCTTCTTGCCGACTTTTAAGGGAAGATCTACCATTATTTAGATCTGACTTTTTTATTTGCAGCATTCTTATATTTTAAAATTTCAAATTATATTGATTTCCAATTTCTTTGCCCTCAATCTAATCATTGCCATCTGAAAAAGTCAAAAGCTTTGGACCCTATGTGGGAGTATGGTAAGTCCGCAAATGGGACTAATAAAGAAAAGTTGAATTACACCCTATGTGGGAGTAAGGTAAGTCCGCAAATGGGACTAATAAAGAAAAGTTGAATTGCAAGTTGTGCAGTAAGGAAATGATGGTGGGAATTTGTCAAAAAGCAACTCTAAAAATCATTCATATTGCTAATAGATCACTCCAAGATATGGGTAAAAGGAGACATGTAAGGGTAGTTGTAAGAAAAGTTGCAAGTGAGATCTTTCCCTCTACTTCACCTTCCACAATGCCCTCAACAACCTGACTAGCGCACAACCTTCTATTTGGTCAATGGTTAAAATACAGGCTAAGCAAGAAGCAGACAAGCTTGTGGGTAGGTGTTTTCTAAGGAGTGAAATTCCTTTTAGCATTTCCAAGAACAGCCTACTCTAGCAATCTATGTTTGAGGGTGGTTCCATTGTTGGCTCAGACTACAAGGCCCCTACATATGACGAGTTGAGAGGGCCATTCCTTCAAAATATTTAAAGCCCATTTGCACTCATAAATTGAAGGAGCTTAAAGGATCATGGGAAATCATTGGATGCATTGTTTTGTCAAACGATTGGACTGATAAAAAGGACAGGACCCTTCTTAAGTTCTTGGTTAATTGACCTAAGGGGACAATATGGATTAAATCTATCAATGCATCCACACATATTTAAGATTTATTATTTAAATTTTGGATGGGTTCATCCAAAAGATAGGTCCATGGAATATAATCCAAGTCATAATGAATAATGCTGCTAATTATGTGTTGTTCGTAGTTTGTATATATTGAGGTACCTAACCTTATTTTGGACCTTGTGTCACACATTGCATGATTTGATTTTAAAGGATATGGGCACAATTGCTTAAGTCAAGGATATTGTTGAATAGACTAAGACCTTCACAAAATTTATAAATGATCATCCATCCAAGCTTAGCTTGATGAGACAATTCACAAATAAGGAGATGGTGTGTGTTGCAATCACACGTTTTGCCACTAGCTTCATTCCAATTCAATCTCTTTCAACTTATGTGTGTGAGATGAAGAGAATGACTCTTTGAAATGAGTGGCATGCCTTATCATCCAACACTAAACCGAAGAGGCCAGCCATGTGCGGGATGTGGTCGTAGCACGAGAGTTTTTGGGCAGGAGATGTGTGGGATGATGGAGACAAGAATGCACCAAGCTACTTGTATGAAGCCATGGATAAGTCTAAAGAAGCCATCAACAACTATTTTGAGGACAAGCAATCCCATAGATATGAGAAGCAATTAGTAATATGGAGGGTAATTGAAGAGCAATGGAACAATACACTGCATCACCAAATTCATATCGCAAGGATCTACCTCAACCCCACATTCCATTGCCCCATTTGGCTTTGACATGGTTGTTCACGACAACAAGACCAAAATGCCAAGTAAGTTTCATTTTGTTTGAAATTTCAATGTCTCTCCTTCCTTTGTTTAAAATTTCAATGTTATTTCTTATTTTTTTCTTGTTGTAGATAATTGGTGGACAAGTTATGCCTACCCAATTTACAAAAGCTTACCATTCAGGTTCTTGGTCAAACATGTAGCTCTTCAAGATGTGAATGCAACTAGAGTTTGTTTAAAAAATGTACACCAAGAAGTGCAAATGAATTAAATTTTGCATTCATTATAAATTATACTGTTATACCCCATCACCCTCTAAATTATGTATTATAAATTATAATTTATAATTGTGACCCTCATACAAGTTGGAATCCCAATGCCTTACTAACATGGTTTACATACACTACAATATTCGATTGTGGGTGAGGCAGCTTCAAGAAACATCTAACATGGAGGCCATTTCATTGGGAATGGGATTCGCACCATTACTACATGGATGGTGGAGATCAAGAGGCATGTCATGGGTTCAACCCCTAACTTGTTACAGGAGGAGGTGCAAGAGAAAGTGGCAAGGGAGAGTGTGGTAAATGAGGAGGATGTTCCAAAGCAGACACCTTTGTCTTTCCAAGAGGTGGCTATTGACACTAGGAGTGCACCACCACCTTAACAAAAACAAACATAGTGACAAAGACAACAAGTTGGACCTAGCAATAACAAAAGCAAAGGAGATCGAAATCTAGCTTCTCCCTTTACCAGAGAACGTCAAAGTCTGGCTTCTCCTTTTAGAGCACATCAAAGTACAACGCCAACCCCAGGGTCTTCTTCATCTAGAGGAAGACCAATTACCAAAGCTATTACCCTTGCCCATAAAGGGGGCAAAGGGAATTGCTAGTTTATTTATTTGATTTCATTGTAGATGACTCATGATGATGGGATGCATTTATTATATTATTTAATATATTTTGAGGCTCTAGAGTTGAGACTCATGGCACAATTCAGTATTGATGTGTGATGTATCACTAGACATCTTAAATATTGGTTTTTTTTTCCTTGTTTGCGTGGCATTTTATGATTTGAAGTTGTTGGTTTAGATGTTTAAAATTTTGAGAAAATAAATTAATATTTTTGCATAAGTTTACCAATATTTCCTCGCTACTAGCGATAAGTTGTTTTTCGGCCCTTGCAATACTTTCATGAGCACAATGTTTGCAACATTGCTTTAGAGTTAACCACTAACCCCATAAAACCCCTGGACTTTACCAAGAACACTAGTGCTTCAAGACAGGGCAATGATACAATAAGAGTACAGAGAGAGAGAGAAAGATAAGTTTGCTCCACTCCTTACATCTTTAATACAATTGTGTGAATGGATGAATTAATGAAAAGACTCTCCCCTTCCTCTGTTTACATGAGGTAAAGAAGAAAAACAAAATAAAATGGGGCTTTACCTCTGCAAGCAACCTAACCCTACACAAGTAGGCTCACAAGTGGGGAACTCTCTCTCCAACTGACACATGTCAACCTCCATATTGAAGACATCTGCAACCAACGCAGAAGCACTCCAAGGGATGAGTCTGAAAATTTTCAAACCCCAACCCGGATTCAAGTTCTGATCACTGCATATGGTTTAATGCCCAACCCCAATATGCATGTACATTTAAAAAATTAAAAATTTTCACTGAAAACTTAGAAACACTTGAGATTCTTTCAACTTTATAAACTCAGAAAATTTCTAACAGCCAAATTTTCAAAGATAGAAAATTAAATCAACCACTCATGAAATTTTTAGAGACTCAGATTTTCGACCAAAATGGTCCAGGAAAAACCCCTAAGGGAAAACCTGTTCTGGAGAGAGATATTTTTATTATTTCAGGCAAACTTTAAATAAAAATACAGCAGTACTTATCTTCACCAGATGCCTTGGTAAACGTGCCAAACAATCCCTGAATGGCCTGCTGGAATTTCAGAATTTATTCTTCTCGAACCACGTGCCAAAAAAACAACCCAGCAAAAATTCTGCATACAGTCTGCCTTGAAAAACGTGTTGTACGGCCAATTCCGTATGGACTGTACGGATCCGTACGGCTGTACGGGCAGGAAAAAAAATTCCTGAAAATTTTTTTTCAAAAATCACCTCGAAAAACGTGCTGAAAAAATCTGCCATCAAAACTGCAAATTCTGCCCTGGAAAACATCATGTTTGCCTTGCTGAAATTGCTGAAATAAAAGAATGATTCTTCCTTGGTTTTTGTGCCTCTGAAACCTGCAGAATTCTCCTTCTCTCTCCTTCTCTTTCTCTGGAAATGAAATCACTTCAAACCCTTGCACTCTTCTTCTTCTTCTTGCTCTCTCCTTTCTCAAAAATCTCTCTTGTGAAAGTGAACAATAGATTCAGTTCGCCTCTCCCCAAGCCCTTTTTGTTCATGGTAACTTCCTCTTTCAATCCAATGGTCTAGATTAGATTAGATTGAGGGTTCACAATAAATGCTCATTAAATAAATAATAAATGACATTTAGTGCACCTCATGTCATTTAATAAAGTGAAGACCCTTCTAATTAATCACTCACTTGACTTTATCATTAAATATGAACTTAGGATAAACCATGACTTAACTTTTAATAAAGTGACTTTAAAAATATAAAGTACTTCTCACTTTATTAATTTAAATGACTAGGGGTCACCTTTTAAAGTGTTCTTGTCCACCCCAAGGCAACACAAGGTGAACAACACTTCCGTGGTAATTTTTCAACAGAGTCCAATGCTCCTCAACAAGCCTCCAAAACTCCAACACTGCTACAAACCCATGCACTCCTCCCAATCCACCACACTTAAATGACCACTCTCTCAACCCCAAGTATCATCAAGTCAAGTTAAAGCTTCCATGTAAGCAACAAAATCTCCACATAACATACAAGGCTCAATGCACCCTCCAACATACCCAACACTCTCCTCCAAAAGAAGACATCCTCTAAGCAAGCAACCAAACTGCGTTTGTTGGCTACATGAGAAATTCATCAAGCTCCATAAGTCTTCGATACTCCAAAGAAGAATGCCATCCATACAAGCTTTAAAAAACAACGAACAAGCCACTCCACTATACTTCTCCACACAAAGTCTAGAGATCAACGAACCAAAACGCTCCATTATGTTTGTCCATCACAAAAAAACCATCCCTAGATCACATGAGCCACCCCCAAGAATGACTCCTCCCTTCTCCAAGGAAAGATGCTTAAACCCAAAACAAACTTCCTACAGGGTGGCACCAAAATCGGTTTCCTTTGATATAATGCATCATTAGGTCTCTCAAGATTTGGGATTGTTCTTGTTTGAATCACTTTCCAATAAACTTCAAACAATTGATAAGGGGTTAGTAAACTTTGTCTTACATAATGCCCTAATCGATGTAAACACTTCTAGAGTAACTCCGTAAGCTAATAATTGAAAGATCAAAAAGTACCAAACACGTCATTAAATCAGGAATCAAAGTATAAAGGAAAAACAAGACATTTTTCTCTTTTTTAAAGTCGATGGCCACACAAGATACAACATATGCAAACATGGCTTTTTAAACAAAAATGCTTCAAAATCCCTTGTTGCTTCCTCTTTTGGGAGGCACCTACATTTAGTCTTGTAATCTGAATTGGCTTTTCTTGATTTTTCTCACATTCAACTCAAGAATGCCCTCAAGATCCAATATTAGCTTTTGCTTCTTCAAATATGAGAGTTATCACTACTTGGACAATCACCAAGCTACCCAACAGCTTTTTAAAGAGACAACATCAAATACATCTTGGAATGTCAAAGGAGTACATATGCAAAGCACTCTAACTTTTCTTAGTTCTTCCTGGGGTGGACTCTTTTATAAGGGAGTAATAAACATATAGCTTAGTATAAGTCTAAGGACTGTGTACTTTTGGTGGACCCGTGTATGTGCTCCTTCCGTCTAAACACCTACTCCCGCATCTGTCCGCTCCTTCCGGCCGGCAGCATCGACAGAATATTATTAATTTCTCTATCCGTGCCTCCTTTGGTGAACTCAATCTATCTCGTCTGGCATTAACACGGCTTAATCGATATGCTCATATGGAACCAACATGGCTCCATGTCTTTTCTGGTGGTAACATGGGGGCCATCTCCATTTTCTGGTCCAGCGTTGATGCGGGCCTTCTCTCTTGCCTATGAAGGGTGGAAGGGCATCCCGGTTATAATGGGTAACCGCCCTAAAAGGGCAATGATTTCCGGTGGGAACGAGGTCCTTAGGAAGGAGGTCTCGACTAAAAGGAGAGGGTAAATACACCGGCAAGGATATGTGGAGAAAGTGACCATTGTCACCTTAGTCACGTCTCCTAACTTCTTCGAAAATCAAAACCACCTAGGGGGAAGCCCTACAAAAGATACTTATACGCAAAATAGTGTCTTCTTTGAAGATTGTTAGTGACCAATGCCTAATGGAGTCAATTTGGTAAAGGAAGTACTATATGTGGGTATGAGTAATGCAAGTACATGCATCCAAGGATAAGCCAATAATCAATTTGGGTCTTTAATCATGCAAATACTTAAGAGTGTGAAGTGCTCTTCTTCTAATTAGCAAGCATTTAATGTCATCAAATACAAGTACAACAATACTAGCATAAGTACTCCAATATGTCATCCAAGGTACAGCAGTACAAACAACGGAGAATGATAAGAAGTGACGGGAAATTAATGAAATATAAGCAGTAATCATTCACCTTCTTGTAACATGCATTCAAATATCACTCCATACAGTATTAGCCATTCAAATGTATAGTGAATTCAAATAAGTTACACCATGGAGTGTTTGGGTAGTAATTGCAGACTATGTGTAAGTAGCAGCATGCATAATCAATGTCTTAAAATCAGGTCTGAAAATGGAGTATAATTGTGCTTCAATATCCTCTTTTAGTTGCAAATCAAATTAGCAACAACTAACCTTTTTGCCAAGTGTTGTTTCTTTGTATACAGGGTTGAAAGAATGATAAAGAGAAGGAGCAGACCTTAAAGAGGGAGGACTACCACTGTAAGGAAATCCCTAACAATTGTCAAAGTTCGAAATAGGGGTTAAGATGGAGGAGTAAAGGTCTGAACCAGACCTTGGTGATGGCTCAAGATAAGACAAAGGGATGACGGATAGGCTGTAAAGGGAAAAAAGGGTAGCCAAGAAGGAGTGGGGAGGAGGCCGTATGGTGGAGAAGGTTAGGGAGAAGTAGGCCAAGGGAGTTGGGGAAGCCCTAAAGCTATTAGTAGTAGGTCGCAAGGTAGAGGAGGCTGGGAAAAGGGGGGAACAAGGTATAAGGGTTGGTATGTAGGGCAGCTGAGGGTATAGGAGAGTGTAGCCTAGGTAGAAAAGAAGGCAAAAAGATGGAGCCGAGGGTTGTAACAACCCAAGGGAGCAGACCTGAAGGTGAAGGAGTGGGAAAAAGAGGGAAACCAAGGGTTGAACTAGGGCAAGCGAGGATTGAAAAGAGGCTTAGTAGGTCAGGCCAAGGCCCTAGAGAGGCTAAGCTAGGGTCCTAAAGGGTATTTTTAGGACTGTTTTTGGTTTTAGGTCAAGTTTTCTCAGTCTTTTAGGGTTTTCTAAACATATAGTAGACTTAAACTAACCTAAGGCTAGCTCTATTTTAACCCTAGAACCAGATTGAGACAGAGAGAGCAAAACCTTGTCCCAAACCCTACCTAACCTAAAGCTACTAAGCAGTGAATAACCTACCTCTAGAGAAGACAAGCCTAGGTTTACAACTAGCCTTGAAGCACTAAGGATCAAACCCTAGAAGGATCCCTAAACAAATGTACTTCTACACCAAGGTGACTAAGGAGTGATGAAGATTTTTGCCAAGACAAATACAACCCTAATGGCTACCATTTAGTCCATCAGCATAATCATTCATCAATCAATAACAAAGAGACATTAGGAAAAAGCATGGATACCTCATTGTGCACGTGTTTCACCAACAAATCAGAGCATCACTTTTGGAGAAGGAGCCAAAACCAAGATACTTCAAGAATTCGCCATGAAATCCAGAAAATTGCCTTCCTCAAGAGAGGTGCATCACTCCAAAGAGCACTAGGTAGAGTAAAATAAGTGCATAATGTTTTATCCCGTGAGACTTCCGTTAAAATTAAGTGAGAAGAGGAGCTTATAAATAGCCTCACACTCACTTTACAAAAATATCCAAGCCGACATGCCTTAAAATGTCAATTAGAAACTATAAAATGTCAACTTAAAATTATAACAAAAAATAATATAAAAAATAGCCTAAAGTAGGCTTATGGTAGGCTACCTGGGGTATTTTCCCCCTAGGTGCCAAAAACTGCTAAAATGAGTGAATCACTCTAAACGAAAGGCTAGAGTGAGATGGAGGGAGGGCGTTATACCCCATCTAACCCCGAGGCTGCTGTAAAATTTCTCAATGCCCTCCTCAAAGCAGCAAGAAGGCCTGGCATGGAAGATAGCTTCCTCTGAGGAAAGAGACCAAGGAGAGAAGGCGCCAGTTTGCAAAAGGTCCAGGAGGGTGTCCTAAGTGGTTGTGAAGGAAGACAAATGTCTCGCAGTTGAAGCAAAGGCCACCACAGCAAGCAAACAAGGTATGGGGTCATGTGACCCAATGATCAACCCCTAGTAGCCCCAAACACCAACCTAGGGGTTAAAAACCCCAACAAAGGGCGATCAACAATGCCATTAAGCCATAGTACTCCTAAAGGAACGACCAAAGGGCCTAACCTTGACCACTATTGCTCAATAACACCCCTCCTAGTCGAAAAAAATGGCTCTCTCCCTAGGGCACATCTGAAGGTGCGCTGGGTACAGATGCAAAGTAAGAGGGACTATACATTTTTTGGGTCATTTTAGCAATAGATTAACATGTACTATCATACCAAAATTCAAACAAATGAAATCACCCCATCCATTTACAATGTGTATCCCCTATATACATCAAAACACATCCCTCCAAGCATTTATGGACTACCAATGTTTGCTCATGTGCTTGAGGGTGATAAGCAATGCTCATATTAAAAGTTGCCACTGCTAATTTGAAAAGTCCATACTATAAGTGAGTTACAAACTTGGGATCACAATCACTAATGGGGTAGTGAAGGAGTCCACGAGGCTTACAAAGATGCTTAACAAATAAATCAACAACCCCAGTTGTTGTGAAGATGTTAGTCAACGAAAAGACAAAAATGTGAGATGTACTTCCTAATGACATAAGGTTTGGACAAAAAAAATGAGTTGGTATTAGCTAACTTGGGATCTTAATGAACCAATGGTAAAGCAAATCACTTTTGATGATGGTGATTCTATTGACTACCAATGTTTGCCCATTTGTTTGAGGGTGAGAAGCAATGCTGATATTAAAAGTTGCCACTACTAATTTGAAAAGTTCACACTAAAACTGACTTACAAACTTTGGGGTCTCGATCACTAATGATGGGGTGGAGGAGTTCGCAGAGCTTGTAGACAAGCTCAATGAATAAACCAACAATCCCAAAGATATGATTGAGATTTTTGAACATGGTAGTCAAGGGAAAGACAGATGCAAGATGTATTTCCTAATCATATAATTTGGACAACAAAATTGAGTTGGTATTAGCCAACTTGAATCTCTTAATGAACCAATGTTAAATCACTTTTAATGATAGTGATCCTCTTGAGGGGGATTATTTTTCACACCCACAAGATGTGAATCTTTGATTGGATATATAGGAGGGGTGGAAAGAGCAGTGGTTGTTAAAAGTTGAAGGCATCCCTTCTCATGTTAAAAGTTGCCACTCCTAATTTGAAAAGTCCATACTATAAGTGACTTACAAACTTGGGATCACGATCACCAATGATGAGGTGGAGTCCACGGAGCTTATAGAGATGCTTAAATAATAAATTAGCAACCCTAGAGGTTGTGACCATGGTAGTCAAGGGAAAGACAAAGATGTGGGATGTGCTTCCTAATATGTGTTAGACAACAGATCTTTCTCCAACAAGCATTTCTCCACTATAAATCTTCTTGTTCTCCTCTCTCGTGGCTTGGTTGTTTCAATGGTATAGATTGCAAAATGGAGTTTTATTCTTGACAAGTGTTTCTTCGCTAAACAGCTTTAAGTTCTCTTCTCTTGTAGCTCAGTTGTTTGAACTGTATAGTTCAGGATCTTTTTGCATATTTAGTTCAACTTCTTACATAGTATGAAAGCTCTTCAACAAAAATGGAAGATGCATCTAAGCATACATCTGGTGTTGCCTTCTTTTGCTTCTGAATATAGTAATGTAACTCTTTATGCTTATAGATGGTTAGTTTTAAATGTCTACTATCACTAGTTTTAGTTCATATAAAGCCTTGATTCAATATTAAAAATAAAAACCTACATGTATATTTAATAAGGTAATGGGAAAACATTGTTTGCAATTTTTAAAACCATTTTGCAACTTTGACAAATACAGAAACTAGAAAGTATGACTAGGGGAAGAAAAAGCTTTAGTCAATTAGAAAAAGAGAGAAGATCTCCTCCCCCTTCTGTTTTACTAAATCTCTACGAAAAATATAAGTTTATCAAAACAGAAGGGAAGAGACAAGCATAACTAAAACATGAATACTACTTAAGGAAGCACACATTATGCCATAGATGTTTACGTAGTGTCTCTCCATCCCTTATTAATCGTATAGCTATGAAAAATGTTAGAGGGCGACCTTTTCGATTGAAAATTGTGGTTTTGTCCATAAATGGGGGGTATGTAAACGTCCTAATACATAGGGATTATGGGAATTATTATCACTAAAAAGTTTAAACACAACTCCCAAGTGATTAAAGCATAATGATTTTCAATTATAAGATTTACCCTTTCAAACTAATGCAACAAATTAAAGGGAGGGAATTAACCAATTCATATACTAAAGAAATTGAAGACGTGACAATGAGGTCTGCAACAGATCACATTATCAATTATAAAGACACAAAAAAGCTTCAATTTATATCAAATAATGGGTATGTTAAAAAAATTAAAACCAACTTGCCTTACCATATTTGCTGGTCTTGACAGGGAAATTTGTTTAGTGTAACTGTTGTTTTTCAACTTGTCATTTGCCAAAACATCTAAAAAGAAGTATAGCCTTCATGTTTGCTTAAAACACGACAAAAGCAACCTGCCAAAGAAAAACAAGAGAAAATATATTTTTAAGTTTGGATATTAAACAATAGTGCAATTACGATCAATCTCAAGATCAATAATGATAAATGATAAATAGCCAATTCTCAAATTCAACTGAGTTAAACCATATATGTACTTGTACCTATACTTGTACAGCTATGTATATTTATGTATGCATATATATAAACTATAACACTCTAAGACAAACATCAAAGAGTGAACTCCAAAAAAGCATTCCATTACTACTCCAAATTCCAATACAACCAAAGTAAGCATGAACATAAACGTTGTTAAAAGTAAGCATTAAGTGACACAACGCTAGGCATTTGCCACATAAATTTTGACATTTACACTAACACCACTCACTACGGGCATGTCACCTAAAAGACATAATTCAAATTCTAACACACCATTTCATTATTTTTTTTAAGAGTTCTTACTAAAGGTAAATATATATCATCCATGAGATAATGTGAGATTTAAAGGCAGCTTGATGATCATCCTAATATGAGGTTGAAATAGAGGAGCCTAAATCTAAAACAAATTTAAAACATTATAAGAACAAATTAACCAAAAAAACAAGACACAACGGGATCCATTTCCATCAAAAAAAATTATATAACTAGTTTTAGGTGTACCTAACAAAAACAATGCAAGGAAGTAACAAAAATCCAATTTATATGGAATGAAATGAGTTGAAAACTCAACTATCAATACAAGACAAAAAAGTAAAGTATATTTATTGCACTGACAGTAGCAAGGTGCTCTATACCCAAGTATGACATAGATATTGTCATGTACAAAAAAATTAAACTAGCATAGATCCATCTTAAACCCGGATCTATCAAGCATCAAGAGGGATCAAATGGATCTACACTAGTATTATTTCAGCAAAAACAATTTAGAGTATTTCTAATTTTGACTCAAAATGCAATCCAATAAACTATAACATGGATTGACATATCATAAAGTTACATAACTCCTCAAACAAAACCATTTTGAAAAGAAAAAAATCTACAAAATATAGGATTATAGAGCACTTTCACGAGAATGTGTGGACACCATGCTCAAGCCTAGGTGTCTCCAAGCCAACACATACCCCACTCTAAGGCTTAATTTAAGCATTGATTTATAACTAGCACTCCCACTTTTTCTTTGACCTTTTCAATATGGTATTCTAGTATTCCCACTTTTTCTTCAACCTTTTGCATATGGGGTGTAGATTATTTTACATGGTAAACTTTATTCCATTAAATTTTTGTTTGATGCCCAAAGTTCTAATAAACTTAAGGCTACCAAACAATCTTTAATGCCTTCTATGCTAGCCCTTATAACACAAAATCAAGCTTCCCACATTCATTCTATTCCTTGTTGGCCATGGATGTTTTTATTTGATGCCCAAAGCTCTATTACACTTAAGGCTGCCACACAATATTTAAAGCCTTCAATGCTAGCCCTTATAACACAAAATCACGCTCCCCACATTCATTCCATTACCTTTTGGCATTGTATGTTGGCATTCTTCTTAAAAGAAGTGCATTAAGTTGATATAATGTTACAATGCCCCCTTCTTCAATTGCATTGCCATAAAGCAACATAGTGGAGCCATTGAATCATTTATAAGACTTCCTTAGTTTCTTCTATTCCATCTTTTGTTCAAACGTAAGTATCTAAAAATTAAGCATTGAGGCTTTCTTAGTCATAATATCTAATGTTGGAATTTATATATTACCAACAATAAGACAAAACCTATACTTGGCTTGTCACATTTAATAACCTATCCTTGGCTGGTCACATTTTAATAGAATTGCAAAGTTCTTTACATTGACTATATTACATACCAAGACAAGTGTATCTAGAACAATAAACTCGTTAAGTGTTCTCAAGCCAATCATTATTCTTACCCAATGTTTGAACAAAGCTTTTTTCATTGCTAAATATTATAAATGGACAAAGAAACTAACAAATATGGATACTTTTGGATTTTAGATTAAGGAACTCCTTAACAATGCTTAACTTTGACCTACCAAAATTCATGTCTCTTTCAAATAAGAGATTCATGTCTCTTTCAAATAAGAGTTTTCTTATTGAACTCTAAATAAAGAAGCACAACATTATATGTAATCAATTAACATGCAGGTGTAGTTCAAGATAGGAAAACACTTCGAGAACTTTTTAACCTAAAAAGGTCCACACAGAGCAATTTTGGTGGGACAAACCTACTCTAAATGTATAAAGAACCTATTAGAAAGCAATCATCAAACATATTTGGACATGGTCACACATCAACTCTTAGAGGAGCGATAATGTGTGAGCGCTCCCCTACATTGGTTGACTTAACCATTGCCCTAACGGAGATGCCAAGGATGAACCACCAAGATTACAAAGGCTTTCCCTGGGAATGTTATAAGGCTTCATGAGATTTTTGGTGGGACAAACCTACTCTAAATATATAAAGAACCTATTAGAAAGCAATCATTGGGTGCTTGCATAAACCAAGGAATAATTGTGTTTAATGATAATCCCAACCAACCCTAGAGACCAAAAATTAATACTAGTTGGAAATTAAAACGTGTCATAAAATAATAGCCAAGGTTTTTGCCCTACACATTATGTATGTCGTACCGAAGATAAGCAGCCACCTTAAAAAGGCATGACTTAAGATAGGGTGCTTTATTCTAGACAATGTTGTTGCAATATGGGAAGGCATGGAGTGTGCTTGGTTTGGCAATGATGCCCTCTTCATTAATACAAACTTTGAGAAAACTTATGCTAGCATTCAGCTACCCTTCATTTTGGCCATGTTCAAGATATAGGGCTTTGAGCAACTTCTCCACAAAGTAGTTCAAACACTCTTCATGATAGCCTCAACCTACCTATTTATCAAGAAGTGTAAATCATAGGATGCATGACTATTTATGTCATCTGAAGAAGGGCCCTTTGGACTCAACCCTTTATCTTATGGTAAAAAGACCCTAAGATATCTCATTTATCATTATGTTGCTAGGGACTAATCAAAGCCATTTCCTAACCTAAACAAGCTTGTAACTAATTAATATTTTATAAATGTCTCTTTCTTCATGATTTTTTAGGGCCATGTTTCTATTGAGAATACTAAAGAGTACCTCCACATTTATTATGATACCTCAAGCTCCATAATCTATTAGGTCAAAATCTAAAGTTTCAAACAAAACCCATATGACTTAACTACCTTACTTGCAAAACAAGACTAACACTGGATGTAGCTTGGTCAAAATTTTAAATTCCTTGGCCTTTCTTTTGCATTCCAATCATAAACCAGAGATCTCTAAGACATGCTTATTCAACGAGTGGAGAAAATGATTGAGAAACGATTGTCAAAGCCCATGGTGTTGGCTACTAAATTTATATATGCATCAAGTTCTTAGTAGCAACTAGCAACCCATGTTTTCCTAATATTGAATTCCTTCTAACAATCTCGACCAATAGCTCAAGAAAGCCTTGTGCAATTTTCCTTAGTTGAACTTTGATGGAGGGAAAGGATTCCATTGTGTTAACTGGAATTTGTGTTACACTCCCAAAGACTAGAGAGGTATGGGGATCATTAAGACACACTCTAGTCGAATCACTTTGCATCAAATGGGTAGGCATAAGGGTGCTCCAGAGTGGACAAGATTTCAAAAAAATACCATCCAAGTTCATCCCTTATAGTGCCCTACACAAAGGTCTTGATAGTCGCCCATGTATATTATTCCCCTTATTGGATACCTTCTAATGTATATACCAATAGCTTAAGAAAGACTTGTGTAGATTTCCATGGGCAAACTTTGGAGGGAAAGGCTTCCATTGATCAACTAGAATTTGTGCTACTCACAAAGACTAGAGAGGTATGGGGATCAAGACTTACAATCGGCTTGAATCAATTTGTGCCAAATGAGTGACTTGGGCACTCAAGGGAATGACCTTAGAAGGTACTTTGTGAAACCTTATCCACTCTAGAATATCCCCAATGTAAGAAACTTAGATGGGTCTAAATCTAAAAACTTTTATTCTAACCTCAATCTATGTGAAGATGAAAGGGAACTATGTTGTTCAAATTCACTGGAAAGCTTGGGAAACAATCAAACCCTATCTAAACAGGAAAAGCCAAGCTCTCACCCTTAAGGTTGTCTTTCAATGACCAGTCTTTGTAGGGATGGCGATGACCTCCTAATATGTTGCATGAAGGAAAGGTTTTGGTTAAGACTACTTGGTTCTCCATCTTCAGTTTCTTTAATGAAGACATGCACATTGTCAAAGATATTTGATACCTAAATTCAAGATTCAATACCTTAGACAAAATTGAAAGCTAAGTTCCAATTGGCAAACCCAAACCCTTGATATTTGAGTAAATCAAAGATATTATCCCCAATTCTTTGGTCATAAAGTTGGGCCTACAATCACCAAAGCTAGCATTGTGGACAGACTTGAAATGGGATAAAGTAAGGCTTTTATGAAATGCCAAAAACTACAAAGGCTTCAAATGGCTCTCTCACAAGCCTATTTTATGGTTAATTGCGTACGATAAGGTGGTTGAGGAAGAATATGTTTTATCTTGAAGTTTGGTGGAGATGGCTCTAGAAAGTTACGATGATATGGTAGATTATCCAAAGGATTCTTTAACATAAAATGATTATTTTGTTAGGTACTCATAGCCTACCATATGAGATTTTCAAAGGAGATTGTCCATAAAGGAGGGGATGCTAGAATGCATGGGACAAAATTGACTACAACAGATTTCAAAGTTTCGTTAGATACTAGATTTAAACATGGCAATATAGAAGTTGAAAGATTTAGCTCTACGATTGTGGGCCCTGGGCTTGATGACTATGCTGAAAACTTTAGTCTTAGTGGGTGGGTCAAAACCCTAGCTTGATTTGACAAGAAGTCTATGGGGAAAGGTCCATAATGGGGACAACACCTCAAATTTTGCCACAAGGTTTGAGGATACAGCAGCTTCAAGAGTTTGGAATTCCTTTAATTCAACGATATTTAGCGATGAGGATTTAGGGTTTGTTGGTGTAGATCTAGGTTTAGATTAGTTGTAGGGTTGTTGTTTTGAACACTCACAAACCCTAGCTCAAAAGAAGAGGAAAGTTCTCAAGCGTAGTGGAGAAGAGACGGCCTTGGTTGTAGGGAAGGATATTAACTTGAATGGCATTATGAAGCTAGATGCAAAAATGTTAATTGAGAAATTTAAAGACCGCAAGGTTTCACAAGACAACCTTGGGACTTGGATATTGGTGTAGTGGTCTACTTTGTTGGGCTACTCTCTCATTTTCCACGTTCTTAGCATCGGTTGGCTAAGGGTTCCTTTTAGCAATAAAGCATATGCAAAGAAAATATACAAGGCACAATGGTTCTAGGATACAATGTTTTTGGTTCTACAACATCAGACGCCATTGTTCAACCCAACCGATGTTGGGATTAATGGCAACCCAATGTGGATTAAATTACCTAGCTTGCATTAGAATGGTGGTCACCAAAAGGATTGAAGGCAATTGGGGATCAACGCAATGGCACCATGGCAATCGATGAAAGTTATAAAGCAAATAACAATTGTACAGTGGCTAGGGTTTTAGTTAACCTAAAGATAAAATAAGGTCTATTTGACTCAATAGATGTGGAGTGTGGTACCCTCAGGCTTGCTCAATCCTTGGATTATACAAATATTCCCTTCCACTGTGTTTGGTGCCATACGGTAGACCATCTTTTAGAATAATGCCCAGTAAAATCTTTTAAGAAAAAGTGGGTTCTGAATGGCTCCAAGATTGTTGTGTTTTAGAACAATGGTGTTCAAGAACAATCAATTGTTCAGCAATTGGAGAAAAAGGATGTGTATGGTAAAAGAAAAGGGCACAAAGGTTATGGAGAGCCCGACACCACCCATAAGATTTGTCCCTAATGTATATAGAAGAAAGGAAATCCTCACGCAAGGATTCAACACTCAACAAAGGTTTCGATGGTTTCTCTTTGGCAAACGAACTGGCTCGTGAGGACTCCAAGTCTTCGTATCAAAGGAAACATGTATCATATCCATGTATGATATCTACCGACTCTCTATTATCCTCCAAGAATGGTGATGATTCGAGGGATATATTTGTTGATGAATTCAAGGGCTTTTTTGTTTTGGACGGTATTATGACTTACCCTTCAAACACTAGCTCAATGAGAAGACTAAAGGTTTTGATAAGTCTTGATAAAACTGCCTATCAGGAATTTGGTGGATGCCTTGTTTTTGGGGAGGTCCTTGTCACTCTTGGGAAAAACACATTATGTTGAAGGGGGGGGAACCCTTTGTAGAAGAAATAATCTCGCCATCATTGTCTAGCATCAACGAGAGGGGGATGGCCTTAGGACCTTCAACCAAGAAAATCAATAGTTGTCTCGAACTTTGCTTTGTCTAGGGATCTAGGTTTTGACTTGGATCCACGTCACCCACCACATTCTATTGGTAGAACATCAGCTCTGAAAAGGGCACAAGAAAAAGCAATTCAAAGATGAAACAAGGAAAACAGTATTTACTTCATAGGTTACTTGGAGCCAAGCCAACCTTGTCGAATATGTCCTGATGAAGATCCCTTCATTGAATAGTAAAGGCAAGGGGGACGACCAAAAAAATAGCCCTTAAACGATTGTTGATTGTTCACAATCCAAATATTGTATTGATTCAAGAAACAATGGGTAAACATTGTTGAATATTGCGATAGTTTGTGTAAAATGATAAGTGGATGGAATTCCTTAGGCCTAGATTCGCAAGGTGCATAGGGGAGTACTTACGAGACAGCAAGAAGATCTAACTATGTTAAACTCTTATACAATTTTGTATGTTTTGATGGTATAGGTCCAGTTTAAAAGGTTTTAAAACTTGAAACCAGTAGTTGAACCGATCGAGGGTCAACTCGGACCGTAACCAAAACCGGTAATGAACCAAAGCAGTTTGATTTCAATGAACTGGGGTATTAAATAATACAAAAAAATTACAATTTTAATGACAAAAAATATATTTAACATTCCAAAATATAATTTCAAACCATTAGATGATTAGAGACATAATATGCAAAGTCTACTCATATATATATAGTATATACCATAAAGTTAAACCATATGGACAAACTGGTTCTGGTCAGACATGTACCATGGGCACAGGTTATGGTGATGGTTGTAAAATAAGAATTATTCCTCAAGTAATGGAGACTATATTCAAGAAGATCAAAAGCATCAAGCATCAAGCAAAATTTCAAATAAGGAATTCTTTCATAAAGATTCTGAAGGAAGTACATGACTTGCTTGATCTTAATCCTCCATCTGTAACAAAGCCAGAACTAATAAATAGTCCCAATTGAAAGTCGATAGTCCCTGGAAAGTCACCCATACAAATTCGGGAGAATTCAAATGAGGCCAAGATAGATGTTAGCACTCAAAGAAATGGATGCATGTCTAGCACAAAAATCGTCATCTAGAGCAACTGGAAGCATAAACATGAACTCACACTCCAGTCGTTCACATGATATCTTTACAATTACCATCGAGCAGTTGCGGAAATTCAATTTAGTTCTAACAGAGGAGGTCGAGATGTTCAAAGTGGAGGAGCATTTACTTCTTGTGTCATCGGTCTGTATTAAGGGACCTCTCACAGCCTTCGCTCGTATTGCATGTTGACTGTGGCTATCAAAGAACCCACTTAGACTTAACTGATGAGTGTAGCAAAGATCAAAGCAATAAAATTTCACTAGGCTGCAAGAGTATACTCATCGTTGAGGTGGGCCACCAACAAATCCGAGTAATAGTTAGTGCCACGACAACCATCAGACAAGGGGAAGTTGTGGTCACCATTTTCGGCTTAGTCCTGCAATATTATTGGCAGTTAATTGACAGTCGACGTAGATTTCTAAAACTACAAGAGATGGCAAGCTTTCGCTTAGCTAGCTTA
The DNA here is from genome assembly GCA_001517045.1 of Pseudotsuga menziesii. NCBI lineage: Eukaryota > Viridiplantae > Streptophyta > Pinopsida > Pinales > Pinaceae > Pseudotsuga > Pseudotsuga menziesii. The sequence continues at coordinate 390,939 of LPNX010528348.1, forward strand.
TCCACATACCACTCGATATCTTGGCTATTGATTGCTTGGATTTATGTTTAAAGAAGATTCAACTCTTGATGTGGGCGTCCTTGATTACATGGGATTTCATCGTCTAGTCAAAGTACACAAGGCTGGCCAAAGTGGGAGTTCCCTCTAGTTATGTAATGGTCTTCTTAGAGACTTGTTGAGAAAATGGTGGATCTACCATCCCACTTTTTCTCCTTTTTTATGATTATTTATTCTTTTGAAAAAGGTGAGAAGTTTTGGGGCTATAAAGAGGCCTTCTCCATTGTAAAAAGAGGTTGGATGTTGGGAGAAATTTTTTCCCTTTGGGAAATATCATTTGGTGGTTGTTTGGATATGTATTGGAGCACTTTCTTTTAAAGTGTGGTGTATTCTTGTGGAGCTTGAATGATTGTGAATGTTGCTAGACATTAGATTTTATTTTCTATGTTTGTGTAGGAGGCCATAGAGCAAAGTTGCCACCACGTTGGAAGGTGAAGATTCTTAGCAGTTGCTAGTCTTTTCCCTTTGAGGTCGTGCACGTACAAGCATTGATTTTTACATTTAATCTAGTTTGATTGTGTAATAATGATCTCTTGTTTGCGTAGTGCATCTACCACAACTAGGAGGAAGCAAAATCTAGTAGTTGTACACTCGACTAAGCAGAGTTTGTTTAATCATGCAATCTCTCCCCTTTAGTCACAACATATGACACGAGGCTCTCTTTAGTTCTCTTTTGACTCCAGTCTGCCCTTTGATATACTAGCATTGGTCTTTTATCAAGGATTGATCCTCCCCTCCTTCAATCCTACAATCATTTTGCTAAGGCAACCTCTTCATTTCACCTCGCCCTTTGTTGCATATGCCTTAGTGATCCTACTTTAGGGAAGCCCCACTTGAGTTAGAGAAGAGCCAACCAAAAGTGAGGAAGAGAGGAGTGTGGTGACATCGACTTCTCTTTCCAAGTTGTCATTGGTGTAGCATGCCTATTTTTTGGCTTTAGCACACACACGCCAGTTTTGGTGGCAACATTCCAAACAAACTGGAAACCATTTAAACCTAGGGGTGGGGGTCTTAGTCTGTAGACAATTCTCAGATTCTTTAAGATTTATTAAAAAAAGGTGAAGGGATGGGCAAGAAAAAGGCATAAGTTGAGAGGCTATAATTTAATAAGAGAGATTGAAGACAAGATGGCAGAAACAGTAATTAGAGAGTTAGGATTTCAACTAAATGATGAAGAGTTCAAAGATATAAAGGATCTAAAAATTGCCAAAAATAAATTACTTTTGGAGGAAGAGATGGAATGGTGTTTAAGGAGTAGAGGGAGAACAAAATAGTAAATTATTTCGTAATTTTGTTGCTCATAGGGAAACGCAAAAATACAATTTGGGAACTAAGGGATGAAGAGGGAAGACAAGCTAAAAAAATTTGATGAGCTAGCAGAGTTGGGGGTGAGACATTTTCGTAAACTATTTACTAAACCTAAAAGATGTAATATGCCATAGATTCTCTTAGTGATTAGAAAAATCTCCAGATTCATTGATGAGGAGGAGGATGAAGAGTTCTTTCAGGTGATATCCTTGGAAAAGTTATCGTTAGCTATGAAATATTTTTGAAAAGACGAAAGTCCAAGGCCCAATGCCTAGACAATTGAGTTTTTTCTTGGCTTTATTTGACATGTTGAGGGAGGACCTACTCATACTTGCTGAGGAGATTATGTTAAAGTTTGTGCAGCTGCAAGACCCATTCTCATAGAGGATGGTACCCTAGTCAGTTGACTATGACAAAGTAAGACCCTAGAAGGTACCCTAGGGCCCCCAGTAGTCTCTTGGGGTTCTTGGTCTAGGACCAAGCAGGTTGATGCCATGGCAAAGCCCCTAGCATGTGGCTAGGGCCCCTATATGCCTCTAGGGTATTCTGGTTTGGAACCAGGGACACGATGTCCAAGTAGAGCCTGCAGGTAGAGGCAGAGATATATTCTGGTCTTGAACCAGGGACACGATGTCCAAGTAGGTCCTACAGGTAGTTGATCAACTTTCAGTGTGAGACTGAAACTCAGCTTAGTACTGAGAACCATTCTGCGAGAGAATGGAGGGCCCAATCAGGATCCAGGGATTGATCAACTTGATTCAGTGTGACATTGAAACTCGGCGTAAGGCTGAAAGCCATTCATTAAGAATGGAAGATAATGATGTCCCCTCTCCTAATCGGTTATTGCTAGGTTGCTTCTCAAGGGACTGGCCACCCCTTGACGATGTCCCTAGTGCCTAACCCTTAGGAGCAGTGTTAAGGACAAAAGGATTGTACCATCCGTTTCGATCTTCTCCTTTATACAGTGATGACAAAAGTATATATAAAACATTGTACCTTGAGAGAGAAAAGTTCAGAGTCTTTGGTCCTTTTGATGAATGCTTGTCCACCTGTTTGGTTCACCCTAAATATTATGGTTGTGTGGTTTGTGGTCCCCTTGTTGACTCTTGGTTCTTTACCTTACTTGGTTCTGACGCTCATATTTGGGTGTACCTTTGATTATGATGACTTATGGATTTTATCCTAAGTACATTTACCTAATGGTTGTACTAAAGGACCATTGGACCACTTATTGTTTATGATTTTTATTAATTAAATCATTGGACCTTTTACCTTAACTTCTTGACCTTTTTACTTTTGGTTTTATTGTTGACCACTTTATCCTATCCTAAGTCTTATATTTACTTTATGGTCTTGTTAATAAAACCTTTATGGTTTTATTAATAAAGACACTTGGTCCATTTAATTTACCTTATGTTTTTTTTTATTTCTTATTTTTGGATTTTGTGGACCACTTTATTTTTTGACGTATGCTAACCTAAAGTACCTTTCAATATATATATGATATAGATCTTACCTTGGAAAACCATTGCGGCTGAATGATATGACCTCTGGTTCTTTCACGTGCTTACTCTCTGTGGCTTTCTTCACGGTTCACCAACGGCTAAGTTCTTTCACGTGCTTACTCTCTGTGGCTTTCTTCTCGGTTCAATAGCGGCTAGGTTCTTTCACGTGCTTACTCTCCGTGCCTTTCCTCACATTCCTTGCATAGTGTTTATCTTACACCTCTGCGTTTTTTTTAGCTGAGTCTACTCTACGATTTGTTGGACAAAGTTTGACCTCTGTGATTTTGGTTATTATGCCCAGCTTGATCTCTGTGTTTATTTTATCCACAAGATTACTTAATCTTTGCAATTTCTCTCACAGTGATTATTTTTGTCGGTTCCTTCACGTACACATCCTCAGCGATTTCACTACTCCGTGATCTCTGCTCTCTGATGGTTTTATTCACGGGCTTATCCTCAGCGATTTCACTACTCCGTGATCTCTGCTCTCTGATGGTTTTATTCATGGGCTTATCCTCAGCGATTTCACTACTCCGTGATCTCTGCTCTGATGGTTTTATTCACAGGTTTATCCTCAGCGATTTCACTACTCCGTGATCTCTGCTCTCTGATGGTTTTATTCACGGGTTTATCCTCAGCGATTTCACTACTCCGTTATCTCTGCTCTCTGCTGGTTTTATTCATGGTTTTATTCATGGGTTTATCCTCAGCGATTTCACTCCTCCGTTATCTCTACTCTCTGCTGGTTTTATTCACGGGCTTATCCTCACGGTTTTATCTCTGTGTGACTGCTTATGGGTTTACCTTCATGATTTGTATCTACGGTTTATTTCAGCATGAGTTCTTATGGGTTTTACCTCTGTGTGTTGGGTTTCTTTCCTCGAGTGACCGTGAGGTTATCCTTCAAGTGTGGATTGTGGTTTTCTCAACATGACTCTCAGAGAGTATGACTTTGCTCAGTATGACTGAGTGTCACTTGTGCTAAGTGACTGTGTGTTCTTAGCATGACTGTTTTGGGCATGACTGAATTACTCTAACCTGTACTTTTGATTGACATGTACTTTTGATTGAAATCTCTCTGTTGACTAAGAGTCTGAGGTCTGTTTATGTTTGCTTTAACCCTCTCTCTCTCAAGGTACGTATATGATTTACCCAGTTTGACTTGTCCCTTCGGTGACAAGATCAAACTCAGAAATATCTGAGTATAAAGTGGATCCAACAATGGTATGATTTGCGAATACTGTATCTATCTTATGTACATGATATTTGAAGTGAAACATCTCAACTTCAACGCAGTGACCAGCAAAGCATTAAAATTAACGCAATGAACAGCAGAGCGTTGAGTTGAAAGAGATGAAAATTATTTTCTTGATTCATTATAATTTAAATTTTATTAGCAGCACTATTCTGAATTTGAATGTGCATGTTCATGCACTTATGTTTATTACGTGTATTAAAACATCAATGTCTCTTAAATTTCAACAGATTAAACTAGAAGGGAAGGTGCCTAGTAATATAAACTCAACTTTTATTGCACAAATTCCAAAAACAAATAACATAGAGTCTCGTGATGAATTTCATCTGATCTCTCTCTACAATGTGATCTACAAAATAATCTCAAAGGTCATAGCGCTAAAGACTTGAACAAAACCTCTAGAGTATTTTTGCTGAACAATTTGGCTTCTCGTAGGATAGACACATTCATGAGGCAGTTGATATAGCACAAGAAGCATTAAATAGTATAAAAAACAAAAATCGATAAACTTTTGTTCTAAATATTGATCTTTTAAAGGCATATGATAGGGTCTTATGGATTTATTTACGACTTTTGCTTCTAGATCTACGTTGTTGGGAGTGGGGAGCGAGAGCAAAAAGCGAAATTTTCAAAAGCTTCCGTTTTGGGAGCGTTTTTTATATAATACATATTTTAATATATTTTGATGCATATGTAAAAAAAAAATGTATTATGCCAAATTAGTTTTAGAAAACATGGATATAACCATTTAATACACATAACACCAATCATCTAGGAGCTATGACTTATTACGCTGTCATCCAATCATCAATCATGAACAACATCAACCTTCAAATTTCAACATATAATATTTGCCATCAACAAACTCTAACAGATAGCATCAACCATGAAATGAAACAAAGCATCATAATATCATATTCAATACCAAAGAGTTGTAAGATCATAAGATGCAATCAACAATTTAAAGTTCAAACTTCAAAGGTAGGTTCAACTTTCAAGATTCAAATGTCAAACTTCCAAAGTTCAAACTTCAAAGTAGGCCATAAATGTTTACAAAATAGGCCATGATAAACATGAAATACAAAGTACTATGATACTATCTACTAAGTTATCGTCTTTCCACAAGAAACTTCCATTTTTTTACTCGTGTTCTAGGTGGAATAGGAGTTGTTGGAAGTGATCATGGAACATGAGACGAAGATGAATGGCCCCCATGGATTGCGGGACGTTGTGAAGCTAAAGGCAATACTTCTGCATCCGGAAACCTATTGGTGCTTGGGGGTGGGATCTCTAATGTATGAATTGTATCACCATCTTGATCACCCAATAGTTCACCCTCCCAAGCGCTCTAATGCAATGGCTCCATCCTTAGCCTCCTCTGAATTGTTGTCCCAAAGTCAAAAATGTTCTATCATTCTTGGTCGCTTCACAATAATGGAACAACTTTCGCCCTGTTCTACATTCAAATTGTTTCTCTTGATGATGTGGATGAAGTTGTAGGTGCTCCAACACCTCTCTGCAAAAGAACTATTGACAACCTATGAAAGCACCCTCACCACTAATTTATGCAAATATGTGGCACCACTACCATACATGTCCACCAACGGATATAATTCAACCTCTCTCGATCTTTGGTTGCATGCAAGGTACCAAAGACTCCATGTTCATTGATGTATTGACTCAATTCACTCCGTACTTGAGCACACTCCTCATCAGGGACCAACTTGTCTAATGCAAGCATATACCCATTTTGCAACTCTGTATATGTGTGTGGTCTTTTACTAACTCCACCACCAAGTGCAAGATGGGCCAACCAAGATGGAGAATAATATTTTGGGGTAAGGACATATGCAAGGGCATAGAGTGCAACATTAAATTATCCTACCTTTTGACCACATGTTTAGGAATATGGTCATAGAAGATTGCATCTCTTTGCTCAACAATGTCTTTGATTCAACCAAGCATGTTATCCATTTGCTCATACACCTCCCCAATGACCGATTGATCTGTATCTGCAAAACAAGTCATACTATAAACAGGCTTGGTGAACTATAGAACATATTTAACCTATGCCCAAAACTGACCATCAAGAGTAGTGTCCTCCACCTCCTTGAAGTTATGTCTATCAGATGGGCTTGTAGCTCTGTCTTTCAATCCCTGCCATGAATCATTTGAAACCATACTAGCCAATGCCTCTCTTACTTCAAAAGCCTCCTGAAGGTGAGGTAGTAGCTGGCAAATCTAGTCTTTGCAATCTTCAATAGCTCCAACATAGAGTGATTGCGAAAAATGTGGTGGGCCGTGCTATGATTGGTAATAAATTTTATCATTTTTACCTCTCTTGTACAAGACACCAATCCATCGATAAGTAAGGTCCTTCATCTTAACAATATCATGCAGCAAAAGGTTCAATGTGTGAACCAAACACCCTAACCAAAATATGTTGGGATACTTATCCTCAAAGATTGCTCCTGTTACCTTACAATTAGCAACATTATCAGTGATGACTTGAATGACATTGTATGGTCCAATCTTTTGAATGGTTTCAAGTTTCAAGTAAAGGTTGTGCAATATTAATACCAGTCTTGTGGCGATCTGAGTAGTCATGAGCTGAAAGGAAGACCGCACCACTAGAAAGACACACCAAGAATATTTATCAATGGATGGCCTTTAACATTTGTCCACCCATCAGATACAATGGATACCCCATAGTTGGACCAATCATTTGTAAACTTTCCAAGAGCACTATTGATTTTAGCTTTTCCTTGTCAAGTCCCACGGTTCTAGCTTTGTCGTACCCAAGGCTCTTGTATCCTTTAGGGGGGAACATTGATGGCTTGTACCATTTCATGCCAACAGGGTGAGCAAATAACATTTAATGGCACACAACATGCAAAGAGAAACCTGTAAACTTTTGAAACCACATCATCTCTACAACCAAGGTCAAGGAAATCTGATAATGTTTTTCGCATAGGCGACAATCCACTACCATGGGTGGATGATCAAATCCACTACCAAACATTCTTTGTGGGGATTCAGATTCAACCCTTGATCTCTTGGAATTGTTTTGAGCGGGCTCTTCTTCCATCATGTATTTGTTTCTTTCTTTAGCTGACACTTTGTCACAAACTTTGACTCCAGTAGCCTTACCTTGATTACATGGCATAAGCCCACACAAATGCTTTCTCACACGGGTATATGAACATGTGTAGGTTCTATTACAATGGAGACATGTAAACTTCGTGGTTCCACCCCTTCCCCCTTCCCCAAGCCTTGTCACATACTTCCACAAAGGTGTTGCGTCTTTTTGTTTTTGCCCCTCATCACTCTCAATCTCTTCATCATCATCATCATCATCCTCTTCCTCTTCCTCCTCCTCTCCATGGTATGTGCCACTCCCTATCTCTTCCTCCTCATCATTGCCACCACCAAATCTACTTCCCACCACCATCATCATGAAAAGAATTGGAACCAAAAACAAAAACCACATATCCATCATGCTTCTTGATTCAATATGAGAATCACTTATTGCCTGCAAGAGAATGATGGAGAAGAAGAAACGGGAAAGAGTAAGAAAACAAAACATACAAGATTTAAAATTTTAACATAGTGAAATATTTTTTTCAAAAACAAACAAAGATTAGGTTTTTAGAGCCTTCAATCTTCCTTCCAAGCTTTCACAAATAAAATCCTTCAATCTTCCTTCCAAGCTTTCACAAATAAAAGCCTTCAATCTCCCCTTCAATTTCCCTTCCAACCTCCTACAAATTTGTTCTCAAACAACTAGCAAACCCACTCAAATCCCTAGCAAGATAAATGAAAACATGCAAATGAGGAATAGAATATGTCCAAATGGAGTCCAATAGTGTTTAGAAAGGCTAATCAAACCCTAGCCAATCACTAAAAAACAAGTTTTTTTTGCAAATTTGAGAAAATTGAAAAAAAATCGCCTAGCCCTCAGAATTGTTCTAGGAGCGACTTTGGGAGCGTTTTTTTTGGCTCGAGATCCCTGAGGGAGCGATGAGGGATCTCTCTAAGAGCGTCGCTCCCTCATAGCTCCCTCAACGATCCAATGACTAGCCAGTGAGCGTTTTTTTTTTGCTAAGAATCGTGATTCCCAAAAACAATCCCAGGAGGAATTGATGAGGAATCGATGAAGAATCGCAATGGTGGGACCGATTCCTCCGAAAGCGTGAATTGGGAGCAATTTCCCACAGCATAGTTCTAGATATAAGTTTCTCCTACAAAGTGGTGAAATGGATCGTGGGTTTCATTACTAGCACAATTTTTGCAGTGTTAATAGATGGTTCAACATCAACATTTTCGGTACTTCAAGAGGCCTTGGGCAAGGTTGCCCCCTTTCTTCATACCTTTTTCTACATGTAGCAGAGGGCTTGAGTAAGATAATGAAGGAAGCAATTGGAAGAGGTCATTTGAGAGGTGTACTTGAGGGGAGATCCATGGCCATCTCTCACCTATTATTTGTTGATGATGTTTTGCTTTTTTGTTTTGTGAGGAGGAAGAGTTAAAACGAACGATGAATTCCCTTGATTTGCTTTGTATGGGTATAGGTATGGAATCAAATTTATCAAAAGTCGGCTATCTTTGCTTTGAATATAGAGGAGTCTTTTTCACATGTTGGCAACAGTTTGCCCTTTTGGCTTGAAGAATATCAATGAAGACTTAAAGTATCTAAGGTTTACATTGTAACCAAATAGCTATATGAAACAAGACTGACAGTGGTTGGTAGGGAAGGTTGAGACAAAAATTTCCTTCAGGTGTAATAGATGGTTATCCATGGAGGTCGGCTGGTATTAATAAAGGTTGTACTAAAAGCAATTACAATATTTTGGCATTTATTGACATACCTTCCTTAAGGTATTATGAATACAACCATAAAGCTCTGGTTCAATTTCTTGTGAAGGGGAAGAGATAAGTATAAGGGGTTCCATCTAGTCAACTAGAAAAAAATTGATAGATGGTTATCCGTGGAGGTTGGCTGGTATTTATAAAGGTTGTACTAAAAGCAATTACAATATTCTGGCATTTACCGACATACCTTCCTTAAGGTATTATGAATTGAACCATAAAGCTCTGGTTCAATTTCTTGAGGAGGGGAAGAGATAAGTATAAGGGGTTCTATTTAGTCTACTAGAAAAAAATTACTTTGCCAAATGAAATGGGTGGCTAGGGCCTTAAAAATTGTATCCTTTTTGGAAAAAAAATTGCTCCCAGGTCTCTGTGGCACTGTTTAAATTCTACATGTCTTTGTAGCAAGTTGTTAGTAGATAAATATGTTGGCAATGGTTCGATCATGGATTGGATTCGAACACAAGAAAAAAATAAATTAAATGTATTGAATAATTGTAAAGCTTGTAATCCTTCCTTCTCAATCCTTGGGAATATTTGGCTTGAAGAGTATGTAATATCCCAAATACTGATATTCTACTATTTCACTATTATAGGGTTTACTTGTATTCTGAAATGAGCAAGAATATTGAATAAAAGTTTGCATGCAAGGTGTCATGCTAATGGCCCTAAATTATAGCTAAACTAGGGCAAGAAGTTGTAGAAAGAAGGTAAACACTTACCACTGATAATCAAGTTGAAGATGCTCCAGAGAGAAGACTCATGCAAATAAAGCTGAGCTGGTGAAGTAACATTGCTCCTTTCCTTGTGTTGACGCCCAGCAGCATGAAACCCCCTCTTTCAGCTAAATATGGCATTTTTTATGGAAGAGTGACCTGTTGGTGCTGAGATTTTGCCGAGATGTAGATCTGCCCGTGCCGGAGAGAATGACCGAAGCATACAAGGATTCTGACCTCTCCAAGAACCCTAGCGAATTGGTTTTACCAGTCTAGTGGTCATGCCCCCCAACCTCTCGGATTTGCTGGTAACTACTCCAGATGAGCAAGCTGACGGCTGATAGTCATGCATGACAATAGAGTGACCCTGCTGATGAAGATGAGGCTGACATGCAAAAGATATAATGGGATTCAGAGACCAGATGAATACCTTAGGGTTTCCAACTAAATCCCCCAGCTGCACGGATGAACCTGCAAACAATCTTCCGATAGATACTGAATCGTTGGATATGGATGAATACAATAGATGTTGATAAACCTAAATGGTCTATCCTGAAAGAGACTAGGGCAAATATTTCACTACCGAACCCTCGTTAGCTGAAGACGCCGTCGTCAACCCCAACTGTTGCGACTTCATGCTGTGTTGCTGCTCAAAACTCCAAAATCAACAACAATAATAATAGATACCTTCTTTAGTCCAATAACCCTTCTTAAATAGATGATCATATGCTTTTAGAGTTTGTATGTCACTTTTAGGGTTTTCGCTTCACTTTTGCATGCAGGCAATTCTAATTTCATGTTGACTTTTAACCCTAAGAAAATTAGGCTTCTTCCTCCTTACTAATGACTTTAATACAATAGAAGTGTCACGTTATGTTCTAAGTATCAAGGTCCTCAGGCAATTCCCTCTTATGCAGTACCCGCTTGAACCTATGGGAATTAAGTAGGTTAGCTAGTGTTTTGGTGCCTAATTGGAAGAGGACATTACAGTGCTCCCTGCTTGAGAGTGCTTGTCCTCAAGCAACTACAAACTAGGATGTTGCAATACCTGCTTTCCCTCCCATGTGGCATCCTCCGTAGCTAATTCTTTCCATTTAACCAAGTATTCTCGAATCACCCTATTTCGGAGTTTCCTTTCTTGAACCTGTATGATTCTCTCTAGAATCAGTACCAAAAGCCCTTCATCATCTAAGGGAGGCAACTCTATGGATGGAGTAATGTGTTGTCGAATGGTCTTCTTGAGATTGGATACATGAAATGCATTGTGAATTTTACTCTTTTGTGTTAGCTCTAGTTCATAAGCCACCTCTCCAACCTTCCTTACTACTCTGTAAGGACCATAGAAGCAAAGGTTTGAGCTTTTTTGCTCCCTTTTTCTTGAGTGAGGACTGCTTGTAAGGTTGTAGCCGTAAATATACCAAATCCCCTACCTCGAAACTCCACTCAATACGGGCTCTGTCTGCATATAGCATATGTTGATTCTGGGCTGCTTGTAAGTTCTCCGTCAGGACCTTAAGAATATCCTGACTGTCATGTACCCAATCTTTTGCCTTGGGTGCTCTGCTATCTCCAAAGGCTAAATCTGCAAAGTTCAATGCCTCATAGTCATACAATGCCTTAAAAGGTGTCATCCTGATAGACATATGGTAGGTAGAATTGTAGCAATATTCCCCTAAGTGTAGCCATTTAATCCATGTCCTTTGTTGTCCTGCTACATAATTTCGCAGATACCCCCAATCCATTTATTGACAATCTATGTCTACCCATCACTCTGAGGATGATAACTTGTACTTGTAGCAAGTTCTGTCCCTACCAACCTAAATAGCTCCTGCCAAAAAGCACTAGTGAATTTCTCGTCACGATCACTGACAATGGTTTTGGGTAGCCCATGTAGTCTGAAAACCTCTCTAAAAAATAACTCGGCTACCTATGATGTTGAATAGTCGAAAGAGATAGCAAAGAAGTGAGCAAATTTGGTCAACTGATCTACCACTACATATAAGCAGTCTTGTCCCTATACCTTGGGTAACCCTGTAATGAAGTCCATTGAGATGCTTTCCCACTTTTGCTCCGGTATTAATAATGGTTGAAGTAACCCTTCCAGATGAGTGTGTTCGATCTTGTTCTGTTGGCAGATGTTGCATTCTCGAACGTGATGTATTACTTCTCCCTTGAGGCCCTTCCATAAGAACCTCCCTCGAATCTGCCTGTAGGTCTTCAAGAACCCTTGATGCCCTGATAACGACAAGTCATGTGATGCATATATGATCTTCCTCTTTAAAGCTAATTCTGGGACTAGGTATATCCTACCTTTGTAATAGATGATGTCATCAATGATTCTGTACCTGTCATCCTGGATCTGTCCATCTAATAATTCACAAGCAAATTTGTTTTTGGAATATTCTACTAAGAGAAGAGACCTTCAATTCGTGAATATACTCATGAGGGATAATGAAGTTAGTCGTCTGGATAAGGCATCAGCTACTACATTGTTCTTACCCTTCGCATACTCTAGATATACTCATGAGGGATAATGAAGTTAGTCATCTAGATAAGGCATCAGCTACTACATTGTTCTTACCCTTCACATACTCTATCTCAAAATCATAAGAATGTACCTTGCTGACCCATTTCTGTTCGCACTCCTTTAATTCTTTCTACTCTAAGAAGTATTTGAGGTTGTTATGATCTGTCTTGATTTTGAATTTGCTTCCCACCAAGTATTGTCTGAATTTAGTTAAGGCATGTAAGATAGCTAACATCTCTTTGTCATATAGGGAGTAGTGGCGCTCATAGTCTTTCAGTTTCCGGCTTTTAAATGCAATCGGGTGATGGTTTTGCATCAGTACTACCCCTAGCCCTTCTCCTAAAGCATCACATTCCACTATGAATGGTTGTGAGAAATCCCGTAGGGCCAAAACTAGGCAAGAACCCATGATGGTTTTCATTTCCTCAAAGGTTCAATGTGCCAATTATGTCCATGTGAATGCCCCTTTCTTTGTGAGGTCGGTGAGTGGTACGGCAAATTGAGAGAATCCCTTAACCTACCTCATGTAGTAGGTGCAAAGCCCTAAGAAGCCCTTTAGATCAGTAACTGTCTTTGGCGTTGGCCAATCCCAGATAGCGCTAATCTTCTCCATATGAGCTTGTGCCCCTTCTGCACTGATTATGTGTCATAAACACAGCATCTCCTTCATGCCGAGTTCACACTTAGACATCTTTGCGTAAAGCGAGTGCTCTTCTAGAATTCTCAATACCTCATCTAAGTGTTTGAGATGTTCCTCCCAAATTTTGTTGTAAATTAAAATATCATCCAAAAATACTAGCAAATACTTTCGTAACTGAGCCCTGGAAGTGTGGTTCATGCAAGACTGGAAGGTGGCTAGAGCATTGGTGAGTCCAAAAGGCGTGACCAAGAATTCATAGTGACCACAGTGGAAACAAAAAGCTGTCTTGGAAATGTCTTGATCCCCTACTCGAATCTAATGGTACCCTGATCGAAGATCGATCTTTGAAAAGTATTTGGCACCTTGTAGCTCGTCCATTAGTTCATCAATCCTAGGGATGGGATACATGTTTTTGATGTTCTTCTTGTTGAGAATACACATTCGTAATGTGCCATCCTTCTTTTTAACTATGACCACTGATGATGCAAAGGTACTAGAACTCGACCAAATATATCCTAATTCTAGTAATTCCTTGATCGTCTTCTCAATCTCATCCTTGTATCTTTTGCGATGACTATATGGAGTGGTTATGACTGCCTGTGTCCCCTCCTCCAACTCAATGGTATGCTCAAATCCCCTATCTGGTGGCCTACCTGCTGGACGATCCTGAAATACCTTCTCGTGTTACTACAATAATGCCTGAATATCCGCTGGGTGTTGGATGTTGTTCTTTGGAGATTTTCTAAAAGTAACCAAGCACTCTGCTAACCATTCTATGTCACCCTATCTGAGTATGGCCTCCATTCTCTGTGATGATAGTGGCTTGGGGGGATAAGTATTCATGCCTCTCAAAACTACCTGTTTCCCATCCGGTCCCTGGAATTCCATTTCCATTGTCCTGTAAAGCCATTAGACACCTAATACTACATTTGTATCAACAACATTCACCACATAAAATGAGTCTGTCATATGGTAGTTTCCTAATGTGACATTCAATTTAGGAATCCAATAGTTGGACTCCATACTAATATTTCTTGCTACTGCAACAATAAATCCCTCAAACTTCTTTGTCAGAATACCCCTCTTAGCCACCCATGCTGCATCAATGAAATTGTGGGTTGCTCCCCCATCAATCAATACTTCTACCCTGTGGCCCTGTACTGCTCCTCTGACCCTAAGAGTATGAAACCTACGTACTCCAGATGATGTAGCAATAACTCCCTTTGGTGTATCCCCTTGAAGTGACTCCATTATTGCCCGCAATTCCTCTGTTGTTTCCTGCTTGTATTCCTCCCTTTCACTGTCTTAATAGACGTCTATATAGTGGGCTTTGGCCTTCCCTGAACATATGTGGCTTGGAACCCACAGTTCCTGACAAGTAAAACACAATTTCTTCCATCTCAAATCTTTCCTTGCGTCGTCATCCTACCAAGTTTTCTTCGACATTTCCTGTTGGAAAGGTTTTCTATCTTTGTCTCTAACTAGAAAGTTGGTCTTGAGTGGAAACCTGTTCTTCGAAACTGAGACTTCGAGATCTCTGACTTTGTTGATCGCATCCTGTAGAGTGGAGGGTTTGTAGGCTTTCACCCACCCCCGTAGTGGTTTTCTCAAGGCCTCTGAAAACAACATAATCAACATGTTCTCCGACACATTTGTCTCCATAACAACTACCCTCTGAAACTCTGAGATGAAGGCCTCGGCACTACCTGTATGTTTGAGTTGAGCCAACTCTCTAATGTGTATCTCAGGGTCCTTCCTGTCAAAGCACTTTATGAGCTTTTGTGTGAACTCATTGTATGAACTGATGGTGTTGTGACCCAATGTCACTAGTCCGTGGTACCACCACTCATGAGCCTCTCCGTCCAGGTGTAGTGTAGCCAATTTAATGGCATATGTCTCTGTCATGGGGTTGAGTTGGAAATAAGTATCCAACTTCTAAACCCATATTCTCATTGAACCTCCACGAGCCCCGTCAAAGTTCGGGATGGTCAATCTACCCAAGGTTTTCTACAACTTATAATTCTAATTAAACCCTCTGTTGAAATTCCTGGGTCGGTTCCTAGTCTTCATGTTGCAGAAGTCTGAGAAAGACATGGCTGCATGAAACTCATCTCCCAAATCCCTGTATTCCTGCAAATAGGCTCCAAATGGTTCACTAGGTTCTACTGGCATGACTGGTCGTGCTACTTCATCTGCGAGAAAGTGAGGCATAGTAGGCCTGTTGGAAGCTCTGTTATATATATGGCGTGTGTTTTGCAAATTGGTGTATGCATGCTTCCCACTATTGCTTGTAGACCCTCTATCTACTGGTGAAAGTGGTATCCTTGGTTCTTGTTTCGAAGCCAACCTGTTTATTGAATGCACGACTTCCTTTTGCCCTTTGGCTGGGTCATGCAATGCGTTCACCAAGCTACAAAACTCCATCATGTCTTCCTCTTATCCTGTTCCTTTCCCTCGATCGGAGTGTATACATGTTGGGTCCATGTCTGAGTCAGTTTCTTCTAGTTGGATATCCTCAAATTCCTGCTCCTCCGTGTACCTACTCTTCCTTCTCCTATAGGTTACAAAAGTGTCTTCTTTTGTATTCATTTACTTCTCATGTTCAAGCCCACAGCTAGCAAGGAACATGCTCTAATACCACTATAATATCCCAAATACTGATATTCTATTGTTTCATTATTCTAGGGTTTACTTGTAGTCTCAAATGAGCAAGAATACTGAATAAAAGTTTGCATGCAAGGTGTCGTGCTAATGGCCCTAAATTATAGCTGAACCAGGGCAGAAAGTTGTAGGAAGAAGGTAAAAACTTACCACTGATAATCAAGCTGAAGATGCTCCAGAGAGAAGACGCATGCAAATAAAGTTGAGCTGGTGAAGTAATATTACTCCTTTCTTTCTGTTGACGCCCAGTAGCATGAAACCCCCTCTTTTAGCTACATATGACATTTTTGATGGAGTGACCTGTATGACGTTTTTGATGGAGTGACCTGTTGGTGTTGAAATTTTGTCGAGATGTAGATCTGCCCATGCCAGAGAGAATGACCAAAGCATGCAAGGATTCTGACCTCTCCAAGAGCCCTAGCGAATTGGTTTACCAATCTGGTGCTCACGCCCCCAACCTCTCGAATTTGCTGGTAACTACTCCAAATAAGCAAACTGACGGCTAATAGTCACACAAGACAATAGAGTGACCCTGCTGATGAAGATGAGGCTGACATGCGAAATATATAACGGGATTCAGAAACTTGATGAATACCTTGGTGTTTCCAACAAAATCCCCCAGTTGCACAGATAAACCTGCAAACAATCTTCCGGTAGATACTGAATCGCTGGATATGGATGAATACAATAGTGTTGTTGATAAACCGGGATGGTCTATCCTGAAAGAGACTGGGGCAAATATATCACTGTCGAACCCTCGTTAGCTGAAGGCATAGTCCTCAACCCCAACTATTACGACTGCACGTTGTGCTGCTACTCAAAACTCCAAAATCAACAATAATAATAATAGATACCATCTTTAGTCCAATAACCCTTCTTA